>CM031239.1:517660131-518122631 GCA_018340775.1 Taxus wallichiana var. yunnanensis
TTTAAATTCTACATCTAGCTACTTGCTCACTACTTCAAGTACGACACGCACAAGAGAAACTTGGGGCACAATTCCGCACATACACACAAAACTACATTGGGTTTGAGATGTAGTGTAAAGATCAATGATAAGTCCACCATTGTGGTGGCTGAGGATAATCTGACCCCTTCATTTAAATATTTCTTTTTTAGGGTTTGATGCTTTGTTTGGGGTTTTGTAGGTAATTCCTTTATTGTAGGTTTATGAATACATCAAAAATCTAAGTGTGACACACATGCGAGAAGCACTTTGAAGGATTCACACCATCGATGACTCTGTGAAATTGATTTTAAACCTTCTATGCATGAGAATGGGTGCCCTAGGCACCCCAATCCCTTTTCTAGGATCTCTAATCTAGCCAAATCACTCAAATCTACATTTTCTTAGGCTCTGTGTGATAGTCTCCCATTCCTGTTTAGCCAGTCTCCATTGTGACACAATCCCATGACCTCTGTGAATGAACTAAGGATTTTCCAACCCTCTTTGCACATTAGGGTTTTTGTATTTCATTACTTAGTTTATTAGGATGTATTTTAGTTATTTCATTACTCATTTATTTACGGTAAACTTGCATTAGATTAAGCTAGGATAATTACCTTTTAGCATAATCAATGTGAGGATTGTGCCCTAGGATGCCCTAGTACAAGTCACACTTGATAGTAGGCTAGATCTAGAATATAACATTGTTTATCATGTGTGGATGGAATAATGAACTTCCCCTTCCAATGCTATGTATGCATAAAATGTAGTCCCTTGTCCCTTGTATGGATGCTAGATGGATGCCTTTGGATGCAAGATTAGGTGCTTAGAGCTTGGTCCCTTATTTAGAACACATAACCATGTATTTATGTGATTCCCTTGGTTAAATTTCGTGATTGATAGCTGGAAGGTGACCAATAAGAAAATAAGATGCCCAAAAGATAAAAGAATCCCAAAAAGAGAGAGTAAGGTGGAAAGTGATCAGGGGTGCCCAGAGGGGATGATGACGCTTGAGCACTAGTGTCTGAAGTCATTAAAAATATATAAAAAAGGCCAAAGATATCTTCCAATTACTAGTTTACTCGCTTAGGAATAATGTAAATGTTCTTTATGATTTTAGGACCTAGAAATGTACCCAAGTATGTGATTTTATGTCTACATTTACATACATTGGGCATCACTCACAATGTCACAAGACAATCAGGGATGACGTGGTTATAAGAAAATAATGATCAAGCAAGACACAAGGAATAGCCCAAAAACAATAACAAACAATAATTTATAAATAACCATGGTTGTCTATAATCCTACTGAGGACAATTTTACATATAAATTACCCGCTAACATGTTAGAAAGATAAATAATATGTAAAAATGTATAGAGAAACAAAAAGAATGTGGTAGTGACAAGAATTAGTAAATATTGAAACAATAGGACATGTAAGTGTGGAGTATGAGAGTAGAAAAGGTAGATGCCCTAAGAGCTCAGTGGGACTGGTAAAGAGAAGTGTTGAGCATCATGCATCATGTAAGAATCTGTAAAATTCTTGCATTCACCTTAACATACCACATGAATGCACATGTGTGTATAGAAAAATATAATGACATACGAAGTATCCAGCTAGCATAGGAAACAAAGTGCAACATGTAAGTAGTATAAGCTAACAAGAGTAAAGAAAACCAAGATGTGTAGGTGTTGTGTGGGCTGGTTGTGTGTTGTGGTATGAAATATGTACAAATGAGAGGATATGTGTGTTGTGGTATGAAATATGTGCAAATGAGAGGATCCGTGTTTCCCCAATAGATGTGTGTGATGTGAGGTTCATTTAAGAATTTCTCCTCAATAGTCAAGTATGAACCGTAGAATAAGAGTTTTTCATTAGGTAACAAGGTAGAGTATGTAGTGGAAACATTGTGTTAAATGGATAGGAAGAAGTAATGATATAAGAAACAAGTGAGGAGGGGATGTCTGATGTCCCCAAGTGTGTATATTAGGAATTGCTGGAAAATAGATGTGATCATTGTGAGCAAGAATAACTAGAGTATATATAGTGTATAGTATGTGTATCATGAATAAAAGGATCTATAAGTAAACATGAGGAGAAAAGCATGTATGGAGTGGCATAAGAGCATAAATAGATGTAGCAAGGTGTGCTCATAATGTAGATAAGAGAAAGTGTTGCTAGAAAGAATGGCATGAATTACAAAGAAAAATTAGGGTATAAGTGTGCATGTGAATAGTATGGATAGGTAATTGCTGATTAGAAAAAGTGAATATGGGTGGGGAATTAAGTTTGATGCCCCCAAGTGTGAGAGTGATGAAGATCTAAACAATGATACAAGTGAGTCCATGTTATGGTAGCAGATGTTGAAATGTGTCCCAATCATTGACATAGGCATTATCTAGATCAAAAAGAGGAATTATAAGTTTAATTTTAGGAGGTTGGTGAGGGATATCATCTTGTGGCGAGGTAATTGGTTGTTTTCCTTTGATGGTATGGCCTTAGATGGGACTTGTGGCGACTCTTACATTATTGGAGAAGGAATAAGAGTGAATATTGCGTGATGTTTACTAGACATAAAGGGATCAAATTTGGGAATCCATTGAGGTTATGTAATTAGAGATGAATGTGTAGCAAATGAAATAAATCCTTAATGCTCAAGTTATGCGAGTTTTATTTCTAAAGCACAACAATCATTGTCACGATGTCTATTAATTCTATGATAATTACAAAATGAGTGACCTTTATATTTTGTAAGTCGATAAGGAGGGTAGTAATGAGTAGGTGGAAAGGTGATTAACTGGTGATTGAGGAGCTTAGAGAGAATATCATGTTTCCTAGCATTTTGATCAAACTTGAGAGGTTCTTGTTGTGGTAAGACCTTGACCTTACTTATATGAGCACATGTAGTAGACATGGGATTAAGATGAGGTGTAGAAGAAGAACTAACATGGGCATAGCGGTAAGCAAAAAGTATCCTTGAGATGTTGGATTTCAGTGTGAGGGATGTAATTATAGTTTCCATAGCTTGAAATTTATCTTGAAAAAAAAGGTGTAAAGCTTGAATTGACTCAAAGATGGATTGATTAGTTGTGTTATCATGACTAATAGGAGGGTTGGAGATACGATTGAAAATTACACTTACTTGTGAAGGTGGCATATCACGAGGGAGGTACATTATGTGTATGGATTTTTGAAAGCATCTTTGCAAACTGGGTGCTTTTGAAGTAATTGAGCCAAGGAGACTTGAGGAACTTTAGAGGCCATGATATGAAAGAAAAGGTAATTTACAAAATAAGATCCCTAGAAAGTGACCTAGAGGATAGGACCAAGGATGAAACCCTAGGAAGAAATATGTAGATTAGATGTATGATAGACAATAGATGGAAATATGAACCTTGATGCAACTAGGGTTTGGGGTTAGGGAAAGAAAAATCCAATAGAATAGGATGTTAGGAATACAATATCGTGGAAATGGAAATAATTCCCCAAAATATATAGCAGTGGAAGTATAAACTAGAATAATCCAAATCAAAACAATGTACACACACATAACACAACATGTACCATGGTTCACCCAATGTGGGATATGTCCACCAAAGATAGAGATCTCATATATATATATAATGAACAAGAGTACAAACCAACTCTTCCCACAAGAGTACAATGCATCTCTCCAAGAGTATCTCCTCCTCCATATCTCTAAACTAATCTCCATGAGTGCACTACAACCATGCCTCCAAATCACCAGTAGATCTCACATACCCAGGAACTACTAAATCTATGAACTGTAACCAAGCTCTCTATGGATCTACAACAAGACCTCTCACATGGGTCTACCATATATGTGTAACTATGCACCAAGAAGCAAGTTTGTCTCTCCATCACTTTGCATCAACTTGTGCAAACATGAAGACAACATCCTCTACAATATCTAGATCTACATGGATTAACAATATAACATGATCTCATGGATCTATGAATACAATATCTCACAACAACTTGTGGATCTAACAATATAAGACTAGATCTACATGGATCAATAATACATCATGATCTCATGGATCTACAATACAAGATCTTACCAACATGTGGATCTACATGAATAAACTCTATGTGCTTTGCATACTATGCAAGCCATTATAATGAGACAATAAATATACAAAGGAAATACAGTATAAGATGTTACCCTCTTCTCACCATTGAGATGTACCTATTGAAGGTGAATCATAAGCACCACTGAATATCTACAACTCGATGGGTTGAGACTCTCAGTGTGATTGCATAACATAAAGCTTTTCCCAAGTGTGGGACCTTGCGAATCGGGAAAGCTCTCCAGATGAAGGCCGGTTCCTATTCCTCTGTTCAGATGCACACATAAAAAATGCAGAGGGTTTCCTCAAAAACCTAATCTAACTAGCCAAGGAGACAGGGTAAGAAGATGAATAAAATAAAACCTAAACTAACAAAGGTGATGCACCGAGGAATGAAGAACACTTGTCTTGCCAATAAACACAAACCATTAAAATGCAATGCAAGATCATGCATAGATAACCAAATTTGTAGTGAAAAGATTAGGAGGATGAAAATGAACACGAGAGAGGGTTGAGAATCATCCAGAAATGCATTATTTTCTGTAAAGATTGATACAATACACTACAAAATGCCAAGAGGCAAAGTTACATTGAGTTTTAGATGGGAGGTTTGAAACCCACCAATTCGCATGTCAAAGAGAAGAAGGGAGGGCAAAACATGAATGTCCAACCTTTAGAAAGAAGCCCCTCCTTACAATTTATAGGAATAATGAGAGAGGGAAAGAGAGGAATTCCAAATCTACCCCAACCACCTCTAGGTTGTATTTAATTCATCTCATTATGGCGGTAGGTGAGAACCCTAGCAAACCCAAAAAATGGCGAATTGTATTTTTAATTTTTGAAGAACTTGTTCTCACCCAATTAAAGATATCTAGTTATAGTTGGATAGAGGACCTTGTAAGCTTTCCAAAAATTCCAACCTTGCGTGAATCGAGCTCCCTGTGAAAAGTTATGGCCATTTGAATATCTGGGTTAGGGTTTGCTTCTGTCGGGGTGTCAACGCTCAAAATGTTGTGCCTCTTGAAGATGTGCCTCGGCGCATCCATCCTCATGTTAACCTAATTTTAAGTGCACCATAGGTGCTAAAAATGTGGTGTTTACGTCTCGTGATCGTGCCTCTAACTGCGCGATGTGGCGCATCCATTTTCATGTCGACATTTTCTTACTGTGCCATAGGTGCTAAAAATTCCATGTCAACATCTTCTTTTGTACCTCCAACCTGCGCCAGGGCGTGAATTTTTGCATGTTGACATCTTCTACTTTGTGCCTCTAACCTGTGCTAGGGCATGAATTTTTGCATGTTGACATCTTACGCTTTGCACCTCTAGCTGCACACTTGTGGCGCGACTTTTTACATGTCGACATCTTTTGCTTTGCACCTCTAGCTTGTCTTTAGGGTGCGAATTTTTACACGTCAAAATCTTCTTTGATTCCTATATTCTCCTATTTGTCTATATTTACGTGAGGGAAGATATATACAATAGTACCTACCTTAGTTGTACTTGCTTTATTTCCTTATGTCAGTCTTCTCTCCATCAAATCTCTATATTCACGTAACATGTTCTTTCTTTCTCTTCTTCTTCATCCTCTCAATCTAGGAGAATCAAGGATCTAACTCAATCCTTCTCATAATTCACCTTCTAACCCTAGATTTCATGCTTATATAGGCATATACAAACTTAGGGCACCATAGCTATGCATTACAACCATTAGATCAACTTTATAACAAAAGTTAGATCTAATTCCGTGAGTTAAATATAAAATTTCACACACAGGTAACCAATGTCGATTCCCACGATCGATGGCGGTTCCTTTGCTTGATTGATGGTGGTTCATTTGCTAACCAATGGTGATTCTTCTACTAATCGATGAAGGTTAGCCAACCGATGCCGACGTTACTGTGTAAACCAACCACTTGTAATGCATGCTCATTGTGAAGTAATCTAGCTCCACAACCCAACACAAGAAAAATAAAGATCTAGGTGGTGATCATGAATTAGGGTTCATCAAATGATTTAATCTAATTTTAATTAAACATTATTTCAAAGTAACTACTGTAAAAAATGATATTTAGGTAATTAAGTATTGTAATACCAAACATTAAACATTCAACAATTTAAAACCCTAAGAAAATGATAGAGGGATGATGACTTAGCTGATTCTGTGTAACCTAAGAATGATTAGAACTTTGTATCTATTGGAACAGGCTAGAGATAGCACCCCAAAGGCTCGGTGAAGGTTCAGAAACCTAGGAATGTATAGGAAAGGAGCACCCGTAAGAGGATAGGAGCGCCCTGAGTGCTAATGAATGATTTTGGTTCTGTGTCTACTTAGATACTTGAAATATAGTATTTTCTAGGTGGAAAGATATTCTCACATTACTTGTTATTTGTTACTCTATTTTTTCTATTAGGATTTCATTCACACCTATAAATTAAAAAACAAATGACTAGCTAAACATGCCCACAAACCACATCAAATCCAATAAAAAGATGTAAAATGTGGAGTCGAGAATGATCTGGCTATCACCCAAAGAGTGAACTTACAACCGAGTGATACATAACATCTCTAAATCCATGCGAGTTCTTTGTGTGTGTCTGTATCCATTTCTCGTGCCCTAGGTTTCCCTTGCACAAGTTGCATGATGATAATAGGCTAGATCTATATTTTTCCCAATAATGAAAAATGTGTGTGATTGAATAGAATTAAATCCCCTCAATGCGGTGTATAGAGATCAATACAACCCTTGTCACTTGTATGAATGTGCAAGATGTATGATTTTTAGTGATTTTATGCCTTTGTGTATGTTTAGGTGGTGATAAATAATGCTTATAGTGTCTGACCCCTTATTTGAGAGAAGTAACTAAGTATATATATGATTCCCTTATTTGAATTTCGTAGTTGGCGGTGAAAGGCTGACCCAAAGTGTTAAAAGGTGATCAAGAAACAAAAAGGACCCAAAAGTGGTAAGAAGAAGAAAGAGAGGGACAAGAGTTCCTAGGAGGCACATGATCGCTTGAGCGCTTATGTCCTATCCGGGTGCTAGTGTTCAAGACCATTAAAAGGTAAATTAGTCAAGTGCTAATAGAACTGTAAGATGTGTAAAGCCGGTAAAGTGTAATAGATAAAGTAATCAAAGGCCAAAAGGAGTTATCAACCACGAGTTTTGTTTCTTAGAAATCATGTATACATTAGTATGCTTTAGGTCCTAGAAATGTACCCAAGTACATAGATTTTGTGTCTACCAAAACCCACGGGGAATGTTTTTCTAACTTGCATTATCAATCACGCCACACACAACCAAAAATGGAAATTGAAGCCCTCTCGATTCCCTAGTTCTATGATTCCATTACTCATTCACATGTATGAAGCAATACAATAATAAAAAGAGTAATTGGAATTTTATCTATCAAAATAGATATAAGTGTGCCATTAATAATCAACTCTTATTAATTGTTTCCATTTAATTCAAGAATGAATAACAATGTTCACAACATCAAATACAAATACTTAGATGATTTTTCTTGCAAGTGTTAATCCAATTACACTATAAAATTTGTAATTAATTTATTTACACACACACACACAACACACACACACATAATTAAAGAGTGAAAGGATCAACTGGATCGCAATAGACATCAATGTCAAAAGACACGAGATGAAATTGAACAAGTGCATAAAACTCGCAAGTATGAAAAAGTGAGATAATTGTAATAATGCAAGGATGGTTCCAACTCAACACAATCAATCCATAGATTAGGGCAATAATCAAGATGTACATATAGGAGGAGAGAGGTGTAACTACTAATAGACTAGTGGTGAAGAAATCCCACTTTGTTGGTTAGAAGAAATGGCTAAATATTAGCGTGGTCGAGGTTGGAGGTTATGCATAGGAGTGTGTACAAGGAAATAAAATAAACAAATGAGAAGAAGGATGTGCGAAGAGTACACACAAGAAAATGTGTCAAAATGTGAAGGTGCATGCAACACATAGGAATAGGTCAACATGAGGGCTCGCACACATGCACACAAATTCAGGACTTAGCCATTTTCCAATAGAGGCTAAAAATAGGAAAGAAAGTGAGATGGTGTAACATGCAAGTGATGTCCAGAAATAGAAAATCACATGCAAGGAGAGGTAAGAAAGGCACATGAAGAAAACCTATTTATAGGAATAAAGCATGGGTAAAGCTAAGATATTTATAGCTCGATCTATAGTTAGGAAAAACATGCAGACTATAATTAGCACATATAATGTTAAGAAAAATACATGTAAGCAGTGAAGAGAAAGTCCCCATCATGTATAAATAGGTGTAGTATTCTAAGTAGAGAGATATAATTTTGGTATGAGCACTCTGTATGCATGCATATTTCAAAGTGCATGGATGCAATTGGAGTATGGATGTAATCAGTAAGTATTTCATATAATGAATTGTGGTTAGTAATGGATAATTGTGTATAGGTTACCAAGGTTACTAGATATGAGTATGGTATCTTGGGAATTCAAGAGTTATTGATGTTTATATATATTTTGATTGATTTATTTATTATATGCGTTTCCATTACTTGTTATGTCATATTTGCATTCATGTTGTAATGATCTTGTATGTTTAACCACATTCGATTAGTAACTTAAGAGGGACACGATGGTTGCGCATGCTTCGGGTGAGTATTCAAAATTTATTTGGATAAGGTACCAATGCACCCAACTGAGCATAGGTTAAAAAATAAGACTACACTTGGTTTTATTTCTGGGACCTCTTTTATTTTTTCTCATCAAGATGTGGTGCATGTATGGAATTCTAACTATCTTTGGAGAATATTGAGATTTGGGTACATGACAACTAGGACACATTTCCTCAAAGATACACCACTAGAAAAAAATTTAATGCACACAATGGGTGGAAGATAACCTCCATGATTGCTTATATGAGATGTTCTTCAACTTATTTCCAATAGAATTGTACCAGTGGTTAGAACATTATGCATCAGAACAAGGATGTTTGGCTAGGAAGAAAGAAAGTGTGGAGCCAGGAAAAATATCAAGTGCTTGCTAATTTGGATGAACTGTGGAAAAGAGCTGTAGATTGTTGGTGGGAAGGTGCGTTGGTAGTTATACCTTGGAGCATGTGATTTTGACATACTCGTGCCTAGAAGAAGTAAATTTTTGGTTTTTTACGTGAACCTAAAGGATCATACTTACGTGTGCTACCTTTAACAATGAAGATCTTGATGATTGAGCTCAAAATGGAAAACTTACCGATGGAAGGCTAAAACTACACCGCATGTAGGGGCAAAAAGAAGGCTTGGGAAAGATGGCATTGGTCTAAGAAGAAGAAATCAAAAGAGAAGAAATACTGCATAGGTATAATGATGCGTGAGGAAGGGAAGTTGAAGAGGCACTGAGACTGAGGGGAATGATGTTTGGAAAAGGTGATGAGAACCTTGTAGAAGGTGAAGGACCACATGATCATTTCTTACTAATATTGGGAAAACGAAAAGAGGAACCCTTTGAAAATTGATGAGAGTGAGTCGAGAAGATATTGAGAATCATGGGCACGCACCTAACCTAGCCTAGCCACCTAGCCCTTGTGCATGGTGTTTGGAATACGGAAGTTGTTGTGGAATATCATCATGGTGAAGGTGAGTAGGAAGGTAATCATGCATCACCATGTTGGGATGGAGATACAAGTAGACACGTATTGGTATCAACTCAAGAGGTGTAGTAGATTAAGGACATGGATATGCAAGGGAAATAGGCACCTGTGTTTTGTGATACCTTATCCGGAAGCAATTTGGTGGTCACATTGTCGAGGAAAAGTAATGGCATGCTATCTCTTGGGCGTAATCATGTTGGTGGAAATGTAGGACAAACAATTGGAGTGCGAGTTTAACATTACCATTGGGACACAAGGTAGTACTTATACAAGTTGTTAGGTCATGGTAGGAGGCTTGGGAGGTTAAGGACCTCCACCACATAAAGGAAAACCTAATAGAGGCTTGGGTTAAGGATCTGGCCCCACTCCAAGATAAGGACCAAAAATGTCACAACAACCTCAACAACCACAACATCAAACTCCTCAAATATTATTTGAGATGTCTCTTCACTTACCAGAGTATATAGGTGTGGAAGATGTAGTTGAACATGTACATAAGTGTGAGTTATTGTGGAGATAAAAAGGAATAACAACTATGGATCGAAGGGTAATTCAATTTATGACCACACTTCAAGGCCATACATACAGCTGGTATAGAAATTATGATCCACATCAGACAATGGTGGATTATGATGCATTGTGTGCCACCTTTTTGGTGAATCCCATATTCCCGAGTATAAGAAACCAAACATTAGCACGGTGAAGGATATTAAGAAAGGATTGTCTCAAAGTGCTAGGGAATATGATGCACCTTGTAAGAATTTATTGTACAAACTTTCCTATGACATCCATCGAGCTAACACATGCAAAGTGGTTTGCTGGAGGTTTGTTAACACCCTTTTAGAGAGTGCTTTCACATAAGACATCTATTGATCTTCATAAGGCCTTAGAAGGAACAATGCATGCTAAATTAGTTGGAAGTGTAGACACTAGAGTGAGTCCATTCCTTGAAGCTCAGATTGCAGCAATGGGTACCCAGTTAAAGAAACTATATGCCAATTCAACCCATGAGATACATAATGAATTATGGTGTAAAAATTGTGATGTGGAAAGACATTAGAAGATAGTTGTCTATACATGGATGTGCGCATGTTGTTAATGGCCTCTCGAGATTTTTCATAAGAATCATGATGTCCGCAACTATCCACTTTTTTAGCACACAAATCATAATAATGTCTCTGTATATTACAAAATTTGTGATGTGCACACCCATGCCACAACCAACTATTGTTTAATTGAACATATCCACGAGGTGTGTGAAACATGGTTATGCCAAAATAGGGTGGAAAGTAGCTCATGCAAGATGAATAAGGGCATACCAACGAAGCACACAACAATGGGAATTGAGGATTTTGAGGTGGTTATATAATCAAAGGCCATGGTGGTTGTGGAAGGTTTGTGTGAGGGACATGGTATACATGTGGATCACCTAATCATTATTAGTGCCCTGTCCAAAGAATTAAGTATGCCCATATTTTGGAAAGGCACACAACTTGGAGTATTGATTGGACTTATATGTAAACATGTGTAAGAATAATAAAAAGGATAAGGGTTTTGCTATGATTAAGGTGGAACGTGCTAAGTAGGGACAATGGGCACTGAAGAAGATGGTTGAGCCTAAAATTCAAACTTTATTAGTCACTACGTGTGCAGTGAAGTAGTGCACACACAAGAAAGGAAAGGTGAATCCACTTGTTAGAAGGGAGGAATATGTACATGTGAAAAATCGAGACGCAACCCAATAGAAAGAAGTTTATCAAGAGACCATGGGAGTAATCAGGGAGCTGTAAGGGGAAATACAATGTTTAAAGGAGCAGTACGTGAAAGTGAACATGTGAGGAATCTTTGAGATACCACCGCAGGATAATGATGATCTTCAAGAGGTGTGAATGATGCTTAGGTAGGTGAACATAATATATCTTTTGGGAGAGTGGTTATGCGACAAGGTTCTACGCACTGACATAGAACGCGAGAATCAAATCATTAATGCTAATTTTCCACCACAAGATCACGAATAATTATAAAGAGATTACATTGGATGTAATTATTAATGGATAATTGGTAAGTAATATTCTCATAGATATAGGTGTGGAAGTTAATTTCCTCTCCTTGATGCTTGGAACTAAATGGGAAGGCCACCATTGCAGCCATCTTCAAATGTGTTGTATATTGCTAACAAGACAAGGAACATACCTATTTAGGGTCTAAAATATGCTTCAATCACTATTTAAGGAGCTAAATTCACAGGTGATTTTGAGGTATTAGAGCTTACGTAAGTAGATAAGTTCCTTGCACCGCTTGAGAATACTTGGTGTTATGCTAATAATGAAGAATTGCAATTCAAGAAGAGGTATATCAATTTTGAGAATAAATATGAGTGTGTTGTGATATTGTTGGATGACATGAAGGTTGTGCCCTACACAGATCCCATCAATGAGGATGATCTTAATCGGATATATGCATGCTTCATTAGAAAGACACATAATAAATTAGTGATACCACTAGTGTGGCTTGTGAAAATTGGGCTCGTGGAACTTATGAAATGGTTATTCGTGAGGTTTGTGGGAGAGTGACAAGGATGGTTAGGCCACAATGTGTTAAGTGGTTGGGTAAAAACAACTTACCAAAGTATACAGGGGAAGAGAATCCTCAATCTTTCTTATGCATGACAATGATAGAATGAAGGTGTCAGGAGAAATATGATGGTATACACATTGTGCGAGGACTCGTAGTGCATTGGTGGGCCACACAGGGGATAGTCTACTTTGTTGGTGTGAGATCAGGGTGACATTCTTGACAAAATTTGTTTAGAAAAATCTTCCTTATTTGGTACAATATTATGATGGGAAGACTTCTCCCATGTTACACGTTCAAATTTGTGAAAGGAATTAGGTGTAGGGGAAAGATGCTTTTTCACCATCTCTATCGGTACAAAATTTTTATTCTACTTTGCACGGATGTACACATGCTTGGTATGTACATGTAGAATTAAAGAAGGAGACAATGGGTTAGCATGACCTGAATGAAGGTATTATTCATACTTTTGATTTTTTTCTATTATGCCACCATTGCATGAAGACTTGTAGATTATGAGGTGAATCATGTTGGGGGATATCATGAAAGTAGAGAAGCTTATGATCTAGTTGTTTAGTGAATTTGATACTAAGGCACGTGAGGATATAGTAGAAATAGAAGAGATTTAGTTGGGACATGTGTGGTTATAAAAAGAAAAAGGTAAACTTGTTTATCTCATATATGACAAGGAAGTAGATGAATTGGATATAGAGTACAAAGAAGGCACGCGTGAGGTGATGGATTCCATAGGCGAGAAAGTAAGGACATACCATGTGCCAATGCAGACAAAGAAAGTGAACATTAGGATCGAGGATGTGCCTAAAGAGGCTGTTATTAGTGATTAATGGTTTGAACCGAGGTTGAGAAGATAATTGAGTTCTTGTGTGACTTCTAGGATATGTTTCCTAGGGGTATCATTGATCCGGAGATCAAATTAGAGGATATAGTTTCCCTAAATATCCTAGGAACATTGCATTATAGTAGAAGGATTCGAGAGCTTTCTAGCGCTTTATAAGAATACACAAAAATTGTGTTCACATGATAGAGCAAGGCATAAGGGGTGTCATGATTGAGCACGTTGCAAAGAAGCAATGGGTCATCATAATGTGGTCAAGCAACATGGAGCAAAAAGTGGGTTAGGTTTCAAATCACCGGTCTTCATCACTTAAGAACTATAAAAATTGTTTGAGTAAGGGGCCCACTTTTATTTCAGAAGGGGACTCAGCTTCCAGAGTGATACCACTCATTTTGACAAATTTTCAAGTTGAGGATGAGCTAACTAGGTGAGTTAGCACTAAGATAATATCGAGTCATTTGGTGAGCTCATGAAGCAAACCGATTGGGAAACATTGAGTGAGCCACCTTGATGAGCTCTTGGCGAGTTGGACCAAAGCTAACCAATAATGCAAGTGCCCACATGGAGGATCAAAGTCCATGTAAGATAAGTGGTCGAGAACCAAGTGATGCCTAATGGTTTAATCCTTAAAAAGGCTATCCAATACCCTTTCCCATAGAATGTGGGATAAAACCCCCATTACCATAAACTAACTTGGCATTGTAAAAGGAGACTAACTCAAGCGGTGAGGTATGCATGATGATCTCAGTCAAGTAGGATGAACACGGTGGGAACATCATGATAGTGGTCGATGTGGAAATCGGCAGGGGGTGAAATGAAGCAACTTGATGAGTTAGCAAAAAAATACAATGGTGGTGGTTTGAATCACCAACCTCCCTCCTCATATACTGAGGCTCTCTAATCAACTCGCATAGCCGACAAGTTGGCATAGAGCTATGGGATAAACCTTTTCAACAAGGTTTTCGAGGCCACTTGAGACTATATAAGGCCCGTAGATGCTCCACTCAAATTATAAGAAATTCTCCCAATTCGAAGTGCAAAGAGGAAGTTAGAGAGGTAGGAGCCTTAGAGATTATTAAGGAAAATATTTAGAGAAGATAAAAGACCTATTTATTTAAATAGACATGAAGATATATTAAGTCTTGTTATTGTAATAGGCATGATGATAATAAGTCCTATTATTTAATAGGCACATTGTAAAAAAGAGTTATTATTTTTAACTCAACAATCAATGTAAAGGCCAATTCAAGCCTTATTCTCAGGAGCACAAAGATGCCATTGTGAAGCCAAGGGACATGACTAAGCACTAAAGAAACATACACACTATAGAGCTCTGATTCTTTGTACACTGGGTGTATCACTAAAGTAGTTTCTTAGAGGCCACAAAGGAGATTCGTATTGTTGACCTCATTAAAAACATAAAACTTAGATTTGTGTAGAGGTTGGAGGTCATGCAACAGAGTGGAATACGATTGTTATCGACACTAGACACTCGGATGGATCGACTTAGCTCTACATAGAGGTTGGAGGCATTGAACAAAGTGGAATATGGTTTTGACAACACTAGAATTAGCTCTATGTAGATGCTTTGGAGGCCGTGTAACAAAGTGGAAGTCATTAGGAGGTGTCAAATAAGAGAGCTATGCTAGGGAACTAAGCTTCCAAGACCAATTCGATTCGTCGGATCAATTGACACCATGTTTGGGTTGAACATTCATTGTAGTATCATAAGTTTATTTTTACTTCTGAATTTGGATTGTTAGATGAATTGGTTAAGCTATTTAACGAGCCCGAAGATGTAGGAATTTATTGAACTCCATTATCAACTCTTGTGTAGTGTCAGTTCTCTTTCTTGCATTATATTTGTTTAAGTTGCTTTATTTTAGGGTAAATCAAAATCAATTAAGTTGCTATAAGGATCTATTGGTCAAAAAATTGTTTTAGCTAGTTTACAAATCAATTTTGGTATTAGAATATGTTTTTGGCTTGCAATATTGCTAAATGTGAAGAAATTTTGATATTGAGAACTGATTTTCACCTACGGTTGCAATGAAATGGACTTGTACCAGTTCATACTATGGCTCGTGTACTCACTCTTCTAGGTACTATGTTGCACATGGTGAATATGCATCAACGAGATCATGCATGTCATATTTTGAAATGAGATGGAGCATGGAACTCCTACAATATACATTGCAAGAAGAATGTCATCACCAAGGGACCCAAGAAGAATAGGATGGTCCTCAAGTATGTGCACATTTCTCTATGATGGGGCATGATAAGGAACAATGTTGGTATTTGTTCCCAGATCGAGCACCAAGGTGGTTCCAACATTGAATGGTGGAAGGTAAGAAGACACTAGAAAATAACAATAGCAATGAACCTACTATATCGAAAAATTGACAAAAACCCCGTAGTCTAGAGAATAATTATCGAGTTAAGGAAAAATCTACAACCCGTGGAATCAAAAAAATTAAGAGCTACAAGACAATTTTGAGACTCATGAAGAATTCCTTGGAGGAGTAATCATAGAGTTACAATGTGAACTCGTAAACTAAGGAAGTGCTCCGACAACATTGCGCAGGATGGTACAGAGGTGGAGAAGCAAGGTATACCCACCAAAGACATTGTAAGTGATTCAATGAATTTTCCTTCCCGTAAAGTTGTAAATCCTACTTTTGGTGAATTTGAAAAGTACACTAGAGGTATAGAATCAAAATTACTTTTTAAAAATGGGATATGAAGGAAAAGGCCTTGGTAAGAATAGATAAGGTATAACTAACCCTATCCAGGTGGAGGAAATACCTCAATATGTGGTTCTAGTATATGATAGTGGTAAATATGAGATACGATAAATTTATGAGACATCCGAAGCAAGACAAGCATCGAGCGTAGTGCCCAAGTCGTAGTCCCCAAGCAACCTGCAATAGGGAACATACTAGAATCTCAAAAGAATGATGAGAGTAAAGGCAAAGTTGATATCCCTAAGCGTTATGATCACTTCTTCTTTGACTATAATAAGGAGCCTATTAAAACCCAAAAGCTATTGTGGAAATATCCATGTTGATCTTTGTGGATCCAATAGCCATTACGTAATTTGTTAGGGGAAGAAAAAGAAACATGCCAAGAGGGTTATGGCTGATGAAGACAAGAGAAAATCTACCTCATCTCAAGGAGAAGAAACAAGACCAGAGTCACTATGTAAGTGAACACTTCATGATAGGTTTATCATGTCTAGTGTTTTCTTACGGTTGGTAATCAAAGATCTACTATGAAGTCTTCATGAATACCAAACATATATTATCTATCGTGGTTTGGCATCGTAGTGGCATAAAAAGGTAGTGATCCCAAGTGTCACACATCCTAGAATCTAATTAGAGGAGTAGTAGTTCGAAGACCATCATGTCAGCTATAGGAACCTCTATGAGACATAAAAAATTTCTAGATCGAAAAGCAAAAGAAAATAATCTTTTTGGGACAAAAATCCTCCTTAGCGGGGAGGTGTGATCCAAAGATAAAATAAGAAGAAATAGTTTCCCTAAATCTATTGGGATCATTACAGTATGGTAGAAGGCTTCAAGATATTTCCAACACCTATTAGAATGCACAAAATGGATACCGTATGCTCCAAATGCAGACCACGCAAGAACATGGTGTTTGGCAGATAGAGCAAGGAAAAAATGACGTTGTGAATGGGCATATTGTAAATTACCAATGGGTCATCATAACGTCATCATGAGACGTTTAGAAAAAATATGGGTTGATTTCAAATCACCGGCCTTTGTCACTCGAGAAGTGCAAAAATTGGCAAACTAAGGTTCCCACTTTTATTTCGAAGGGGACACGGTGTCAGAGTGATACCACTCATTTTGAAAACTCACCAAGTTTAGAATGAGCTATACATCAAGATAATCGGGTGAGTTGACAATGAGCTAAGATCAAGTCATTTGGCAAGCTCGTGAAGTGATTTGATTGGGAAACATTGGGTGATGCACGTCCATGAGCTAGTGGAAAGTTGGAGCAAATCCAACAAACAATGCAAGTGCTAATGTGGTAGATCAAAATCCATGCAAGAGAAGTGGTCTCAAGACCAATCGATGTCCAATGGTTTAATCCTTAAAAATCCTATCCAATCTCCTTTCCCACAGAATGTGGGATAAAACCTCCACACCCATAAACCAACTTAGTGGTGTAAAAGGTGACCAATTTGGGAGGTGAGGTATACATGGTGAGCTTTGGTCAAGTAGGACAGACACGACGGATGTAGCATGTCAATGGTCGACATGGTGATTGGAAGGGGAGACAATGAAGTGACTTAGCGAGTTGTCCCAAATGATGGGATGAATAATGCGATGGCAGCGGTTTGAAGCGCCAACCTTCCTCCTTCTATGTGGGTACTCTAACCAACTCGCCTTGCCTAGGAGTTGGCATAGAGCTGGCAGATAAATATTTTCAACAAGTTTTTTTGGGTTTCTTGAGCCTATATGAGGCCCTTAGAGCCTCCACTCAAATCACAAGCAATTCTCCCAATTCAAAGTGTAAAGAAGAAGTTAGAGAGGTGGGAGCCTTAGCGATTATTAAGGAAAATATTTGGAGAAGATAATAGACCTATTTATTGTTAGGAATTAGAGAACAAATATGCGGAAACAATTTCTCAAATCACAGTAGTAGGAAACTATATAGTAGAATTATACTTGCAGAAATATAACAACATAAATAAATAATGCACAAAAGAAGACAAGACAAGATTTAACGTGGTTCACCCAATGTGGGCTACGTCCACCAAGAACTTGCTTAGATTTTATTATCAACAAGATTAAAACAAATCTTATAGTATTCTCTTAGTTATGAACTCACAACAGAATTCCAAAGATGTTAAACCACATCTAAACCACAATTGACACCTAATTGCTTAACCTTGATCACTCTTGATCACCTCTTGATCATTAAGACTCAAGACCTCTTGAACACTCAAGATATCTTCAAGATACCCTAACACCTCTATTTATAGGATTAAAATCCTCTTAAGAAGTCCTAAAGCCAACCCTAGAAGTTTGAAAGTCATGATCTTTCAACTTCCCATGGCTGGAAAAATAGTCCCGATGTTAACAACCAATTAACAACATGTTAACAACAATGTCATAACAACGGCACAATGACTGCACAACAACATCATAGAAAATGACTGAGAATGCTCTTGAAGTCTCCAAACTTAACCGTTCGAGCTCCAACACTTCAACACTGATTCAAGAAGACCAAAAACAAGCTCCACACCCCAACAATCTCCCACTTGGAGATTGTTTCCACTAAGCAAAGTTCTTAACCCTTCATTATCAACCATGAAGGCCAATCAAAGTTGAACACAACTTTAAATTCTCCCTTGTGACCACCTTGGTCATCATATCCATAGGATTCTAATTGGTATGAATATTTTCCAGCTTCAACTTATCTTCTTCCAAAGTTGTCCTGATGAAATGATATCTCAATTTGAATGTGCTTCATCCTAGAGTGGAAAGCGGAGTTCTTCACCAAATGAATAATGCTCTGACTATCACTGTGTAGTCTCCCAACTTCTTGCTTATGACCCAACTCATCAAGAAACTGCTGTAGCCAAATCATCTCCTTGCTTACCTCTATGGCAACAACATACTCAGCCTCTGTGGTTGAAAAAGCCACAACCTTTTGTAACCATGAAATCCAACTCACCGCTATATCACCAACCGTAAATACATAACTTGTTATGATCCTCTTGCTATCCAAATCTCCTTCCATGTCCGAATCTGCATATCCATGTAATGTAGTGTCTGACCCATCTAAACACAATGCTACTCCCATGGTCCCTCTCAAATACCGAAGGATCCAATTTACTGCCTGCCAGTACTCTCTACCTGGATCACTCATAAACCTGCTCACTGCTCCCCTTTGCATGGGCTATGTCAGGCCTAGTGCATACCATAGCATACATCAAGCTACCAACCTGGCTGATGAGTATGATACCCTGGGCATTTGGATTCTATCCTCCTAAGTCTTGGGACTCTGCTCCTTTGATAATTTAAAGTGACCTGCCAAAGGAGTACCAACCAGTTTAACATCATGTATACTAAACCTCTCCAAGACCTTCTTTATGTACTCTTCTTGAGATAATACCAGCTTCCTCTCCTTCCTATTCCGAGTTATTCTCATACCAAGGATTTTTTTTGCTACCCCCAAATTCTTTATAGCAAATGAATCACCTAGCTACTTCTCGAGTACCTTCATTTCTTGCATGTTCTTCCCTATAACAAGCATATCATCTACATATAGGCATAGAATAATATAACTACCATCAAGAAACTTCTTGATGTACACGCAATGGTCTGAGTGACACTGTAGTAACCTTGCTCCTCGCATAAAAGCTGCATCAAACTTCATGTACCACTCTTGTGGAGCTTGTTTGTGCTATACAAGCTCTTCTTCAATTTACACACTAACCTTTCCTTCCCTTTGACCTCATAAACTTGTGGCTGCTACATGTAAAATTCCTCCTCTAAATCACCATGAATGAATGTAGTCTTCACATCCAATCTGTTCTAAGTGCAAGTATTCTACTGCAACTAAACCAAGAACAATCCTAATAGAAGTCATTTTAACAATGAAGAAAAAATTTCATCAAAGTCTATACCTTTCTTCTGTGTAAATCCTTTGACCACCAACCGGGCCTTGTATCATTTCTTGCCTCCATCTTCCTCTTTGATTCTATACACCCACTTGTTCTGCAATGCTCTCTTGCCCTCGGGTAGCTCCACCAGATCCCAAGTCTAGTTTTCCATAAGATATCTATGCTCTTCATCCATGGCCTGCTCCCACTTCTTCCTGGCATCCACTTGTACTACTTCCTCAAAACACTTTGGCTCTCCACTATCAGTGAGCAATAAATAATTCAAAGATGGAGTAAATCATTCAAGTTCCCTTCTTACCCTAGAAGACCTTCTCACCTCAAGAGTTTGGGGTTCCTGATGAGTAGGTACCTGAACTGGCTATGCCGAAACATGTCAGAATCGAACCAGGACCCTTGGTCACCTTGTTGTCCACAATATCGTCTAACACTATGTATTCTTTCTTTGATTCCTCTTTATGTCCCTGCAATGATATTTATACATGATTTTTTCATTAAAGACAATATCTCTAGATGAAATATTTTCTTGTCTTTAAGGCTCCAAACACAGTAAAACCAAAATCATCTTCACCATATCCAACAAAGGTACATTTCTCGAGACTTAGCCTCTAACTTGGTCCTATCATCTCTATTAATGTGAAAAAATACCTCACATCCAAATACTCTAAGAAATGAGTAATCAATTTTCTTGCCGGACCAAGCCTCCTCAGGTATACCTCCATCCAAGGCCATAGAGGGTTCTCTATTATTCAGATAAATAGTTGTGCTTACCACTTCCACCCAAAAAATGAGTGCCAGCCCCACATGTAACCTCATGCACCTAGCATGCTCCATGATTGTCATGTTCATTCTCTTTGACACTCCTTTTTCCTGTGGAGTATTTGGAACCGTTCTTTGCCTACGGATCCCATTTACCAAACAGTAATCAAGAAATTAATTACCTTTGTAATATTCCCTCCATTATCCGACTGAGACATTTTAGCTTGAGACTTGTTTCATTCTCAACCAAATCTTTCCATCTTTTGAAAGTTTCAAACACATTAGATTTCTTTCTAATGCAATATACTTAAAATTTTCTAGTTTGATCATCAATGAAAGTGACGTAATAATGTGAACCACCAATAGAGTTTACCTTAGCTAGCCCCCATTCATCTGTATGCACTAAATCCAAATTACCCTCCTTCCTGGTAGGTCCAACCTTGAGGAATACCACCCTCTTCTGTTTCCCATAAACACAGTCCTCACAGAATTCCAAATATAACTCCTTTAATCTAGGCAACCTATCCTTTATAATTTGCATGCCCTTATGACTCATATGACCGAGTCTCTAGTGCCACAAAGTTGCATCTCCATCTGCAGCAACTAAATTGTAATAATTAGCACCACTAGTTAAATACAAAGTACCATTTTTCTTACCTCTTACAACCACAAGAGATCCCTTGGTAACCTTCCAAGAATCCGCTATAAAACTAACTGTACAGCCATCACTACCCAGTTATCCTATAGATATCAAGTTCTACCTCAACTTAGGCACATGCATGACATCCTTAAGTAGCCATGTGTTCCCATTCTACATTTTCACCCAAACACAACCTTTCCCTACTATGCTTTGCATGGTTCATCATCACCAAGATATACATGTCCAAAATCACCTTGAACAAAATCAGTAAAGTAATGTCTATGTGGGGTGGCATGGAAAGAAGCCCTTGAATCTAACACCCAAGATTCAGCAATATTATCTAAAGAAATAATTAAGGCATCTTGACAAACATCACCTGTTGCCAAATTTACCTCTTTAGTTTCCTCCTTGTTCTTCTTATCCCGAAGAGCCCAAAAATCTTTCTTAGCATGACCAACCTTCCCACAGTTCCAACATTCTAACTTACTCTTGGACTTTGACCTTCCACGATCATTCAAATTCCCATGGTTACCTTTCCCTCTATTCTTTTGTCTCCCTCTACTCTCCACCATCAAAGCATTTCCAGAAGTAGAAGAATCTCTAGTGCTCTTCCTTTACATTTCCTCGCTTAGGATCACACCTATTACATCCTCAAACTTCAGCTTTGAGTTATTTGAGATTGAATTACTTACAGCCTATAACCAAGCTATCCTAGCTATCTCAGTAACGAGCACAAAATCAACAAATCCTTGACCTCATCATCAAAGTCAATTTTTACCGAGTTTAACATACTCACAACCTTATTAAGTTCATTCAAATGATCAATAATAGAACCATTCTTAGACATTTTCATATTAAATAACTTTTTCATCAAAAATACTTTATTAGAGGTAGAGGGTTTTTCATATAACTTCCCCAATGCACTCATGAGACCTTCCATGGTCTTCTCCTGCGATATGTTAAAAGCAACCAAAGATGCAAGGCATAAAAAAATTGCCCAGAGTGCCTTTCTATCTAGTAACTCCCAATCCTCATCTGACATGGTTGTAGGTTTCTTTGGTTTTCCAACCAAAGGAACATGGAGGTCCTTCTGATATAAGTAATCCTCCATTTACATCTTCCAAAAACCAAAGTTCTACCCATTGAAATTCTCAACCCTCGATCTACCCTCATCTGCCATAGCTCCCACTCAAGCTAAACTTTCCCTGTGATTTACAACTTCAGCAAAAAACCACCAAAGCTCTGATACCAATTATTAGGAATTAGAGAACAAAGATGTGTGAAATATTTCCTCAAACCATAGCAGAGGAAGCGTATAGTAGAATTATACTTGCAGAAATATAAAAACATAAATAAATAATGCACAAAAGAAGACAAGGCAAGATTTAATGTGGTTCACCCAATGTGGGCTACATCCACCAAAAACTTGCTCATATTTTATTATCAACAAGAGTAAAACAACTCTTACAAAGTATTCTCTCGATTATGAACTCACAATGAGAATTCCAAAGATGTTAAACCACATCTAAACCAAAATTGACACCCAATTGCTTAACCTTGATCACCTCTTGATCATTAAGACTCAAGACCTCTTGAACACTCAAGATATATTCCATATACCCTAACACCTCTATTTATAGGATTAAAATCCTCTTAAGAAGTCCTAAAGCTAATCGTAGAAGTTTGAAAGTCATGATCTTTCAACTTCCCATGGCTGGAAAAAATAGTCCCGACGTTAACAGCCAATTAACAGCAAGTTAACAACAACGTCACAACAACGGCACAACGACTGCATAACAACGTCACAACAAATGACTGCAAAATGCTCCTAAAGTCTCCAAACTTAACCGTTCGAGCTCTAACACTTCAACACTGATTCAAGAAGAACTAAAACAGGCTCCACACCCCAACATTTATTTAAATAGGAATGGAGATATATTAATTCCTATTATTGTAATAGGCATGATGATAATAAGTCCTATTATAATAGGAAAAGCGTGTAAAAGAGAGTTATTATAGTTAACTAAACGATTAGTGTAAAGGCCAATAGAAGCCTTATTCTTGTGCGGGATCCTAGAGACACCATTGTGAAGCTAAGGGATGTGACTAAGGATTGGAGAAACATATACACTATGGAGATTTGATTCTTCATACACTCGGGTGTATTGGCAATTTAGTTTCTAGGAGGCCATGAAGGAGATTCGTATTGTTGAACTCAATAGAGTGGAAGTCATCAAGAGATGTCAAATAAAGGAGATGTGCCGTGGAAATGAGCTTCCAAGACCCATTTGAATTCTATCGATCAATTGGCACTGAGTTCGGGTTGAACATTCATTGTAGTATCATAATTTTATTTGTACTTTACGATCAAATTGTTATAATGAATCATTTCAGCTATTTAGCGAACCCAGAGATGTAGGCATTTTTTGAACTCTATTATCAACTCCTGTACAGTGTTGGTTCTCTTTCTTGCATGGGATTTGTTTAAGTTGATGTATATCAAGGTAAATAAAAATTAATTAAGTTTCCTATAAGGATCCATTGGTCAAGAATGTTTTTTAGCCAGTTTATAGATCAATCATCAATTGAAGGACATACATCCATATTTTGGGGAAATGAAGATCAAGCTCAAGGATGACATGTGAATAGTCTGGAAGAGGCCTTATAGAATGAACCTGAACCTATGTGTTAAGGTAAAAAAATAAATTGATAAGATGCTTAGGTCGGACATTTTAAGTGATTGAGAAATCTGAATGGATAAGCCCTATGGTGATCAACATTAAGAAGGATGGTTAGATAAGGATCTGTGTTGACTAAAGAGTTCTAAATGCATCATGTGTCATAGATCCTTTTCCCACACTATTCATTGAAGAAAAAATATCTTAGAATGAGTGGCAGTGGGTGCAAAATACACTCTTTCACGAGATGGATTCTTGGATTACCATCGGTGAAGATTATACGGGAATACCAGGTCAAATATGACTTTTTATACAAAATGGAGATGTTTTTCCTATATAGTCATGTCATTTGGATTGAATAATGTGTTAGAAGTGTTTTCATGCATTGTGGTGCAGGAATTTCAAGACTTTATTCATAGATTTCTTTAGGTTTACTTGGATAACTAGACAGTGTATGGCTTGGTGAAAGGTACTTGTGATTGTTTGAGATTGATGTTTGAAAGATGTAGGAAGCCGAGCATCTCATTGAATATAAAGAAGTGTATTTTTGCTATACCTTTTGGCATGTTACTTGGACATATCTTGTTGGTGGATCTAACTAAGATTGTAGTTATCTTGGGGCTGGAAGAACTAACTAATTAGAATGAAGTGTATAGATTCTTGGGACATACTAGATACTAATGAAATTTTATGAATGTGTATGCCAAGATTGCTGCACCCTATAAGAATTGTTAAAATCCAAAGGAAAATTCTATTAGGGTGATGTGCAACAACAAGAATTTGAGACCTTGAAGGAGAAGCTAACCACCACACCCATCTTACGCTTCCCTTCTTGGAACAAACCATTTCATGTGCATGTAGATGCTTTTGGTACAGCTATAAGAGTAGTGTTAGCATAACCAGGTGAAGGTAATGTTGATCATCCCATCTATTTTGCAAGTAGAATGTTGACACTAACCGAGTAAAATTCTACAAATATGGAGCACAAAGTTTTATCTATGATATACGAGCTTTATAAGTTTAGGTAGTCTTCTTAGCCACTCCTTTTATATTTTATACTCATCATATGGTGTTGAAGTACTTAATAAGTCGGTCTTGCAGGGGCACATATTTCATTGGATCCTTCTCTTCTAGAGTTTTATTTCTCAGTTATAGTGAAGCATGGTAAGATAAATTCAGAACCTGATCATTTTTCAAGGATAAATGCAGCAAGGATGCATAGAGCATAGAAGAAACTATACTAGATGCCCATTTGTTCAGGCTAAACCACACGCCAATTGATTTAGAATATATTATCATATTCTTGTGCACTAGTATTACACATGAAGGTATGAAAACATTAGAGAAAAAGTAACTTTCTATTCACGCCGCACCGTATCATCTCATTGGGGGATTTATATAGGATTGGTGGAGATGAGGTCTTGCGCATGTGTGTACTAGAGTACAAGCGTGAAGCTACCATGGAGGAAGTGCATGTGGTAATAGTGGAGGGAACTATGTAGGAGAAGCAATGGCATGAAATATCTTACTAATTTGGTTTATGGTGGGAAACATTGTATAAGGACACTAAGGCATTTTTCAAGGCTTGTGACCATTGTCAAAGGATATGTAAGCCTAGAAATCAAGATGAGATGTCACTGTGCCCTATAAAGAGAAAAACCATTTGAAAAGTGGGAAATTGACTTTGTAGGCCCAATTTCTTCACCTATGTGTAGGATAGGTGTACATTATATCATAACATGTAAATATTATATGACTAGGTGGGCACAAGCTGCACCTACAAAGGATTGCACTACAATAACAACTATATTTCTTTGGGAAAATATCATAAGAAGGTATGGATGTCCATTGATCCGTACAAGTGATAGAGGAACCTATTTTATAAATGATACGATAAGGATAATATTAGTAGAGTTCATGGTAAGACATTATAAGAATACACCCTATCACCCCAAGCCAATGGAACTACTAAGGCATTTAACAAGATATTGGGACATACATTGACAAAGATCTGTGATGTTGGAAGAAAATATTGGGATGATAAGGTATCAATTGTATTATGGGTGTATATAACAATTTTTAAAAGGTTGATAAAGCCCACACCCTTTTAAGTGGTATTTGGTGCAGAGGAAGTCTTTCCTAAGGAATTTGTGTTACCCTTCCGCATATTACACGTGTAAGAGGACTGGATGATGAGAAAGTTGTAGAATAGTGCACTAGTAAAGTAATGTAGCTGGATGAGAGGTGCACTATTACATGATGGATTCAGAAGATAGAGAAAGCATGACATAAGGATTGACATGATAGGCACATTAAGAAAAAGTATTTTCTGAGCATGATGGATGGTGCTTTCGTATGATTCAAATTCTGTGTGTAATCCTAGAAAACTTAAAGTGCATTGGGCGGGACCATTTGTAGTAACTAAGATACTAGAAACATGTGCATGTTAATTACGAGGCATTGGTTGGCACCATGTTTCCCAGTTACTTCAATGGGAGTAAGGTGAAGCGCTACTATAAATAAGATTTTTTTGTATTTGTAATAATTCAATCTTGCCATGTAGACTAGATTTACCTTTCTATTTTTGTTTTTCTTGTTTTATTGTAATAAGCACGTTTACATGCAAGAGCTGATTACTCTATGTTAGGCTGATGCAAAGAGGACTACACACACTTTTAGTGCGGGGTGAAATAGATGCAAGTGTGTGAAAGAAAAAAATGGGACATTAGTACTTCTTGAGAAATGGTGAATGTGTGCACGATAGTGCAAAGGAATGATGCTCGATGGAAAATATATTGGTACGTAGGAGAAATAGAGTAAGTTGTGCATTGGAAATAGGTATAGGTGTAAAGGGAAGTATTACAAGTTCTTAAGGATGTTGGTGTTTAAATTTGATGAAATTTCTTAGATCATAAACCACTTGAATGGAGGGCTGCACAATGTAACATGAGGGAGGCATCGAGATAGGATGATGCACACAAAAGGTTCTCGTAACTTGGAAAGTAGTAGTGCACTAGAAGGTTACGCTTGCCATATGTGGGAAGAAAAAGTGTGAGAAAATAAAAAAGTGTATTTAAAAGCAAAAGTGTGGTGATAGGTAAGGAGAAATTAATGTGGATAAATTTGGGAATAATATAAATAATGTGTGAGAGAGATCATTCTTACCTTACTTTTAAGAACTTGTATGCTTGTGTGATTAGAAGTGCAATCAAGTGCAAAGATCTAGTGTGAAGAACAAAATAGAGAATCAAAGCAAAGTAGAGCGGTGTAAGTGAGTACAAAGACTTTGAATTTAAGATCTCCTTCAATAGAAGAGAAGTTAGGAGAGAAGGTGTGATGAGCTAGGGTTTGCGAGTAGGGATGAAGAGATATTATTTGTAGAAATTAAATTCATAGAGCTAAGGCATGATATTTTAGAGGTTAGAGCTAGGGCATGAAGTAAAGAAGATAAGAGTAGGTGGTTGAAGAGATAACATGCGAAAAGGAGAAACTAAAAAAGAGATACCGGCGTGCGATGAGGTGCCTACATAGGA
Organism: Taxus wallichiana var. yunnanensis; assembly: GCA_018340775.1. Lineage (NCBI taxonomy): Eukaryota > Viridiplantae > Streptophyta > Pinopsida > Cupressales > Taxaceae > Taxus > Taxus wallichiana. Next base: position 517,687,600 of record CM031239.1, read on the forward strand.
AGAAGAAGAACTCAAGGGTGAGACCATGCAGGTTAAAGAGGAGATGCACAACATGTGCAAGGAGGACTCAAAAGGTTGATGAAGAGAATGAAGAGGAAAACAGGTGAAAGAAGGAAGAAATGGGAACCTTTGTAAGCACCTTAGATGAATTATATTGATGATCAAATTAAAGTATTAAGGGTCATTATAGTCACCTTTACCTACTCCCTTTAAACCCCAAGTGTGTCAACACATCACCCTGACCTTATTTGGGCACTCATATGAGGTGCACAAGGGTGCGAGCCCTCGGTTATGTGATCCTTGTAAGAATGATTTTTCATTAACGGAGGAATGTTCGTAGAAACAAACATACATGCATTCATTCTAGCACAGAAGTAAAGAAACTAGATCTAAGCACATATGCACCATAATGTAAAAGTAAATACTACAATATCACAAAGAAATCAGATTTGAACCATGAGCAATATGAAGAACACTAGGGTTTGGACCCATAAATAGAGATATTCATAACAACCCATCATATTCATTGATTCACAACTATTTACAGTAGCATTACATAAAAAGGGTCATAAAAACTAAATACATTATGAAATAACACCCTAGCTCTACAAAATGACTTTTCTCAAAGGGGTCCTATCCATGCTCTCTCCTATACACCTAGAATATCTCGTGCCTTGCATCACACATCTTCTTCCTCCTGCATCAACTCTCATTTTATTACAACCCTTCACCATACATCTCTCATACACACCTATACCTCTGCTTACACACCTCTTTTAGACCCAAGCACATTCTTAAATATAGTGGGATCTCACCCCACCACCTCAAGATTACTCATGAGCAAGCCACATGCAAGAGGGATCATGCTCCACCATACTCGAGTGTCTATGCCAACTAGCTAAAGCTATGATTAATTTCCACTTTACAGCTCCTTAAACAAAATGATTAACCCTTGATTATTCCCTGGAATATTCTTTCCTTGAGCCACAAGTCTTCATGTACTAACCTTATCCACTTATCATGACCGCCCTCCTCCTCATGTGTTTTCTATGAAACACCATATTCCATAATACGTCTAAGTCCCAAAATCCTCTTCTTGCTTCTGCGTGCCAACCTCAGCACCCTCCATGTTTACTTAAACCCTTCACTCAAACTAAACTATTCGGACTATTCACGTGTTTAGATCTGTTTACTTAGTTCTTCTTGCGTGCTCTTCTTCATGCACCTTCTTCCTACCTTGCCTTCCGCACATGTTCATCTTATGATCCGGGAATTAGTCATTTATGGTCTCAATATTACCCCACACTAAACGTGTTTTCCATCTTCGAAACAATCGATATCCAACAAAGAATAAATAATGGAAGGAAAGAATAACCTGTATCGGCTTATGCCAAAGAACAAAAGAATTTTGTTATTGCTGTAAAAGGATTGGGAAATTCTTATTCAAGGATGCTTCAATATCATTTCAAGAATCCACCTATTTCTATGCCCATGTAAAAAAATCCCATATTAGCGTGTTGTATTCATCAAATGTCAATTCTTCACCCTCAGCCTTTAGTATATCGATGATATTCTCGCATTCGATTGCTAAGGTCGTTCAACTTATCCATCTTATGTATAACCTAGGGATACACTTCCTTCACCTTATTTTTAATAGAGGCCCTTAGAATCTCATTTGCCTCATATTTATTCTTAACCTTTACCAATATATTTTCGTGTTCCACCCTATTGCCTTTATTCTTGGCCTAGGACTCCTTCAAATCTTCCTAGTGTGTAACAACCAACACACTATCCACTCTGTCTCTATCTTCAAAATTGTCGTAGACAACCTCAGCCATGTGTGTTGCGGTCTTTACTGAAGCAAGGAGTTTAGAGTAATGAGTTATGCTTTCCTCAATCTTTGATTTTTCCTATTCTTTTGTCCCTCCATAACTTCCTCTAATGGCTCTAGTACAAGTGGTTGCTTCTCCATTGTGATCAAACACATCAAATCCTCTAGGCAATGGAAAGTTGACTCAAACTTACGCTCAAGGGGGCTAAATCTGGGTGCTCAAAATAATGGAGTCTAAAATATTCTCCGCTTTCTTATAGGCTTCGCACACCTTCCCCTTTTCTTCTCTCAACTCATCCCTCAGTTGCGCAATTATAGACTCCTTCCCTTTTATCTCCTTCTCTCTCTATGATTTGTTTGTTCGTATCCTCAAACTCCTTCTCTAATGCTTTGATTATGTTATATATTCCAAAAAACCGTGCTTTGATTTCCACCAACACCTTGTTCAACACATTGCATGTCATCAATTATCTAGTGTGAATCCACAATGTGATTTACCTCATAGGGGTTCGGTGTATCTATAGAATGCCTCGCATTGAATTTGAATCTTTGGTTCATCAAAATGGGAATCAAAATTCCCGACAATGTCTTCTTGGTGTGTGGGTATGCACTTTATTTTTCAAATAATGAAAAATAGAAGAGTTGGTCTGAAGGCACCATGCTCTAGAAATGCACATTTAGGACCTTGTTTGGATCATCCTTTTAAGTCATTATGGGCCCTTTAGATATTGTTTTTGCACCCTTTCCACCTATGCGTGCTCTTGTCGGAAAGCGATTGCTAAAATACACTCTTTGCCCATGCTTCAATACTTATCCTTTTCTACTTCTCCTGTGCTATGCTCCACCTCGTGCTCTACCAAGTCCTTGATGATGTCCACCACCTCCTCCACTATGTCCTCTAATTGTTCACCAGACAGGTGCGGGGTCTCATGTGCCTTTGTCCCCACTTCTTCTTCACTTCTTTCTCCCTCATGAGTTCCCTCTGAGGATTCATCCCTCTCCTCATCAGATTCATGCACATTGAATACATGTGGGTTATTTTCTTCCTCACGCTCCTCATCCTCCTCCTCGGTCTCATTACCCTTCATGCTCTCGTCCTCTCGGATTCGAACTCGTTATACCTTATGCTTATTTTTCTTTGAAGATTTCTCTATCACTAGGGACTTCTCCTTTATGGGAGAATTCTTCCTTTGAGTATAAGTTCTTGTGCCCACGTGTGGCTCTTGTGCTCCTATGGTCTGAACCACACACGCACTCGGTTCCCTACTCATTGGAGTTTCCTCTCTATCTCTCTTCACCCCTTTCTTCCTTCGATAGGGTCCTTAGGGATGGAGACATCATCCTCAACATATACACCCTTTTCAAACTTAGGCCTTAGGTGTATGTACACCCTTGTCACCATTTTGCCTACAAGTGGTAATGTTATGGGCCTTAGCATATGTATGTCATGGAGACATACTTCTCCACATATGTCCACTTCTTAGGATACACCAATGTCTGTGCAATGTGAGTGCTCCGATCTACTTCACTTAGATCAAATATAAGTTTCTTGGCCTCCTTAAACATGTTGACTACACTATGAAAATACTGCATTGTGAAGGAAAAAGGTAGTTTACACCATGGGCTCTTGGTGTCATCTGTCAATGTGAACCTGCCAATGCATAACTGTTGGTACACTACAAATTCAGCCTCATCCTTCACCAAGGCTGGCAGTTGTTCTAGAATTCTCCACTCTGCTCCAAATGCATTGCGCATCTACTTGTACCACTTATCTAAGCATTCCTTATAAGATGTCATTGTTTCAAAAGTGTATGCCTCGAACCTCTTAGTTGGGGAGGGGTTCTCATTAGGGTACTCCCAAACATAGTTGTTCGGCCCATCGGGCACTCCAATATCTAAAAATACAATGGTAAGAATAATATTACCATACATGATCTTATCTCCATCGCACACGACATCTATGATATCCTCCACAATGAAGGCCGAGATGTTGTAGATGGTCCCTTCTGAAATCTTTTTGCAAATGTTCAACCATCTCTTGTTCACTTGCATCCACCATTCTTTTCCATTCAACTTGGTGAGAAAGCACACAACCATCTTCATAACTGGGTCAGTGATCTTGGAAATATCGAAGTAGCACCTTCCCTTCTTGTATTCATATGCCTTAGCTATTTCCATGATAATTGTCACCAAAGTTATCATCCAAGAAATCTCTTGTGCGGATAAGCCCAATGTACTTAGAGATCAACTATGTAGTTATGCACATTCTCCTTCCTACGAAGTAAAAGTAATCCTCATGTACACACGACATCAGCCACTAGTATAACCTTTCAGGTTTGCTAAAAAATGGAAACTCATAGAGTTGTAAAAGCCCAACCTTCTCCAATTTCCTCTTCACGGAGTCATTGTACACCGATTTGTCATATTTTTTTCTTTCTCTGTAGGGCGAACAATCTCCAATGCCATCTCTTTTTCAGTTGTATTTTTCCTATGGTTATAATTGCTTATAGCCATCTTGCGTATGTGAGATACCCATTCCTTCCCCAATGACACACCATCTGGGTATTACATCTCTGCATACCACTCTTCATTAAAACTTGTTGATGTGATTGGTTTTCCCCTGCCCTTTCCCTTCTTGGGTGAAACATTTGATCCCTTCCTTGGTGCCATTTTTCCTTATCGGGTCCTAGCTAATTCCTCCTTGTGTCTTACTTCCTTACTGCTCGATCCTTTAGTTCCAATCCTTCTGCGTAACTTCTTTAATCCCGTGCCCTAGTTTCAAAAACACTAACCTAGAAACTTATTCTTCCACTGACAATGTAAAACTCGTAGCAATCCTTCAACAACCCACTTATGTGCATGCCTATGTACTCCATTCCAATCTAGTTTGTAAATTCATTGAATTCTTCACTTCACACGCAACTTTCATAGATTTCTTGCAAGGATGCCCTAGTTTGCAAGAGCTCTTCAAAAATAAATGCAAGGTGAAAAAATAACATACACTTGACTCCCTATTTATAGTTTTCTACTTTTTCCCACATTAATTTCCATGCCACCTATGTTGTACTTCCACATTAATTCAAAATTTTTCAAACAATTTCATACCGCATGTTTTTTCTAACACTTTTTCTTCCACACACATACTTGGGCATAACCTCCTCAACCTTCGGTGTGCCAAACTATATTGATCGAGACCTTTACACACACTCTTCGTGATGAAGTTTATCTTCCTCTACATCTTAAACCTAGTTTTCCCTGCTGCTTCCTACCTTAATTTACTCTACGCTTTCATCCTTGTATGTGGTTTTTATAAATATTTCTTAACACCATTTCATTTCTAACCCTTATCACCCCTGGTATGCATGTTTTTTATCGGATATCCTGTGCTTATGTTTTTCCCTCCTGGCCCACCAATCAACATTGCTCCAACTATGTGTTGCTTCTACATTCTCTATACTCTCCTAACCCACACTAAAATTTTGTGTGGTCCTCTGCACATGAAAACCTCTTTAGATAGTAATTGGATACACGTGGGTAAATGTGCTTATTACACAACACACCAAACCACAAGACAAAGAAAAGAAACATTGAAAGGAAATACATTTAACATAAAATGAATTAAGGGAAACCTAAGCTAAATGACAACACCGCCTTATTTACAAACACACAAAAGACTTATTTATAGTAGGGTTTCAGCCTAATCTTGTTGAAGTAGTCAGGAAACCATGTTCCATCCTACGCTTGTAAATGGAAAATGCCGATTCAAGTATATATGTTATAACATATGGTCCTAACCAATGCACTTTGAGATTCCCAGGATGGCACAATTCTTTTTAAATCGTACAAAAGAACCATCTACCCAACCTCAAACTTCTTATTTTTAATGTGTCAATCATGCCATGCCTTCTACCTAGCTTTCTCCTTCTTCTAACTCCATCTAACAATGGATTGATTTTCATCCAACTTCATAAGTTTTTCGATGCACTATTTAAGTTCTTGCTCATTAGCCAATCCTCCTGCACATAATACACAGGGATGGTAACATGAATTCAATGGGTAGAAAATCCTTTGCACCAAACACCAACTAAAAAGGTGTGGCCTTGTTTAATATTTTATAGGTCGTTTGATATGCCCATAATACTACAAAGAATTTATCATCCCAGTCTCTCCTTCGACATCACAAATATTAGTCAATGTGTGGATCAATATATTGTTAAAGGATTCATCAGTTCCATTAGCTTGAGTGTGATAGGGCGTAGTTTTGTTATGGGCCACCATAAAATCTGCCAATAAGATTCTAACAGTCTTATTCAAGAAATGAGTACCCCTATCACTTGTTAAACTCAACGAGAATCACATGATGATTATATTCTTCCACAAGAACCTAGTTGTTGTAGTCATTCGTATGCAATCCTTTATACGCACTTGCTTCTAACCACCTTGTAAGATAGTCTATACAAGTGATAATATAGCATGAACTGTCTTTGCGTGCGAATAGGGAAATAAGGCATACAAAGTCAATTTCCCATTTTTCAAATGGATCTACAATAGCAATAGGTATAACTACACTTCATCTATTTACATTGGCTTTCCAAGGCATTGGAAATGGTCACAAGCCTTGCAATATTCTATACAATCCTTATAAACTGTCTCCCACTAAAGGCCTGCCAATAGGATCTTGCACGCAGTCGCATTTCTTGCATATTGACCACCTACAATGCCACCATGAGCTTCTTCCATGATTGTAGTACATTCATGTTCCAACACATACAGATGTAAAATATCATCTTGACCTAGTTGGTATAGGTCTCCGCTGACCAACATATAGGGCACAACGTGTATAACCAATCACTTCTTTTCTAAAGCTCTCTCCTTCGGGTGTTACACCCGTTCGTAAGAAAATACAAATATCTTCCAAATCGAGGGTGCACATTGTAATATGAACAATCATGTGCATCCTTCATTATGTCCTCAATGCTTTGTGTATCCTCACCTAAGTCAATTCGTGATGGATGGTTAGGTCCTAAATTTCTCTTTCCTATTTTTTCTACGACTGAAAAGTCAAACTCTTGAAATATCAAGATCTAACGACATATGCACCCTCGCAAAACATACTTGTTTAATAAGTACTTGAGTACCATGTGATCTGTTAAAAATATAAATGGAGTGGCCAATAAGTAATGCCTAAATTTATGCGGCATAAGCATAAATCATTGACAATGCTTTGCATTGTAGGGTCATGTAATTCTTTCGGTTGGAGTTTATTTTTTGCTTGCAAAAAATAAAGGGTGATAAAAATCCCTTCTATAAGATGTGCTAAAACTACTCCTATTGCAATACCTGATGCATCGACATGCACATGAAAGGGATTTTCCCATGAGGGAAAGTGCAAAATGGGCGCAATAGTAAGTTTCTCCTTTAATGTGTCAAAAGCCACATGTTGTGCCTCACCCCAATATAATTTACTCTTATGTTTCAAAACTCCTCTAACGGCATAGAGATCCTATCATACCCTTTGATGAATTTTCTGTAGTAACCTGTATACCCTAAGAATCCATGCACCATGATTTGACTGGTAGGATCCTCCAATCCTAAAATAACAACCTTGGCAGGATCTACCAATAAGCCTTCCTTGCAAATAATGTGACCTAACAATGTGCCAAAAGGAGTAGAAAAGAAACATTTCTTAATGTTTAGAGAGATACTTAACTTCTTGCACCTCTCAAACATCAATCTTAAATTTTCACAATGATCTCTTACTAACCCATACATCATCCAATCATCCAGGTAAACTTGCATAAATTTATGGATGAAGTCTTGAAATGCTTGCACCACAATGCGTGAAAATACAATAGGCACATTCTTAAGCCCAAAGGGCATAACCGTATAAAAAAATTCCCCATTTAGTGGTGAAAGTAGTCTTCTCTTGGTCTTCCTTTGCAATCCTTACTTGGTGATAACTTGAGAATCCATCTGTAAAAGAATAGATCTCTACCCTGCTACACCTTCCAAGATCTCTTCAGTAAACGGGGTTGGAAAAGGATCTATGACACATGCAACATTCAAATCTTTGTAGTCTACACATATCCTTATCCTCCCATCCTTCTTGATACTAATCACCATTGGGCTCACCCATTTAGATTCCTCAATTGCTTCAATGATTCCAGATTTTATCATCTTATCAATCTCCTCTTTAAATTTTATGTGAAAATTTGGATTCATCCTATAAGGTCTCTTCCTAATTAGGCATGCACCCTCCTTCAACTTAATCCACATTTCTCCTAATGAGTGATGAACTCCTTTTAACTCATGGTACCCATGTGGGAACAAATCCTGGAAGTCACGTAGTAGCTCAATTATCTTTGAAACCTCCTGGTTCGTCCACTAATATCCAATGATAGCTTCTTTTGGCTCTGCTTCTATACCAATTTTTACCTTCTTCATTTTCAAGGGCTCATGGTAAGCACATGATTTCTCATTTGTACTTTCCAAGACTTTGCGTGTACCTTCTGTATGATTAACATCCAATTTTTCTACTTCCTCATCATCTATCAGGTACACCAAATTTCCCTTTTCCTTTTCTAGGAAGGTGCACTCAAACTATATCTCCTCCATTTATCCTTCCTTGAAGCATGCCTCCTAGCCAGATTCCCTTAGAAAATCTAGGATTCGGTCTTTAGCCATAGTAAAATCTCCCAAAGTAAGTTGCTTCACTACCTACAACGCCTCGTTCACCGATGGCCTAGGACTTAGTCAAAATTTTGAACAATATTCGCCATCAACTCTTTCCAATTTCTCATCTGATGACGTAGATCTTAATGGATATACCATGCGTGTGCACAACCCTACAAGGTGGAATATAACTTATACACCCATAGTGAGGGAGGTAAGGCTTTCGGGCCTACCATCTAGGCTCTCTCACATTCTTGAATGTGAAATGAGGTGGATTCCTTCCCATCATAGTCACGTATTTTAGAGGGTGCATTGCTCTAGAGAAACCTAATAGAGAATGCGATTCTCACTTCGTGCCATTCTAGAAGATTGTCTCGATGAGTTTCCCACCAACATGCTATTATGGTGCATGCAAGGTATAAGTTAGCATATTCCTCCTTTCTACTTGACATGTCCATTGGATCTCCATCACACATAGAAAGACATTAAGGTTACCTTCCCCAGTGTAACTTAGTAATAATATTCCTCCTAGGCACCTAATCGAGCGTGCTTTAGCCACTTGAGTTACAAAGGTGCCTTTTAATTGTCTTCCAACCAAATCATAGGTCCCATGTACCCAATTGTCACATGTAATAATAGTTGTTTCACTTATAGACTATGCATGTTTCATTTGAATGACTCCTTCTCTTGATGGATGAATAGCCTTAGGGTCTCTAATAGTGTGCACATATATTCTATCTAGGTCCTCTTCTCCTAAAGGCTCTACATAAGGTGTAGACATCCCATTTATTAGTGGAATAATGATGTGATCCTCTTTGTTATCAAAATAGATGTATCCCTTGTTAAAGTGCAAGTCGGGATTGTTTGTATAACACTAGGGGTGTTCGAGTAATGCTAGGAAGTTATCTACCTTAACAAACGCTAAGACTTCAAAATCCCCAATAAACTTAGCCCTTGAATGGTTATGGAAGCATCCTTTAAGACTCGATGGGCATAGCCTTTGTCATGTTTACCATATACAACACATTTGAAGAGGGATGTAATGGAGGCCTCCCCATCTGATTCCATACATCCAAAGTAAGGGCATTGACCTTTGCACCCATGTCAATTAGTATGTTTCTCAGAGCCATCCATCAACAACTGCATTCAACATAATTTCCTTGTCATAATCAAGACTGTGAGGGGGAAGATTAACATGTAAGACCTGCCTCTCACGCTCATCTCCCATGTGTGGTACCTTTTCTCTTAACCACTCCCTAATAGAGGGATAATGTTTTCTGACACAACATCTTACACACCTCTCTAACCTCATTAATATCTTTTGAGGGACCTCGGTATTATTCACTTGTTCTAACTTCCATGATTGTTCCTTCAAGCATTAAATCTCTCCATGTAGGATCTTAATCAATTTCATGGTCTCTTAGGAAACCTATTTCGATGGGTTGAATCAGGATATTTCCCATGCAATAATTATTCTCTCGTAATGAGAGGCCTTTCTTTGGTACTTATCTGGCACGTGCAACCTCAACATGCGTAGTTACCAAAATAGATTCTAACTTGGGGTTAAGCGCTACCTTAGGAATCCATAGCGAGTCAATTATTTTCACACTAACCATCCCCGCGCCTTTTTCCTTCTTCTAGTTCTGGCTCATGTGGTCATACAATTCAGGGAACTCCTCATACTTGTGCTTCGTTCTATACCATGAGCACTGTAGAAAATCTAGACATTCATGCTTGCAGTGTTATGTAGATCCTGTAATTGTAACAAGTCCCACGGGAAGTCACCCCTTCCTTCACATCTACTACGACCTCTGAATCATCTATGAAAACCTCTTCCTTAACCTTTTCCATGTGCACTCCCTTCATACTAACAATATTCACCCTTAGAACTACTCCTAATACTGGTCTGGAGCACACCAATATCAATGGCATCATGAATTTGGTCTATCAATCAATAATCCTTCATATCGTGAGTAGTGGATGTGCAAATCTTACAATAAGAAGACACATTCTTACAGAGTGCGCATTATAACAAAGGGAATCTACTTATATCATGATCCCCCTGACAGATTTCATAATCTAATGACATGACACGTATTGACCTTTGAGGGAAAATATCCTTTGTATTTCCTTCCATTTCACAATCTATGCACCAAATTCCACTGCATGTTTCATGAGCTGAATTCATAGATAATTTTTCATGATGATTTTCCATGAAAACAATATGTGCTTCTAAAAATGGGCTTACCTAGTTTCAATTCTTCCAACGGCCTCAAGCACGTAAAGTAGCCTCCAAGGTCTCATGTAGATCCATGAAAGTCTTATGGGAGAGTGCTCATCTAAAAGGCATTATCAATCCCGCAACAAACTAATGAGCATGTATGAGGGATAAATATCATAAGATATCTTTGAAAAGAGAGTTTTAAAGTGTGCATCATACTCCTATACACTCTCTACCATACCCTATTGAATTTACTTAAGCACGTTGATGCTCTCGCTCAAATTTAGGAATATCGAATTCCACTAAAAAGGCATCACACAGCGTAGTATAATCCACCACTATATGATGTGGGTCATACTTCCGGTACCATCTATGCACATGCACTTGCAACATGGTTACAAACTAACTTTCCTTCCACTCCGGGGTAGTGATACCCTTAGTGCACCATAGCAACTCGCACTTGTGTACATGCTCTACAACATCCTCAACACCTTTGTAATTAGGTAAATGCAAAGAAATCTCATAAAACACCTGCTGAGGTGGTTGAGGTCCTTGTCCACCAAATCCAGGACCATGATTCCCTCTTGTATTTCCTCCACCACTAGTGCCACTAGATCCACTAGCTCCTATCCCTCTGGATCCACCGGATCCTCCTCTTGTAGTAGGTAACAGGATCAAAGAATTTCCAATATGTTTCCCCAATGTTGTGCTGAATTTCACACCTGTGCCTGTGACGTTGAACTAATTTCAATCGTGATACCCAAAATCTATGTACCCACACCTTGTATAAATGACATGCATGATAGGATCCCACAAAACACTATAAATGTCTGCATGGCCATAGATGGATGCAATGTAAAATGATATCTACTTGATGTTGCTTACTTACCAATGCCAACCAAATTAGAAATACTTGTCTCAGAAATTGGGAAACTAAGCACAAGGGTTTGGTCACATGGTGGGTTTAGACACACACCTAGTATTCTTCTCCTTTGTTTATATAACAAACTCTCATCGAAGTAGAGGGGGTTCTTGTTATGCACTTTCCAAGATGGGGTAGCATAGACTGCTTAGGTTCCACATCCTCCATGTGAACCTCAAATCATTCCCATGCAACGTCTGCCTCCATAATTCCATCGATCTTAAAAATTCAAGCTATGTTATAATTCCCTCTCCCACACTTCATTATACTTGAGTTGTCTCTCCTCTCTATCCATTTCTGTCATAGGATCCACCATCTCACACCACACCAACTTCTAGGCCCTATACCTAGTTGGAATTTAGCTATCCATGGGAAATGCTTCCAAAAGTAGAGTGATGATCAGGATCTTGATGGATAATAAAGTATAATGCGCAAGAAATATCCTCTTGGTTCTTGCAAGAAATTGAACTTAACAACCTCTCGGGAAAGAAAATGTAGAAATCGTGTACTTTAACATATAGCTAGTCAACACACCACTCCACTAATGATAAAAAACATAACTCCAAGTCAGATCAACATCATGAAGCCACTTGATAATCTTCTTGGGTCCAAACACAAGGTGATAATACCAACTCTTCCTCAATGTATATACTGACAACCATTCATACAGTTCTATTGGAAAACAACAAAATAACGTCTCATAAAGCTCATGATATAGATGCTCCTCTACCCATTTACATGCATCAAACTTAGGTCTAGTGTTGAATCATTGTGCAAACTCATCCTCCATGTTCTTAAGCCAAGTCTCGATCTTTGTCCAAGGTCAAGTGTTTTTTCATCACACACCATTATTATAACAACTTAAAAATAGGTCTTGAAAATGGAACCAAAATGAAGTCACCTTTACCTACTACCTTTAAACCCCAAACATGTCAGCACATCACCCAATCTTGACTAGGCACTCACGAGGCATGTGAGGGAACATAGCCCCTCCTTTATGTGATCCTTGTAAGAATTCTTCGCCATTAATGGAGGAATGTTCCAAAAACATACATACATGCATTCATTCTAGCACAAAAGTAAATAAACTAGATCTAAGCATAAATGCACCATAATGTAAAAGTAAATACTACAATTTCACAAAGAAACTAGATATGAACATTGAGCAATATGAAGAACAATAGGGTTTGGAACCATAAAAAATATATTCATAATAACCCATCATATTCATTAATTCAAAATTGTTTACAGTAGCTAAGTTATATCAAAAGGGTCATAACAGACCAAATACATTATGAAATAACACCCTAGCTCTACAAAATGACTCTTCTCAAAGGGTCCTATCCATGCTCTCTCCTATGCACCCAGAATATCTCATTCCTTGCATCACACATCTTCTTCCTCCTACATCACCTCTCATTTTCTTGCAACCCTTCACCATACATCTCTCATACACACCTATGCCTCTGCTTCCTCACTTACACACCTCTTACGGACCCAATACCATTCTTAAATAGAGTGGGATCTCTCCCCCACCACCTCAAGATTACTCATGATCAAGCTGCATGCAAGAGGGATCATGCTCCACCATACTCAAGTGTTTATGCTTGCTAGCTAAAGCTATAATTAATTTCCACTTTACAGCTCCTTAAGCACAATGATTAACCCTTGATTATACCCTAGAATATTCTTTCCTTGAGCTACAAGTATTCATGTACTAAGATTATCCACTTATCATGCTTGCCCACCTTGTCACATCTATTCCATGTAACTCCATATTCCATAATGCGGTTAAGTCTCAGAATCCTCTTTTTCTTCTACGTACTAACCTCTGCGTGCTCCATGTTGACTCAAGCTCTTCACTCAAACTAAACCTGCATTCGGACTATTCACACGCACTTAGTTTTTCTTTGCACTCCTCTTTACGCACTTCCTTCCTACATTGAATTCCACGTTCACTCATCCTATGCTCTGGGACTTAGTCATTTCTGGGCTCAAAAACCATGTTTCAAAGCTGAGTTCGAAGGAGGATTTGTTTGGTCGGTAGATGCTCAATCGGGACTCGACACTTATGTGTAAAAATAATATGATTTCTTAAAGTATGCATACACATATGGAAGAACCATAATTCGAGGTGAGTAAGGAATCATAATCCAAGATGAAGTGAAAAGGAACCATGAAAGAAATTCCCTGTAATTGACCCTATAGAGCTTTCTAATGAACAATCCTATGATGTGCTAAACAAAATTGCTACCGATGTCACAAGGAGGAACATAGAAAAAGGATCCGTAATAAGAAATATGTAGGAGAGTGTAAGGAAAAGGAAATTTTTTTTTTGAATCTCATAGAATAATTAAGGGATGAGAAGAAAGCAGATAATAAATGCATATGAAAAAAACAACCGATATAGTGAAAAGTATCACAAGCACTTGCCTAGAGCTAGTTGAACAAGTCCAAGATGAGTATCCCACAGAGTTGGAATATTTGGAGGACCTAGTGTGGATGATGTTGGTAGAGAGGAATAATGGACCGAGCGGTGATGGAAGAATTGGATGAAGAAAAGAAAAAGAATAAAGAATACATGGAGAAGGGCATAACAAAGTATGAGGCATTGGCCATAGAGGTGAAAGAGGTCACACATAAGGTAGAGTACATTTTTGATAACTTCCAAGACTTCTCCCCATAATTAGCACACACACTTTACTAGTGAGGAAACAAAAATAAAGAAGATCCATACCAATATGAAGAATAATAAGGTTGAGTGTGAGAAGGTCATGATAGAAGTCCCAAAGAAAAGAGATCGATCACAATAGTGAAATACATAGTTGAGGTGAGGCTAAAAAAATCTATCCCTTGGTCATGTGCAAGATGGATACATTATAGGTAGTGGCCTTAGATATAGATGTGATAATAAAGAAGATGAAGGAGAAGGTGGATGAGTTATATTCCAAACAAGTGTCGATATTGTTAAAGCAACACCCGCATTAAGGCTTCACGGGAACTTAAGGATTGGAAGGAGTTAGAAAACATTTTAAGAAGGGAATTTCCATAACTCCTTCCATCATAGGAGGCCTAAGTTTTGAGCTCGTGCATATTCTTGAATTCGATGGGTAAAAGTCATTATTATTTATTATTTTTATTATCTCATCATTCTTTCATTCATTATTGGAGGAACATTCATTGGTTCATATTGCCAAGGATGAACAAAAATCCTAGTGTTGAGTAATGTTTGTAAGAAGAAATGGCTAAGTATTAGCCATGCACCGAGGCTAGAGGTTGCACACATGAGCGTTCATAAGGAACTAAAAGAAACAACTAAGAATAAGGATGCTTGGAAGCATGTGTGCAAAAAAATAGGTTAATGCATGAAGTTGCACATAACACAAAAGAATAGGTCAGCCTGCAAGGGCTCTCACGCAGATGGACACATGATTCATGACTTAGTTGTTTTCTAGTAGAGAGGATAAAATTAGGAAAGAAAGTGAGATTACATGACATGAAAGAAACATAAAGAAATAGAAAATCACATGTAAGGAGAGGTAAAGAAAACACTGAAGACAACCTATTATAGGAATAAAGTATGGCTAAAGCCAAGCTATTTATAGGTCGATCTATAGTTAGGAAAAGCATGCAGACTATAATTAACACATCTATTATTAGGAAAAACACATGTACACGATGACGGGAAAGTCCCCACCGTGTAAAAATAGGTGTAGTACTCGAGTAGAGAGAGATATTTTTGGTATTATAACTCTGTGTATGCGCGCATGGTTCGGTGCACGAGATGTAATTGGAGCATATATGTAATCGGTGAGTATTTTATATAGTGAATTATGGTTATAATGGATAATTGTATAGGGGTTTCCAAGGTTAATAAATCTAAGTATGGTATCTTATGAATTCATGTGTTATTGATGTTTAAATATGTTGATTGATTTCCTTATTATATGTGTTACCATTACTTGTTATGTTGTATCTTCATTCATGTTATAATGATCATGTATGTCTAACCACATTCTAATTAGTAACTAAAGAGGGACCAGGTGGTTGCACATGCTTCGATGATAATTTATAATTTTTCTAAATGAGGTTCTAACACACCTAACTGAGCATTGGTTAATAGACAAGACTACACACTTTAATTAATACTAGCGATTAAGTCGACTCCACAAGACTAACAACTAACTCCACAAGACTAGCAAGTGAACTCCACATGACTAGCACACTATCTCCACATAAATGGTAAGCTAACTATACACAAATGGTAAGATAGATCCACACACCAAGTACACATAAAAATTTAACTCAACAAGTGTAGGGATAATCCATGTGTAGGAATAATCCACAATAAAAATAAAGGATAAATAATATCCTATAGTAACATATTTCCACTATTACATTCCAATGAAGTTTGACATGAACATTACAATAAGTGATTTGTACAATAATATAATTCATTTACTTATTTGAATAAAACATCAATAATGTCATTACAAGCTATTACATGATTTACAATCTAAAAATAGGTTTTACGACTTTCCAATGATCCACATGTTCCATATATAATAAGTTACTGATATCATGAACACTTTTACGTTACTTAAAAACATAATAGAGATTCCAATTTACAATGTGTTCCAATATACATTGATCACATACATCTTCCTTAATTAGGTACAATACATCAAATAACATGAATACAATATCACAACTACATTACAATAACAATTGTCACCTTTGCTTTATTGATCTATCTTGATGTCAAAGTTGTGAAAATGAGAGGAAGAGTATAATTATATTGATTTACCTTCAACCATGATCCTTATATATTCCTCTCACACCTCTCATAAAATAAGAGTTTCCCTACCGTTGTGAGGAATATACATTAACCCATAATATAAGATAGAAAAAACATGTGTAGTACAATCACCAAAACTGGTAGACCTATGAACAAGGTAGGATGGAAAAATAACATCATATGAATGAATAATAAATATGTTTTTTGGACAAAAGGCTCAATAGAAAACTAGGTACCATCCTAATGAGTTTCAACAACATACAAGGGAATGTAATGATCCACCACAGATACCAATGAGGAGAACTTTGGAATCCAAAAATTTAAACATTTACCCCTTAACACCTACCATGTGTGAAATTTTAGTGAATCCACTATTGTCTCTATAGTTTACTCCTATCTTATATACACATCTCTCATACTATCCCATTTCCATTTACAAATCACAACAAGATATCTCTATCTCACTCATCCACAAAACTTAGCGAAAAGCAAGAAAAACTAGGAACATAACATAAGTAATTAACAACCCTCATGTATTTCCCATACAATACTACATATAGTACTAAAATGTCAAAATTGGGGTTAATTTCAATTTGATTAATGTTTGGGTTCATTTTTTTTCAAAGGGATATCTGATGCAAAGATGACGCGATAAATGTGTCATAAATGTGACAAATATTTGCGTCACCTTTACATTACATTTTGCCAAACTAATTTTGATTGAGCGGCCCCACATTGACTATTTAATACAAAGTGGATGCCATTTTCACTACACCCATAATTTTGACCCTTGAGAAGAAGAATAATGATCTTGAAAAACCTAGTATTAATGTCATGTAAAACAAAACATATATATTTTTAATTTGAATTTGAATTTATTATTTTTTTGTAAATAAATGATATCAAGTTCAAGAAAGATTTTGATTTTATTTCAACATCAATAAAAAAATTATAAAAAAATATTCCATGGGACCACATATCCTTGATTCATTTTGTCAATAAAATAAATTAAACAAATGCATTCCATGACACCACATATCTTGGAGTTAGTTTGTCAAACAATTCATGTTTTGTGTATGTAAACAAATATTTTATACATATCTACACGAGCATTAACAACTATAAAATTCGACAACAAAAATTTTCATTAATATTTGATAGATGTTTATACCCAAAACTCAAACTCTCATTTTCACATGGACTTCGAGTATGTGATAAAGGTTTTGAACTCTAGCTTTACATCGAACTTCACCAAACTTGTGAAAAAGTTTGAATTTCATTGAACCTTATTCTCATTGAAACATGAAGTTAAAATTTATCCATTATTTTTACACAAGAAGTTTTTAATGTGATTTTGCATTATCTTTCATTAAGGTAAAATTCATCTAGATATTTTTTCATCCATTTAAATTTGTTAAAATGATGATTAAGACATTGAGTGCAAGAAAAATTATTGTGGGTTTATTTTTCATGTTGGTTTCAAATAGCTTTCACAAGGTGAAATATGGTTTTTGCACTACTTTTTTATGTGATACAATGTCCAAGAAAACAATGATCACCAACATCATGATTAAAATTAATTATAGGGTATTCTAAAACTCCTAGATACTTAGAATGTGCACAAGGTTAATTGAGGTGAAAATATCTTAATGCTAAAATGAACAAATCAAAAATAATTCTAATCATTTCACATTGATTAAATATATATGTTTTATAATGCAGAAATTTTTTGAGGTGAAACAAATAGAAAATGATTGTTTAAAAAGAAGTTGGATAAAGAGGGAGATATTCCTTTCCTAATAGAAAAAAAGGCAATTAAGAAAGATGTTTTATAGGGATGGTTGAAATACACACTTAAAAAATGAACCCCACATATAATCGAAATCTATAGGAACACAAAAATATTTACATCATACAAAACTCGTCTTCAATGTAGAAACTTGGGGATACAATCAATCGCAATGGGGAAACTAATAAATACTAACTGGTTTTTTTCCTCTCACACCCACGCTCACCTAACCAAACAAATGTCCACACATCCACCAAAATTTTAATTAGATTTTAAATTATAAAGTTTAAAAATTCCTAAAAATAGCCAACATGGCCAAGAAGGCTAACTATGTATACAAAATGATTCATTGTGGGTGTGAAACAATAAAAATGGTCATTTCATTGAAGTAGTCCTCATCAATAAACTTGCATTGTTGCATGCACACAAACACAATAAAATATTATATTGTCAAGGTGTGTTTTAGAGTGCTTTATAAATTCAAAGAGTTTGAAATCATCTATTGGTGTAGGCATATATTTTCCTTTTATTTATTTATTACTTGGAATATTCCTACACATATGGTGACTAACCTTGCTTATGTATTATTTGTGTCATAAGAGTTACCTGATGGTCATAGAATGTCATAGGAGTTACATTTGACTGAGTATTCTAGGAATGTAACTCACATTCCCATTCTTGGACTCTTGACTGCTATTCTCATGGAGGAGTTACTTATTGCTCTCCTATTTATACACACCACTTTGTGCTATTGAGTTGTTCTATGATTTAGCACCATTCTTGTGTTTTGTGATATTATTTTCATATTGCATTATTTTTTAGTTTTTCTTAAAATTTGTGAAACTACTTATACAAGCATTATTTATCGAGATTATGGTGGTAACTCGATATGGTATAAGAGTGATCTTGGTAAAATGCAAGCGTTTATTTTCATTAGTTGTGGTTGTAGACATGCAAAATGTCAACATGGTCATTTAGCAAATACTATCCTTATAATACTATAGTAATCCATTCCCATCATCAACCATATAATAATAAATTATAAAATTAATTAGTTATTATATATACTTCAATTATTTCCTTTCATGTACCCCATAATCCCATTACATCCTTAGAAATATTAATACATCATTAATATTTTATTTACTACATTAACTAATCCTCATTAACTATTTTCTAACAATTTAAAAATACTCACCCACCTACCACCTACCGTATGCCTATTCTATGCCTAGATTCTCCATCTAATCACTCCACTAAATATAATTAATCTCACCTAACTACAAGCTAAATGACCCTCTAAATCTAGAGGCTTTTATTTCTAGAAGCCTCTCCATTCTTCCCTCCCATTTTCAAATATTCAAATAAATATGCACTATTCCATTGAATTTTGAATTTTGAATTCAATGGAGAGTTCTCCTAAAATATAGAATTCTCTAATTCTAGAAAATTCTCCATTCTCATGGAATTTCAACCATTGATCTAATCCAACATGGCAAAATCTCAACCATTGATTTTTGCTTCCTCCATCTATAAATAGAGGTGCCACCCTCCATGGCAAGCACCTTAGAACAATTGCAAACTTATGCTGCCAAAATCTCTAAGCAATCTATCAATCTCCATAGCATCCAAGTGAGCCAAAATCATCATTTTATCAAGGGAAGTGCTACTAAAATTAGTCCACAAATCTAAAGCATTCTAAGTTCATCCAAGGAGCAAATCAAAATCATCAAAGAAGGAGGATTCTACTTGTAGGTAAGTGCATGTATATTGTCTTCTCCCTCTTTTTATCATTTCTCAATCTGAGGTAAGTGAACAATGTGTTAGATTTAGGATTGATTTGGTTTGATAGTCATCTTATGTTTTCTTACTAATATAATTTTTTGCTTTCATTTTGGCACCCACCGTGGGGCTTACCCCCAAAATTATGATTAGTAACTCTCAAAAATAAGTTGTGAAAATTTGAGAAAGTTTCATTGAGATTTGACTTCAAAATTTCAAATTTTCATCACTCTGTTATGTTTTAGCGCGTTTAACTTGAAACAACTCTTACGTGACCTAAAATAGTACTTCTAACCTAAAACAACACTTCTATTCACATTTTAACTCTGTGCTTGCAGGGACACATTTCAATGCTTATATGAAACTCATGGCATATTTATTGACATCGTAGTCCATTTATTTACATATTAACACTTTTATCCATATGATATTCGGTCTATGTAGAATCAACACTTCTGTTCACATAGCAGTGTGTTTGTTACTATTTTAGTGCTTTTATCTCCTGTAATAACATTTTTGTATACCGACTCTTGTTTGTGTAGGTTTAGCGCTTCTATTCACATAACAATGTGTTTGTCACTATTTCAAAGTGTGTTTACTCCCTATAATAGTGTCTATGTGTATATTATTGTTGTGTTTGCATGTTTAGCACATTTGGATAAAATTTGGTGCTTTTATCCTAAAACAACGTGTTTGTTCCTTGAAACAATGTGTTTAGCTTGTAATAGTGCTTTTGTTTTAGTAACATTTTTGCTTATGTATTAAACAATAGCTAACATATTTTTATTTTTAGCAATATTTTCTAGAGTCTAACATTCTATTTTTGCAGTAATATTGTAGAAAAAGGGGAAACTCTACCGGATTTAATATTTAAACAATATTTTACTAACATTTTTGGTTGCAAGGTATTGATAAAATAAAAAATACTAACCTTTTTCTTGCAGCCTGAGTGGTCCAAGAATATCGGGGTTTGAAATAAACTACTAATCCTTTGTCTTACAGGTCCCCTTGTCGAAGGGCCCCATCATATAAATTTTAATATCCATTATTTTGTGTGTTATATTTTTGTAAGTTCATGTGCTTACTTGTTTTAAATCCTGAAAATGACGTTGTGTATGTTCTCTTCTCGTGTCCTAGGACAATATTAAGGATCAAAAGTGGTTAGTCTTCCCTCCCTTTTTTCTTTTTAGGGGGTAATATGATGTGGAAGTGACATCCATGCACTTACCGTAGTCCTAGGGGTCTCATGACTATGTTATTCACTGTATGCACATAGACACACCCCATGTTATGACAAGATATATAAATTCAAGGATAACTGTCGTTATTGGCTAAGCACTTGCTTGTTTTAAGAACATCGTGAAGTGAGGGGATCCCATGTCCCAATACCTAGGCCTCAGACAACATCCTTACAACATGGACTTCACCCCCACGTACCGCAAGGTATATCAGGGAATCCCCTAGAAAGCTCATCACCCTAGATTAAGTAACCCTTTTAGCTGCATATTGAACCATAGTGCAAGAAGGCCGCACTTCCCAAGATCACTCGCTAGTTGATCACACATTAGCACATAGGTGGAGAGCCAATTTTTGGCACCGCCATCGGTGTGTGGTATTGAAAGCAAGCTATAGTTTGGTTACAATCCCACTTGACTAGTTAGGGTTGTGCTTGCATGGTTGTACTTGTTTGAGTGTTTTGTCAAAACCAATAAATAACCCTCACACTAATCCTCATAATTAAATCATACATCTACCATTCACCCATTTTGACCACAACCTTTTAACCTCAATTTTCAGAATATACATCATCGACCTTTGATCATATCTCCCTCATTACGTACTATTAATCACACCTACCATAATTATCCTATAAAAACCAAAATAAATATCCTTTTTCACCTAATATATAAATCTTGACCATACACATCTTTTATAAATAATAAGCCAAACCTTGCCACTATAAAATTTAAAACACACACTACCATTGTGTAAGTACTTTTATTTACACTTTCCACATTACCACAAAGATCCAAAATTTAAATAGAAAACCAACATTCCCATCTTATTAAATAAATTTCATAATATCAATCCCACACTATTCACCCTTTGCTTACCAAATAAAAAGCACATAAATAATAATCCATCTCATTAAAAATACAACATAAATACACTCTTCCATCTTCCAAACAAAAATATTATCCTTCATATTAAACACATAAGTCATACCATATTAATTACTTGGCATTTCCTATTGGCATCTCAAAACTAACCTAGGCCTATAAGACTCTAAAAACTTATCCCAATCACATCTTTCATCAAAAACTTTGTCATAACCTTATATCCTCATACACATTTATATAAACACTTTCAATCCTAAACACCCCATTTACGATCCCTTTTTGATATGACTAACCTAATCTTATTAATCAACATCTTGCTAATAGAAAAATACCCTTATCATCTATCCTATTCTTCTAAGCCCTTATAACAAGGCACATCCTAAGCCCTCTACTAATGAGGAAAATCCTTCTTCTATTCTCCCCCTCAAATTTCTTCCATCCTATAAGCAAGAGTAGATTATTGAGATTATATGTCAATAAATATCATTAACATCAGAGTCTAATGACACCTAGGAGAATAGTAACTTGATCCCAATTCAGAAATGATGAAGAAAACAATCACCACAATGTGGAACATAATATATTCAACCATAATTATTATGACACCAATGCCGAAGAAAATTGACCTAGAGGAGAAGATGAGGAGACCATGGTCAACACTAGTAGTGATGATGACTCAAGTACCTACTTTATGAAGGAAGAAGAAGAGAAATTCTTAACCGTTTCATTGAGAAAAATAAAGATGCCCTCTTGCTCTAGCTATATCACATGGGGGAAAAAATTCCTTCTGATTACACCCATGACCAACTCCAAAGTATCCTCCAAGATGAAAATGATAACATTGGCCAACGACCACCATCCACACACCACCATAATCTGAACAACCATCATGTTGTATACGGATGGGATGGCAGAGAGAACCACCCTAACATATCCAAAGAAGTATTATCCCAACTATAAAAAATGAGTAATCAAATCACTCAGTTAGCCTCTCAAATTGGCCCGCAACCATCCAATGATCATGGATCCCACCATTCTCAACCAAAATTTAACCCACCACCTGCCAATCCTCCAGAACCAACCTTGGAGCAAGAAGTGAAATCTATGAAGGAAACACTTCAAGGGTTGCAACTCGGCACACAAGGATGGTAATATAAATTTGAGGAACTTTGTCCCTATCCTTTTGACCATGACATCTTACGGGTCCCTTTTCCACCATATTTTGAACCACCCAAATTCAAAAAATATAAGGGAAAAGGTGATCCCCATGAACACATTAAGGAGTTCTATATGCTATGTCAAGAAGTAGCTGTGATGAATCATATTTGCTAAGACTCTTCTCTAGAAGTATAGGCAATCTGCTTTAGAATGGTTCCTTCGATTACCCAAAGGCTCTGTTACAACATTTTTCGACTTGTCAGAAAAAATTGTAAAATACTTCTCCTATAATATAGAACATAATGTCATAATGATTGAATTGTGCAATACCAAGAAAGCAATGGTGAAAATTTATCATCCTTCCTACAATGATGGTGAGCCCTTACTAGCCGCATTCCATGGCCTATACCATAAAAACAACTAGTTACCATTTTATCTCTAACCTCAATATGGAATTAGCCTTGCATTTATAAGTCTATTATGTGCAAACATGTTTGATGACATCATTGAGAAAGAGATAAAAATTGAGAATGCCCTTGTTGTAAAATCCCTTATTAATATATATTCTTGTGATGATCATAACCAATCTAATCAACCTTCGACATCGAGAAAAATCTGAATATTTTAACAAGAATAATTTTTTTTTTTTTTGGCAAGCGGAGTAACAAACACCAAGAATATCCAGCATGTCTATACAACAACCGCCATCTCCATCCCTAAAGGACAACCTCGGTCCACCCAAGACTCCAAACGAAGAAACTACACCCCCTTGGTGAGTCTATAGAAGTGATCCTTGATAAGCTAATTGCTGCCAATATGGTCATTTTTCCTCAAACTCAACCAATTGATGAGTCCCGACCTAAACCTTCATGGTTTAAGGAGAATGAATATTGTAAATTCCATAAAATCAAGGGTCACGCCACCCATAGGTGTATGAAATTAAATAATTATATTCAATATCTTATTGACTGAGGTGAAATCGAAATAGAGGATAATGCTTCCACTTCTCAAAATCAAAAACTTGGGATCTATCAAAATCCCCTTCCTAATCATGGTCAAAACAATGCTTCTAACCAGGTCAACAAAAGTCTAGAAATAAACCCAAATCATCCAGTCATCATTCCAACCACATCAATTACCATCATGTACCACTCCAATATGAGTCACTCATTGGCCACATTCACCACTTCCCACACCAAGCAGCCACCATTAAAATTAAAGCACCATCCCAAAACCCCAGTTTCTGTGACTACTCGAAGGAGCCATGTGGTGGTTCAAGGAGCCACTCCATCCTCTTCTAATCCCATGCCACAACCTCAATACAACATCATTGAACAACTAGAGAAAACCCCACATAAATATCTATCATGGACCTTCTTAAAACATCCTTCATCCATAAAGATATCCTTTACCGCACCCTTCAAGAAACACGTGTTCCGAATGACATAGACCCTACACAATTCCAAGCCCTCATTGCTCACCTCGTTCCTTATCCAATGCTCCCATTAACTTTCACTCAATAGTACATGCCACCACATCGTCCCACACATAATCTTCCTCTCTATATTGAAGTTCATATTAAACATATTTGTGTTAAACGTGTGCTAATAGACACGGATTGGACTTTAATCGTTGTACCTTAACTCTTATCCAACGGTTGAAGTACAATGAATTAGATATCAACCAGATATTATTCTTTTATTAAAGCTTATGATAATACTAAGCGTAAATCAATTGACACTATATATTTTCCTATCAATGTTGAGCTTTTCATGCTTCCTACACTCATCCATATCATAGACATTCAATTTCCACATAATCTATTGCTTGGACATTGTAGATTCATTAAATGCATTCCATACCATCTACACTACATCAATGTCTCAAATTCAAGCATGTTGGTACAAAAATCACCATCCACAAAGATCCTCAACCTTTTCAATATTTCTAAGTGTTTGAAGTAGAAGGTTATCGAGAATATTATTGTCTTATTACCGAACCCGCACGATCATCACCACCAACATCATCCACCTCATCATATATATCTCCAGATAGTATTCCATTCACATCACATAACACCTCGTCATCATCTGCTCACCTTATGCCCACTCCATCCATTTCCGCTCCTCTTTTACCCACTCCACCACTTAAGCTGAAATCGACAAGGTGCGGAGAATATCATACTTTCAACATCAACCAGTTTCCATTATCACCTTAACAATGTGACATACCAACTATAAGTCAAAATAAAAGGAAAAAATATTGATTGAGATCATTCACTTTTATCTGCTTCGGGTACCTTATTGGTGAGTACCTTGAACCATATAATATTACATGGCTTATTGAGGATTGTATACCATCCTCTTGCTCTAAACAATGACTATCCGATTCCCAAAAGAATGATGGATCACATGGGATATTCAAGAGAAGGACTAGGCCCTATTGAACAAGGCATCCTTGAACCTCTTACTACTATCACCAACCACGATGGCTGCAAAATTATGTAACTACCACTGGTGAAAGTATTTGTGATGAAATTAATGATACTTCCAACACAAGCGAGGAGGTCATCGATAATATTGGCATAAGTTCTATGTGTAGCCAATATAAAGACCTTCTTTACCACTAATATTTTCCATGATACTACTATTCTTGACATCAAGATCGCCCTCATGTATCCACAACTCATTTAATGGGACTAATGATTAGATCATGCCTATTTTATTTATTTTTAAAATGATGAAGCAATTCTTGAGTTCATGGGAACTTGTGACAATATACCTGTTGGGGATCATAAAAAGGTTTCCAAATATGCCTAAATTTGATGCCTACTTTGGCGCATAGGAGCCTCCCCTTTCCCTTCAATCCCAATCTAATATCCCTCATCCCAACTTCTCTTGTCACCTTGACAAGGAATATCCCCTCGCTGAATTCTTCTAAGAATCCCCAAATCTTGAACATGATCCAGTTATCGATCAAATTCTTCTAGCTCCTAAAACACTACAAGATGGATTGGAATCCTTAATTGGGAAGCCATTGACATGAAAATTGACACGAGAAGAAGAACCTAATATTATCAAACTGGGGGCATATTTTTCTATAGAAACAACACACCTTTACCAAAATAAATTTTTAGATATATTCACTTGGTCCTATGTGGATATGCCTGGTTTGGATCCTTCTCTTGTGGTCCATGATCTCATAGTGCTTGCAAAGATGCGAAAATGGTAAAACACAAGCTCGAAAGATGCATTTGAAAGTCACATTTCTTGTCGAAGAATAATTACAAAGTTTGTTTGATGTTGGTTTCATCGAACTATTGATTATTACGAGTGGATCTCAATATCGTCCGGTAGGAAAGAAGCGTGGACATTCACATATGTACCAATTTTCATGACATTAATAAACCTTTCCCTAAAGATTATTTCCCACTAAAAAATATTGATATGATCATCCTCTACTACTGGGAATGAGATATTTTCTCTCATGGATGGTTTCTCTGGCTATAATCAGATAAAAATTTCCAAAGAATATAAGCATAAATCAACTTTTACTACACCTTGGGGAACGCTTTTCTATCAAGTCATGCCCTTTGGACTCAAGAACACTAGAGCCACATACCAACATGCAATGACTGTCATTTTTCATGATTTGATACATGATATAGTTGAAGACTACGTCGAAAACATTATGGGAAAATATAAAACTCACAAGGAACATCTTGTGGTCCTTTTCCAATTCTTGAACAACTGCGGGAATATAAAGTTTGTCTTAATCCCAAGAAATCTGTTTTTGGCATCACATCTGGCAAGATCCTAGGATTTATTGTCTCTAGGTGTGAAATTTAAATAGATATAGATAAAGTAAAAGTTGTAATTAAAATTCCTCCACATTAAAATATCAAACAAATACAAAGCCTATATGGAAAGATTTAAGCCATCAGACAATTTATATCATAGCTATTAGAGACAAATGCCATCCATTTCATCATCTACTCAAAAAGGTAAAAAAATTTCATTGGAGCAGGGAATGACATGAATATTTTGATGAAATAAAGGAATATCGATGCATCCTCTGTCTTAATACCTCCTACTCAGGAGAATTCCTCTTTTTCTCTACATATCAACTACACCTTTGTTGGTATCCAAATTTGTTCTCCTTTTTAAGTTGAGCGGCATCACATATTCGAAATGGATCTTAGAGATAGATAGATCATAATGTGTTTCATTTTGTAGTGAGAATGAGATCTAAGCGGCCCTTTTTCACTCACATTTGTGGAGAGATGGTTGTGCCTTTTGACTAGGGTGAGAGGACCCGTAGTGTAACCTTTGTTTGATGAAGGAGATGGAGATATCCTTATTTTGCACAAATTTTACAAAGAAAACCTTGGGAAAGTATGATCAATACTCCATAATTTAACTCTCAAGAGTTGTCACTTCTAAAATATGGAGATACTTCAAAACATGGCTAAGGTTCTTGAAGGCATCTGATTTTCTACGCATATTTTAGTAAATAGATTTTGTTCCTTTGTTGATATACAGGGAAAACAGGGGTAGTTCAAGATGGATTCATGGTTTTTGAATAATTTTGGTGGGAGATTGAGCAGGATAAAGTTGATTATACCATATCTTTGAGAGACTTCACAACAATTGGAAAACTAAATGACAAAAAGCTTCAAAATAGCTAAGATATTCCTTCAACCAGAAGGTGTGCTTCAATGGAGGCTCAGATCCACATGGTTTCACACAATATTTGAGAATATAGCATGAAGGCTTAAGCTAAAAGACTCAATTAAACATCAAAGACCCTTGGTTCCTCATGCCTAAGATACACTCAAAGGATTACAAACAATCTTTATCAACAAATGACAGTGAAGTGATTTTAAATTGTTTATCTCATCACAAGATGAAGGATCTTCTTGAAATGAAATTGTAAATGCCACTAAATTGTCACATGGATGAGATCCTATGTGATTTAGAGGGAATTTAACACAAGATTACAATAGGAATAAGAAAAACTACTTGCGAGACATTTTGAAATAAAGCGGACACAAATTGCTCTAAGATTGACACAGTACCTCAAAATTGATTAAATTCATCGGTAGGGAGATTTTCTTTGAATAGTCTCTGAGAGATTTGTCAATGGATGTACACTTACTGAACCAACTTGACGTGATTGAAATTTAAAACACAAGATATTAACAGGTTTCTCAGATCGGTCTCTTAGGAAGATGGGCTCTCTCAAATTTTCTCTTAAGAATTTAACCCCTACCATTTGCAAGAGTATTCTCATTGCATTTATACATTTCACTTGCTCAATCATCCCAAATTTCCCCCAAAAAAGAAGAATATTTGAGGGACCTTTGCTTGTTACCAATTTTCCTTAGAAAGTGACGTTTAACAAATTTGCAACAAAAAGTTTCGATTGGACAAATCACGGATGATCACATTTCTCAAACCCTCGACTAATCACTATGATGCCATTCCATCACTTTTTGGCATTCCTTCTAATCATTCGATTAAATGTCATGCAAGAAATCCCTATTTTAATCATTCTCTGGAGGCTCTGTACAAGTTGGATATGATAGGTAATCCTTTTCACTCTCGAGGCAACACCTTTTTCATCTTTTGCACCTATAACCTTCATCATTTCATCCTTTTCCCTTTCTTTCCTCTATAATTCCACCCGCATCCATCTTCTCGGTAATTCATGTTTTTGTAAGTGCCCAGGAAAAATAGTGCATATTCACATCTCCGGGAGTCTTGGTGAAAAAATGGCAAAAAAACAGGTGAAATGCATAGCAACTGTTGATTCTACCCCTTCTCAACTTTAGATTAGAGCCGTCCATTTGTTTCCTTGGTGCAACTACAAAGATGAGGTACAAAGGAAAGTTTTCAAACAAGAGTGGGCCTTCCATGTGTCCTGGGCACAAGAAAATCATCTTTTGACCTTTGAAAAGTCTCATTATAAAAAGGAGCTAGTGGAAGCCTCCACGTGTTTCAATGGCACACTTTGAGATGATCCCCAAAAGCAGAGACCCCAAACAAGTGCGAGCTCACCACGTGTCTCAGTCCAGTAGAGTTGTTAAGAAAGTTAAAGGATCAATGAAAGGTGCCATGTGTGCAGGAGTGCGAGACAATTTTCCTTGGCCATTGAAAAGTCCAAGCAAGGGCCGAGTTAGTGAAAGCCTCCAAGTGTCTTCCTGGTGCTTCTTCAGAATAAAATTTAGGGGCCAGTCCCAAATAGGCATGGTCCCTCCACATGTCCTAGGCCTTAGAAAATTGTTTTGAAAATTTTAAGTATAGAGTGGAGCCAATGAAGCCTCTAAGTGTCCTCCGGCGCTTCTGTTAAGGTGGGACCCTGAGGCGGATCCTCAAATGAGCCCTAGCCCTCGATGTGTCTATGGTACGCTAAATCTATACGACCACATGAAAAATTTATCTAAGTTTGGGAAAGGTAGCGGAAACCTCCATGTGTCTCCCCGACGCAACTCCAAGGTCAAACCAAAAGGTGAATTTTCAGATGAGCGCCGACCCTCCACATGGACAAGTTTTGAGTTGAAGTGAGCCTTAGAGTTTTCAAAGTGCCTTGCCAAGTTGCATCCAACCAAAAAGGGCCACATTTCCACAAATGCTGAGATATAAATTTGACCAGGAAAAATACACTTGTTAAATCGTAAAATACAGGAAAATCACCATTTGCACCTGGAAATGAATCTTTCTTCATGGATAGAGAGTTTAGAAATGATATAAGGCCCAAATATGATCTTCTGAGCTGCATCCAATCATGTTTCCACAGATACTTGGGACAAAAATGACAGGGAAAACAAAACGTGACTGTGGAAAACATAAGGAAGGGAAAAAACCAGAGTTTACACCCAAGTTACAAATCTTTTCATATGGATAGAGGAATGATTTTTTTTTTTTGATTTTTAACTAATCCTTGACTAAGGAAGGGTTGATCATGAAACCAAATGAAGGACAAAGCTTTCATGTATCAATATGGGGAGATAGAAAATAGGATAGAGCCCACAAAATGAAGAATTTTAAGGATAAATGGGGTGAGATTAAAATGAGCACCAATATTGGCTCCAACTCAGGGATGGGCACTCCCTATGAGTGCCATAAGAACAAATATCAAACCAAGTGCCAAAAATAATCCATTGGGTAACAAAGTCAAAGAATAAGCTTGCAGATCGAACAATAATAACCAACTCCCCAAGGATGAACCTAGAAACCAAAAAAATGGCCACCAAGGACCATGACAAAAAGAAGAAGAAAAACACAAAAGTAGAAAGAAAACAAAAACTATACACTATATAAATGGAGTATACCTTGATTACGAGAAATCAATAAAGGAAATATTTCAAATGCATGCCATTAACAAGTAATTCAAGTAGTTCCCCATCGAATTATTTTAGGAAGAAGGTATTTTCACCAATTTGAATGTCAATTGAATAAGGGCCCATCCTGATGCATCAAATTTACCATGCTTGCCCTTATCTTCATGCCTACTATCCCATAATAGCACAAGATCCCTAATACTAAAAGCTCTTAGAGTCACCTTCTTTCCAAACAACTTCAAATTTTCTTTGAACTTCACATGCCGCTAATGGGATTCCCTTCTTTCTTCATCTAACTCAATAATCGATTGATTTGAGCATCATATAGACTAACTTCTTGATCTTGATTTGTTGAAAAAAGCTGGTTGTAAATGAAGTGGCATCAAATCTTGAGTTCCATATACTAACTCAAATGGGATTTTACTAGTAGCTCTTCCGACGGTGATTCTATTAGCCTAAACATCAAACTTCAATTGCTCACCCCACTTACTTTTGTTCAGCTCCAAGGTTCTTCTAATGATCTTCAAAATTTTTTTATTGCTTTGGACTTAGCTTGTCCATTTCCTTGGGATTGTCTTTAGAAGCATATGTCAAATTGATTCCATACTCTTTGCACATTGCCACTAAAGGTTTGTCTTTGAAACTCATGGTATTATAAAAATAATCTTAGTTGGCACTCTAAATTTACATATGATTTGATTAAGCATGAATTCCGTGATAACTTGGTGTGTTTCTTTCTTGGTGGGGATTGTTTGCACCCACTTAGTGAAATAATCGGTGGCTGCAAGAATCCATTTATGACCAATCTTTGGAAGGATCTATAATTTCACCAATGAAATCCTTTCCCCATTGCTTAAATGGGGCTTCAATTGACACAAGTTGCAAAGGAAGGGATCCTGAAGCTTTCATTCTTCAGAAAAATGCTGATAACTTTCACATTTCCTAACCAATAGAGTTGTATCTTTGAAGAGATTTGGCCACCAATAACCAAACCTCAAGATTTTATGTGTTGTAAATCTTCCAGTAAAATGTCCCCCACAAACTCCTCCATGGAGATCAACAATTACCTTTGGGGCTTCATCTTTAGAAATGCATCTTAAGAGCACTCCCTCCGAGTTCTTCCAAGCTAACCCAAAATCAGTAATGACATATTTTTGAGAGGATAAATTAAGAGCTATTTTATGATTTTTACTCAAATGTTCAGGGCAGCATAGATGTCTGAGATAAAATATTATATCTTTGTACCATTCAGAGCTTACCAAATTTTCAAGGACATCCACCCTTTCTCCTTCTACTTCATTCACCTCAATAGTTTGCAAGTTTCTCTCAGCCATAAGCTTAGCTAGGCCCAAACCTCTTATCAATTTCATGGTTTGGATATCCATGTCATATTCCTACAACTTGTTTACCCATCTGCATATTTTTCTTGAGACCTCCATCTTTGATAAGATATCTTTCACCATGGTGTGGGGAACATAAGCAAAAACTTTAGAGCTCAAGATGTAAGGCTCTGAAAACCTTTTTGGATTTCACCAAGGAAAATGCTTGCTTCTCCATGATGGTGTACTTTAACTCAGCTCCTTGCACTGCCTTACTGAAAAAGCAATTGGTCTCTCAGCCCCTTCATCATCCTTCTACAATAAGACATATTTAATGATGTTTTCGAAGCAAAATAAAAAATTTGAAAAGGCTTCTTGTAATTTAGAGATGATAAAACAGAGGTATGATTTAATGCTTCTTTGATCCCATTGAAATCTTGAATGGAAGCTTCTTCCCATTTGATAACTTGGTCTTTCTTCAGCATGCTAGTAATGGGGATGGTGAACTCAGCAAAGTTAGACACAAGTCTTCTAATAAAGTTTATTTGTCCAAAGAAGGATTGAATTCCCTTCTTAGTTCTTGGAATTGGAACCTTGCTGATGGCTTCCACTCTCTTAGGATCAATCATGACCCCTTATTTTGATATAATGTGACCAAGTAGCTTTGCCTTTTGCACTCCAAAATGGCACTTCTTGGGATTCAATGATATGCCATACTCTCTACACATTAACAAAATTCTCTCTAAGTGTTGCAAGTGATCATTTCTTTTACTGGAAAACACAATTACATCATCTTGATAAACAACAATGAAATCATTAATATAACGATAAATGCTACATCCATTGCTCTTTGGAAATTTTCTCCAGCATTCATTAAGCCAAAAAGCATCCTGACATAGAAATAAGTTCCCCAAGGAGTGGTAAAGGTATTATTTATTCTTTCTGACTCCTTCACAACAACTTGATTATAGCCAGAGAAACCATCCAAAGTGGATAACAATTTGAAAGCAGTTACCAATTGTAGCATATTATCTTTCAATGATGATTTATTCAAGTTCCTAAAATCTATGCACAACCTTATATCACCATTATTTTTTCAGAAAGGTACTAAATTTGCAACCCAAGATGAGTACCTTGTGGCTGAATGATCCCTTCATCCCTCAACTTCTTGATTCTTCTTGCATCTTCAAAGAAAGGAGTGGATTGATCGGCCTCTGTTTTTTGCTGAAAGGTTTGGCATTAGATTTAAGAGGAATTTCATGTTGGAACAACTCTTCCCTATATGCCTTCAACTCAGAGTAAGACCAAGATAGGTAGTCTTGATATTTCTTCAACAATTGAACATAAGACTACTTGTTCCTTGCTTAGATTGCTTCCTAACCAGATTTTACGTGGTTTTTCTTTTGTTCCAAGGTCGTGCTCTTCCAAATATCTTGAAACTGACATACTATTGTTAATAATGCAATTAGCATTATCAAAGTTTGATTCAAGTGCCACCAAACCTCTGGGAATCATGTTTGTCTTCAGTTGGATGATGTCTTTGCCAAATAAAGTTTCCTTTCCTTTAGCAGAAAACACAATTGGTTCCCAATATATATTTTGGTTAGCAAACTCACCTTGGTTCTGTAGAAACCATTTCACCTAGGCATCATCATCAAACACTTTCCAATTTTTAATGTTGTTAGGGACAGATGGCCTTGTTAGTATTTCAACATCATACTCACAAAATGAAGATCTTGCACTATTTCCAAATATGGATCCTAGCACTACTAGCTTGTTTTTACAATAACATTAAACTTTCTATCATGGTGCACAATATTAAATGAGTCAAACATTTCAATTAAATCCTAATTTCGCATGCTTGTATTGTTTCATTATTTGATTTTTAGTAGCATCAAATTTCTAATATCCTTGAAAATAAGTTTTGAATCTTAGTAGCATATAATAATGATATCCTTTATACCATATTTCCATGCAATTATCAAGCCTAATAATAGTGATTCATATTCAACAATGTTTTTAGTGCATTCAAAGTTGTGTTTGAAAGAAAAACAAACTCTTCCTGTCCTAGAGAAATCAGAACAATGCCAACACCATTTTGAACTTGGAATATGTAACATTCCCATTTTAAGATACCAGAACAAGGGAATTTTTTTTTGATAACATTCTCTGTTATGAATTATAAAATTCAAACACACGTTCTAGTTTTATAATTGTTCTCTGCCCAAACAACACAGTTTGGATCACACAATTTCTTTTTAAAATGAATGTTCCCTGTTCGCATATTTACAATATGGAACACACATTCAATGCCATTCAATCTTATAACAGATTCTATATGCTGCTGTAAATGACTCGAGGAACTGCCGATCTTCCATTTTCATGGCTCGGAGTTTCAACGATCCTTCATTTCATGACTCGGCAACAACCGATCCTTCATTTCATGACTCGGCAACAACCGATCCTTCATGTTCATTTATGCATAGTATATTATATATACCTGTTCTCATAACCATTTCCGGTTATCGAAGTGATCCATTTAAGAAGCCTATCTGAATATCTGTTACTGATATTCATTTGACATCCTGCATCTTAAATTAAGTGATAAGGACAACGCAACCAGCAATTGCGATACTTTGGCCAAAGATTTTCACATGCTTTGCATGATCATATTCCTGGATGTGATACACATCAACGGAATACGTCCTTCACTTCACTTCACCTGTTATTTAGAATGGTCTTTCTGGTTCCTACCGATCCTCTTCATTTAAGGTCAGTTTTACACTTACAATTCCGACTAGTAATATGAACAAATATAGGAAGGCACTCTTGGTAACTAAAGATACGCAGACATACGGTGTCGTTTCCCCACGACTCCGTGTGTCTAGTTATCTTTAGTATTCGAGTCACTCCGTATACCAGATCATACCCTATCCCCTGCTAAGAGTTACACATTCAGCCTATGTATTCTTGATGTTTTAATTTGGGAGGGCATTGCAATATGTCAGCTGCAACATTGTGTCGTCATGAAGACCCCGTCTTCATGGAGACACCTTGCTGTAGCTGGCGTATGCCAATGTCCTGCAGAATCCTCCCATCGAGAATACACATCCTGCTCAAGTGATTTGGATACGATTTAATAATTAAGAGTCAACTTTCAGCATCCATGCTGATCCCTTTATCCTCGTTTCCGTTACAGTTGTATATAGCTAAGAGGGACTAAAACCGTCCATTAGCTTGCTATGCATCTTCTCCTTCGTATCGAAGGGCTACATTTCCCTACTTGGTTCACTTCTTAATCATTGGATTAAGCAGTCCGTACCGTCGGACGTGATAAGTTTAACCCATTAAACTTAGCCAAGATTTTCCCAACTGTAACTAAATTTAGAATACTAACTTATTAGACGTCATTCATACAAGGTCTAAATTCGAGAAATGTATTCATTTGTTCTCCTTAACGTTACATAGTTAAGGTCCATTAGTTATGGATATACTTATCCTATATCCTTTATTCGAATTTACACACGAGATCATTAATGGAGTTCGAAAACGAAGTTCGAACACTCCGAAATTAATTGATATTCCTTAGCTCCTAAGCTAATCATGAATACCCTTTCGATTATGGAATCATATTCTTCTTAAACCTTTTTAATGTCAATTAAAAATTCATCTTTACCCAAGTATGAACTAATTGCATTTTTCAACTTAAAAGTTGCATTTAGATAAGAATAGATATCAGTTTCATTTAACATCCATCCAAGGACAATGAAGCAAATCCAAATCAAGAAATAACATTATATTTCCAATTTAGCCAACAATATCAAACTGATATAATTATTAAAATATCACACTTGTAATTGTATTCAACATTTCATGTCATAATCTGTACATTTGCCAATCCAATTGAATGGGCATGGTTTACATAAAACATCAATACAACTCATAGACAGAAGAATATACTTTCTTCTTTCCACAATTCCTCGAAGAGGAATAAAAGCAACAATTACAATTTATCTTTCAGCTAATCAAGAAGCATCAGAAAACAGCCATGTCTTCATTCTAATCAAATTCCATCTGCAAAATGATTTGCATGGGTCGATTGATGGTGAGCATATTAAGCACTTATCCTTAAAATAAGGTGCTTCAACTAATGCTGTCTCAATAAAACCACAAAGAAATGATTACACAATCTGTTTCCAACACAACCACAAAGAAATGATTACACAATCTATTCCGATTCCACACGGCCGAGCAAGAGAAAGAGAATATCTATTTCCAACTTGATTCGTGTAAAAACAAATCAAATCCGAGCAACAAGAAATGATTCTTCATATCATTTTCCAAAAAAGAAGCAAGAATCGACGAAATCCAAATCAAATCAACCCAACAACAATCACAGAATCCAAACCCAAGAGCAGGGTTGTTTTAATGAGACACTTAAACAAAGAAAGAATTTTTAAAGAGAAGGGCTTAACATGCCTGTAATCTCTTTTCCAGAACCCGAAGAAAGCTTCGTTTGCCGTGTTATTTCCTTCCTCAGTGACAACAAAAACTTCCCAGCACTCCTTTCTGCTTCAGGCTCAACAACAGCCTTAAAATCTCCAAGAACAGTGTCAAATTCCAAGAGAGAGTTGGACCGAACAGCCGAGAAAAACCAAATGCAGAGCAACTTTGCAAAGCCGAATCAACAAAATGAAAATCAGAATTCCCTCATACACTTTCCAAGGTGAGCTGGTCGCGAGGACCGAGAACAATCAATGCATTAAAGGCTCTACCTTTTCCTAACTTCCCACGCCACTGCCAACTTGAGTTGGCGAACTCAATTTTCAAATTTCCCATGTAAAAACCGAATTTGGCTCTATCTCCAAATAGATGCCTCCATTTCTTACCTGCCCCGCCAAAACTAGCGCTGTCCACGTATGGAATTTCCAATTAATGCTAATGAATACTCCCTCCATCCTTATCCTTTCCCTCCAAGGGTCTGTGCGCCCCTTTAGATTAGGATTAGTTTAGGTTGCATATAGTGTTCAACCTAGGTCTTAGTTTAGCCTTAGGTTATTAGGGCTTAGGTCTATTTTTCCCTCTTTTTTTTAATTTAAAAATCCACTTAGGATAGTAGTTTAGGATGCATGTTAGGACTTAGGATTAGTTTAGGGTTTAATTCATACTAACCACTAACACTAATCAACTCCTAACCCAACCTCTCAGCTAACTAACATGTATCTATCTTTTAATGCTGGGACGTTCCATCCTTTGGATCACGTGTCAAGGCCACCCGTGTCCAGGCGTTTCTTGCCTCACGAGGTCCCAAGTTCGACAGTACAGGGTTCAAGAATCGAACCCCTATCGTTGGCATTTACGCTTTTGCTCACACTGCAATCAGCGCGCACTTCATAACAACCTCGGGTTCGGTTCAAGAGTAAATCGACACAGAAATCACCAGAAGCCCTCAGCATACTTTGGATCAATGAAATTGATTCAAGGTGTGCTGTCAATCAGCAACAAGAGTTTAGCAAGTATACGACAATTTGTCGTCACATCGCAAACACGCAAGTACAATAATTGCTGTCCTAACAATAAATCACAGCATGCAAGAATCCAAGTTAGCAACACATTCCTTTAAGATCAGAGTTTATCTTAACATGTTTGCCTTCATTCCAGCAGTTATAACAACATGAAAAACTTTCACCAAGATAACATACAAAATCAGAGCGTTACATTCTTCCCTCCTTAAAGAATCATCGTCCCGATGATCAGATTAAACAAATCAAGGAGTTCCTAGGACAAAGTTCAGTTATTGTCCTTTCATTCATAAGTTCATACCAAAAACAGATTCACTCTTAAAAACAACGTTTTAAGACAACTGTACAATAGACTAATAATTGTCTAAATTTGGTAGAATTATCAGTTCTTTGAATTTCAAATTCAATTAAACAGGTGTGGAAAAGTAGATCTCATTTCTTCGAGATTTTCCCAAGTTGCACTTTCTTCGCTGAACTGGTCCCACTGGACCTTACATTGGTTCACTTCACGATTTCTTAAGTACAACTGGTGAGTTCCCAGCACTCGAATGGGCTTAACCACGATTATTCCTGGGTCTTGGACCTGCAAGGAATTCTAATTTAGCACATGTGATAAATCTGTCACGTATTTCTTAAGCAAATAAATATGAAAAACATCATGCATTTGAGACAAAGCAGGAGGTAATGCTAGACGATAAGCTACTGTGGTTGATTATTTCAACAATTTCAAAAGGTCCCACATAACGTGGCGACAACTTGGCGTGCCTTGCCAAAGTTATTGAGCTCTTTTTCGGCTTCACCCAAGAAAGACCTTCTCTCCCGATTTATAATGCCTCACAACCCACTTCAAGTCTGCATAACTCTTTTGCCTATTGGCAGCGACCTCCTTTAGATGTTCCCGAATCATTTTGATTTCTTTGTTCCATTTCCATAAGGATTTTCGGCCCAATTACCTCTCTGTCTCACGCTGTCCCGGTGATGGGGTTTACGCATTTTCTTCCATACAATGCTTCAAAGGACGCCATTTTTAAAGAGGCATGATAGGTGTTATTATAACCAAATTCTACCAAAGTGGAAGGTATTCCTCCCATTTATCTTCGCTGGTCCATGCAATACATCCTTAACATGTCCTCTAGAACTCGATTAACTCTCTCAGTCTGTCCATTCGTTTCTCGGATGATATGCAGAACTGAAGTTCAATTTAGTCCCCAAGGCTGCATTAAGCGTTTGCCAAAACCTTGATGTCATCCTCGAGATCTCTGTCCGATATGATTAATTCCGGTATTCCATGCAATCGGAAGATTTCATGTACAAATCTTCTTGCTAGCATTGGTGCATCGTCCTTCAAATTACCAGCAATGAAGTGTGCCAATTTGGTCAATTTGTCGACTACAACCAGGATAATGTCATGCTTATTTCTTGACATAGGCAATCCTTGAACGAAATCCATCGTTATCACTTGCCATTTATACTGTGGAATACTGTGGGGATACAATAATCCATGGGGTGCATATGTTCCGCCTTAACACGCTGACATTCCAAGCAGTGTGTTACAAACTCTGCCACATCCTTTTTCATTCCCTTCCAGAAATATTGCTGCTTAAGATCAGCGAGCATTTTTGTAATGCGGGGTGTCAGAAAAGGTGAATTATGGAATTGATTAACAATTTTCCTCTTAAGTCATTTGCCACGGTATATATACCTGTTTTGAACCTCGAGTAATTCCTTCATTATCAAAACGGAATCCCTTATACTTGCGTCCTGGGTCGCAAAAGACAAGTGCTGATTTGACTTGCTGAAATAAGGATCGATTCCAAGGCATCTTTCACCTCATCCTTAAACTGAGTTCTTAACGTTATAAGAGCAGAGATATGCTTCCTTCGACTCAAAGCATCTGCTACCCGATTTTCCTTGCCCTTAATGTAGCTTATATCGAAATCATACTGAGACAGAAATTCTAACCATCTTCGTTGCCTTGCATTCAGATTTGGCTGAGTGAAAATATACTTCAGCCCTAGATGGTCTGTTTTTAACTCGAAGGGCTTGCCTAAAAGATAATGCCTCCACATTTGAAGTGCATGAACAATGGCAGCGAGTTCAAGATCATGTGGAGCATAGTTCTGTTCATGTAACTTAAGTTTTCTGCTTTCATAAGCGATGACATGGTTATTCTGTAATAGAATACCTCCAAGGCCTTCTCCTGAGGCGTCCGTTACAACCATAAAATCTCCATTTGGATCAGGTACAGTCAAAATAGGTGCTGTAGTTAACTGTTCCTTTAACTTTTTAAAGGCAGATTCACATTTGTCTGTCCAGACAAATTTCTTTTCTTTCTTTTGCAGCGAAGTGATTGGGGCAGCAATTTTTGAAAAGTCCTTAACGAACTTTCGATAATATCCAGCCAAGCCCATGAAGCTCCTCACTTCGTGCACGTTCTTAGGCGCAGGCCACTCAGTTATAGCTGTGATCTTTGAAGGGTCAACAGCTATCCCATTTTTGCTTATAACGTGTCCCAAATAATGCACTTCTGCATCATAAAAGGAACATTTGGATAGTTTGCCATACAACTTCCTCTTTCTTAAGATTTCCAGCACTATCCTGAGATGTTCTTGGTGCTCTTCGACATTTTTAGAGTATATAAGAATGTCATCTAAGAATACAAGCACAAACTTGTCTAAGTATTCTTGAAAAATATTGTTCATTAGATTCATGAAGGCGGCAGGTGCATTAGTCAACCCAAAAGGCAACACCATGAACTCATAATGCCCGTACCTCGTTCTAAAAGCTGTTTTATGAATATCTTCTTCTTTTATTCTCAGTTGATGGTACCCTGATCGAAGATCTATTTTTGAATAAATTGATGCTCCTCGCATCTGATCAAACAGATCATCAATCCTAGGAAGTGGGTATCGATTTTTAATAGTTGCTTTGTTCAGCATTCTGTAATCAATGCACAGCCTCAAAGTGCCATCCTTTTTCTTTACGAAAATTACCAGCGCTCCCCAAGGTGAGACGCTCGGTCTTATCAGCCCCTTAGTCAGAAGTTCTTGTAACTGAGCCTTCAGCTCTACCAACTCAATGGTAGTCATTCTATAAGGTGCCTTAGATATGGGTTCCGTTCCTGGTTTGATTTCTATTGCGAAGTCAAACTCACGTTTGGGCGGAAGACCCGGCAATTCCTCCGGAAACACATCACGGAAATCCCTCAACAATGGATATCTTTCCATGAAATCATTATCTTCCTCTGCATTTTCTGTCATTTTTACTGCATACAAAGTGCAGCCTCTATTTTTAGCCCTCTTTAGTTGCATAGCCGTCAGTTTCCTAACTGCAACTTCCCGTTTTACACCTTGAATGACTACTGCTTTCTGTAGGTCATCAAAGCAACAGATTTGTTTTTCATAACAGTCGACCTTTGCCTTATGTTCAGCCAACCAGTTAACTCCAATAATGATATCATATGATCCTAGAGGAGTGACATACAAGTCAACTTCGGTGGAGAAACCAGGCAGATCAAGAATTGCCCCAAAAAGGCACATTTCAACTGTATGGATAGCATTATTCCCATAATGCACTGTCCATGTTTTATCCATTCTCGCAGCCTTTCTTTTTAATTTCATAGCAAGTTTAGCAGAAATAAAACATTCTGTAGCTCCAGTATCAAAAAGTATAACTACAGGTGTACCGAATAACTTACCCGTAACTTCTATGGGCGTCACTTGCTTTTCAGCTTGTCTGTTAGCCACTGCAGCGTGTATCCTATGCTGCTGTCCGCGATCATCCTTCTTCAGAGGACAGTGATTCGCATAGTGGTCCTTTCCACAGTTGAAGCATCCTCCAGCTGGCCCTTTTCTAGGCTCAAATTTGTTACCAGCCTTAAAGTTATCATTCTGGCTTCCATAGGACTTCTGTCCAATGCCATTAACTTTTGTGAAGCTGTTCCGCATGCTATTTATAGGTCTGTTCATCACAGGTTTCTTGTTGTTATCTACAACAATTTTGTTTTTCACACCAAACCTTTTCCAAGGTCCCCTTTTTGGTGCAAGAGACGAAGAAGGATTGGGAATCTTCTTCCTTATCTCTTCCCTGTGAGCAGATATTGCCCTCAATTTCTGTTCCTGTCTGATTGCCTTTTCGACAACTCCATCCATGGTGGTTGGGCCGTGGACATCCACTTCGCCACCAATGATGGGATTCAGTCCCATTATGAATTTCCGTATTCTGAACTTCTCATCAGCTTGGTACTGTGGCACATACTTAAGGAGTTTAGTAAACCC
This sequence comes from Taxus wallichiana var. yunnanensis, assembly GCA_018340775.1. Lineage (NCBI taxonomy): Eukaryota > Viridiplantae > Streptophyta > Pinopsida > Cupressales > Taxaceae > Taxus > Taxus wallichiana. Next base: position 517,729,353 of record CM031239.1, read on the forward strand.
TTCCCAGTATTCCGTCACCGACAGCCTTCCTTGCGACCAGTTCTGAAATTCAGTCATTTTCCTATCAAAATAGAGTTGAGGCAGCCATCGTTGCCTAAAATAACCCTTAAATTGATCCCAAGTTATGTCTGATTCGACAATATTCAGCTCAACCTTACGGTTGTCCCACCATGATGATGCTTCATGAGAAAGCTGATATGCTCCCCATATCGCTTTAGTCTCTTCGGAGAAGTTTCTTATTGCAAAGTATTTCTCCATTTCACTGAGCCAGTTCTCAGCTCCATCTCCAAGAGTTGTTCCATCAAACTTTGGAGGACTTATTCTCTTTATATCATTTGTAAGTTCAGCTGCTAATCTTGCCCTTTTATTTTCAGGGGGATTAGGAGCAATTACATTATTATCATCAACACCCGGATTCCCTCCGTTGATGTTGTCCACAGGAGGCAGCTGATCATTTATTTCAGCTTCATTCTCCTCCTCTTCATTGCCCATTGACTGTTGTTCCAAAACAGTCAAACGATCCCTCGTATCAAGTAGGGCAGCAAGGATTTCATCCAGCTTTTGGGCAGTCGCTGCTTCTCCACCCTGTAACGGGTTATTCGCAGCATTCCCTCTTGTCCTGACCATTTTCTGTTCAATAAGAAAATGTAAACCTTATTAATATCGTGGACTCATTAGGTCCAAGAGCTGCAACCTTCAGCTCTGATACCAAGATGTAACATTCCCATTTTAAGATACCAGAACAAGGGAATTTTTTTTTTTTTTTGATAACGTTCTCTGTTATGAATTATAAAATTCAAACACACGTTCTAGTTTTAATAATTGTTCTCTGCCCAAACAACACAGTTTGGATCACACAATTTCTTTTTAAAACGAATGTTCCCTGTTCGCATATTTACAATATGGAACACACATTCAATGCCATTCAATCTTATAACAGATTCTATATGCTGTTGTAAATGACTCGAGGAACTGCCGATCTTCCATTTTCATGGCTCGGAGTTTCAACGATCCTTCATTTCATGACTCGGCAACAACCGATCCTTCATTTCATGACTCAGCAACAACCGATCCTTCATGTTCGTTTATGCATAGTATATTATATATACCTGTTCTCATAACCGTTTCCGGTTATCGAAGTGATCCATTTAAGAAGCCTATCTGAATATCTGTTACTGATATTCATTTGACATCCTGCATCTTAAATTAAGTGATAAGGACAACGCAACCAGCAATTGCGATACTTTGGCCAAAGATTTTCACATGCTTTGCATGATCATATTCTGGATGTGATACACATCAACGGAATACGCCCTTCACTTCACTTCACTCGTTATCTAGAATGGTCTTTCCCGGTTCCTACCAAGTCCTCTTCGTTTAAGGTCAGCTTTTAACTTACAATTCCGACTAGTAATATGAACGAATATAGGAAGGCACTCAGTAACTAAAGATACACGACATACGGTGTCGTTTCCCCACGACTCCGTGTGTCTAGTTATCTTTAGTATTCCTGGAGTCACTCCCTATACCAGATCATACCCTATCCCCTGCTAAGAGTTACACATTCAGCCTATGTATTCTTGATGTTTTAATTCGGGAGGGCATTGCAATATGTCAGCTGCAACATTGTGTCGTCATGAAGACCCCGTCTTCATGGAGACACCTTCTTTAACAGAGCCGGGCGTATGCCAATATCCCTGTAATCCTCCCATCGAGAATACACATCCTACTCAAGTGATTTGGATACGATTTAATAATTAAAAGTCAACTTTCAGCATCCATGCTGATCCCTTTATCCTCGTTTCCGTTACAGTTGCATATAGCTAAGAGGGACTAAAACCGTCCATTAGCTTGCTATGCATCTTCTCCTTCGTATCGAAGGGCTACATTTCCCTACTTGGTTCACTTCTTAATCATTGGATTAAGCAGTCCGTACCGACGGACGTGATAAGTTTAACCCATTAAACTTAGCCAAGATTTTCCCAACTGTAACTAAATTCAGAATTCTAGCTTATTAGACGTCATTCATACAAGGTCTAAATTCCGAGAAATGTATTCATTTGTTCTCCTTAACGTTACATAGTTAAGGTCCATTAGTTATGGATATACTTATCCTATATCCTTTATTCTGAATTTAACATACGAGATCATTAATGGAGTTCGAAAATGAAGTTCGAACACTCCAAATTAATTGATATTCCTTAGCTCCTAAGCTAATCCTGAATACCCTTTCGATTATGGAATCATATTCTTCTTAAACCTTTTTAATGTCAATTAAAAATTCATCTTTACCCAAGTATGAACTAATTGCATTTTTCAACTTAAGAGTTGCATTTAGATAAGAATAGATATCAGTTTCATTTAACATCCATCCAAGGACAATGAAGCAAATCCAAATCAAGAAATAACATTATATTTCCAATTTAGCCAACAATATCAAACTGATATAATTATTAAAATATCACACTTGTAATTGTATTCAACATTTCATGTCATAATCTGTACATTTGCCAATCCAACTGAATGGGCATGGTTTACATAAAACATCAATACAACTCATAGACAGAAGAATATACTTTCTTCTTTCCACAATTCCTCGAAGAGGAATAAAAGCAACAATTACAATTTATCTTTCAGCTAATCAAGAAGCATCAGAAAACAGCCATGTCTTCATTCTAATCAAATTCCATCTGCAAAATGATTTGCACGGGTCAGTTCAATGAACTGAGCATATTAAGCACTTATCCTTAAAATAAGGTGCTTCAACTAACTGTCTCAATAAAAGAACCCTGCTTTTATGAAACGACAGTAAGACATCAATCACGAAATAGGTACAAAAGAAAGATCAGCATAACAACTGAACTATCAAAATATCATCACAATCAGCCAAAGGACTGCTGTCCCGTTTCCACATAACCGTTACAAGTCTTAATTCACAATAATTACAAAGTTAGAAATACAAATAGCTTGCTGCTGATATAACATACTGTTATCCTTTCCACGCCTTTCATTAATAATAAATGCAAGGATGAAACTAACTGAAATGTAAACCTCTTTACTTTCCTTTCAGTTCATGCATCATATTAGAATTCAAAGCCAAGAAACATGCATAAGAAAGTGAACAAGAATGCATATAGTCACTCATATCTAAGCACTACAAGATTCGTTATCAACGAATTATAGATTTCCAACTGAATGAAAGAAGAAAAGATCATTTTTCCAAGTCATTCATCCATATCTCTATTTCTTTCCAAATGGCTGTTCTAACAATGGAATCCAAACGAAAGACAAATCAAGATAACAGTTCAGAGTGAAACTTACAAAATCCATTCAGAATTCACTTTCCAGCAGTAGAGTAATTTCATTTATAATCAGCTTTAATGAAAACAGGGAAGAATTCATCATCCATATCCATATTTCATTTGAATCAGGCTCATATGAAAATCCGAAACAGGTTAGTACAACATTATGTTCATCCTAGGTCAAACAGTATAAGGATGCAGACCATATATTTACCATACTAAAAGAAACCATATTTCTTTCACTGTATGTTAAACAGATAACAGTTATACAATCATGCAGTCAATTAATCACATGATTTCCTAATCCTATGAACGTATCCCATTCAAAATAACATATTATTCATTGTTGTTACCTACAGCAAATCCAATAATCACATGACTATGAATCTCACCAAGTCGAACAGCAGGCAGAAGAAGGATTCCCTTCCAATAAATGATTCTACTCAATCCATTTTCCAAGTTCATAATAGTATGCAGAACTTCCAGAATGCAAAATCAGATGTCATTACCTTTAGCAAAGTAAACCGTACAGGGTGTCAATACATGGATCTAGTACAGTCAAGACAACCCACACAGCAAGACAAAATTTCTATGCATTTATTCTTTGTACAGCAATCCAAGATTAAGTCATAATCACCAAAACAGTTCGACCTTAAAAGACCGATCAGCATTAATAAACACAACTAATCATCATACCTTCCTAGCAAGAAACAGTATATTTCTCTATGAGTTCAGAAGGAAAAACTATTTCTTTTCCAACTCTCACAAACACTCATATAAAATTCTAATGCCCATTCCTTTAAAATACAAAATACCATTTCCTCATAATCCCGAAACAGCAGAAGGAAGAGAAAAGTCTTATTTCTTTTAAGCAAGAAAGGAAAGAACAGCCAAAAACGTGTTATCATTTCTTTCTCCAAGGCAATTCGTATGCTCATACAAAAAAAACAACGCTGTATTCATCATAATCAACACAGAGAGAGAAAGAAACTATTTCCTTTTCAAAAGAAAATTTCAAGATGTCAAGAACGACCTCAGCCACTCACACAACCTTCACCATCTTATCACAAAAGTTCATGTGACAAAAGACAATCATACAGCAATAAGATAACCAACACTACCAGCACAGTTCCATATCATAATTTACAAGAAAACCAGTTCGAAACTCCATCTAACGTCAACAACCAACACAACATGGAGGTATTCCATTCAAGAAGTGCAAAGACAGATTAAACACAGCAACAGGGAAACGATTTTCCTATCATTTCCAAAAATGACAGCAAGGGTCGAAGAACCCAAATCATAGCAACACCACACAACTGTATTCTACTTCCATTTACATGCAAAGACAGTTCCCAACACAACCACAAAGAAACGATTACACAACCTGTTCCAATTCCACACAACACGAACAGAGAGAAAGAGAATATCTATTTCCAACTTGATTCGTGCAAAAACAAATCAAGGCCGAGCAACCAGAAACGATTCTTCATATCATTTTCCAAAAAAAAGAAGCAAGAATCAACGAAATCCAAATCAAATCGACCCGACAACAATCACAGAATCCAAACCCAAGAGCAGGGTTGTTTTAATGAGACACTTAAACAAAGCAAGAATTTTTAAAGAGAAGGGCTTAACATGCCTGTAATCTCTTTTCCAGAACCCGAAGAAAGCTTTGTTTGCCACGTTATTTCCTTCCTCAAAGTGACAGCAAAAACTTCCCAGACTCCTTTCTTCTTCAGGCTCAACAACAGCCTTAAAATCTCCAAGAACAGTGTCAAATTCCAAGAGCTGGGTCGACTGAACCAGACCAGAAAAACCAAATGCAGAGCAACTTTGCAAAAGCCCGAATCAACAAAATGAAAATCAGAATTCCCTCATACACTTTCCAAGGTGAGCTGGTCACGAGGACCGAGAACAATCAATGCATTAAAGGCTCTGCCTTTTCCTAACTTCCCACGCCACCGCCAACTTGAGTTGGCGAACTCAATTTTCAAATTTCCCATGCAAAACCGAATTTGGCTCTATCTCCAAATAGATGCCTCCATTTCTTACCTGCCCCGCCAAAACTGGTGCTGTCCACGTATGGACTTTCCAATTAATGCTAATGAATACTCCCCTCCATCCTTATCCTTTCCCTCCAAGGGTCTGCGCGCCCCTTTAGATTAGGATTAGTTTAGGTTGCATATAGTGTTCAACCTAGGTCTTAGTTTAGCCTTAGGTTATTAGGGCTTAGGTCTATTTTCCCTTTTTTTTATATTTAAAAATCCACTTAGGATAGTAGTTTAGGATGCATGTTAGGACTTAGGATTAGTTTAGGGTTTAATTCATACTAACCACTAACACTAATCAACTCCTAACCCAACCTCTCTACCTAACCCCGTATCTATCTTTAATGTGAGCAGACGTTGATCCTTTGGATCACGTGTCAAGGCCACCCGTGTCCAGGTGTTTCTTGCCTCACGAGGTCCCAAGTTCGACAATACAGGGTTCAAGAATCGAACCCTCGTTGCATTGGCATTTACGCCACCGCCACACTGCAATCAGCGCCGCACGTTCATAACAACCTCGGGTTCGGTTCAAGAGTAAATCGACACAGAAATCACCAAAAGCCCTCAACATACTTGGATCAATGAAATTGATTCAAGTGTGTCATCAATCAATCAATAACGAGTTTAGCAAGTATACGACAATTTGTCGTCACATCAGCAAACACGCAAGTACAATAATGACGTCCTATACAATAAATCACAGCATGCAAGAATCCAAGTTAGCAACACATTCCTTTAAGATCAGAGTTTATCTTAACATGTTTGCCTTCATTCCAGCAGTTATAACAGCATGAAAAACTTTCACCAAGATAACATACAAAATCAGAGCGTTACAAAATAAGCTCCATCAAATAACAATGTCCAAGGTAAATCTATTTGTTTAAGACATTTACATTGATCAATATTATGCTCTTTTCCATCAACAAACCCAACAAAGTTATCAACATCCACATCAGCATACAACACTTCATAAGAAGAATTATTAGGATCTTGATGAGGTTGACATCTTCTTCTCTCCATACAACTTTACAAAGGCTGCCTTCAATTGGAATGGTGGCAAAGGAAATATCCATCTCGAACACTTCCACCAACACTTATAGCCCACTTTCTTGATAACATCATGCCCCATTTGGTAGGTCAATCAATAATAGCAACATCAAGTTTCAAGTTCTTACTTGGATAAGCTACAAGTTGTACACCCAAACCTTTTACACATCCTACAATTGTGAAACCTCTCTAGAATCCATTTTTGGGATACACTTGCCATAAACTACATTACTTTAATGTTCAATTCATTCATGACCTCTAGAGGCATAATATTGCATGATTCTCTAGAATCAAACATACAATTGTTGATCAGTCCTTAATAATCAACGTTGTAAAAACGGATCAAAATTTAATTGAGACTCAACCAAAGATGTTCCCAAGTAAACTTCAGGTGGTTCACCTATCTCCTCTAATGCTAGTGGTTTTTCTAGGTCTGAAATGATTGGAGGAGTGTTTACATTATTTATATTTCTACCTTGGGTAATCCTATCTTCTTCTAATCCCAAATACTCAAAATCCCTCTTCTTGTGCTCAGGAATCCTAAGCAGTTCAACAATTGGGATAGAAATCTTGATATGACTCAAGACTTGGGCAATGTCATAAGGAATGTATTTGGGCAAAGCAAAATTTGGAGAAAGATTGAAAAACTCATTGGATCAAACACTACTCTATTTTCCCTAGCTTGAGGTTGCATAGCTCCCATGGGTCTTTTACTCTTGTCATCGATCTTTAATCATTTCTAGGATGATTTACAAATCTGTCTTGTCCTTGTTGCCTATGCTGACCTTAAGAACCTTGTCTAATTCCTTTCTCAACCCTAGCTAGCTTGTAAGATATTTCTTTGACAGCTCCAACCAAAGTCTTTACAAATTCCTCAAAATCCACAACCTTACTTGATTGAGGCTTCTCTGGGTTGATCAATTTAACACCCTCCCTCTTAGGAGGTTTTCCAACTACTTTAATGTTTTTCTCAATTTACAGAGCCATGGTAAAGGCTTGCCTTAAAGTTCTAAGGTTCTTATCCCTCAAATAGTAAGCAAATTTCTTATCAAATGCATCTGAATACTTTATCAGACATGATTCATCACATGGCCTCAAATTAACATCAATGTTCTCAATGTTTTGTTAAATCTTGTATTGAAATCATGCACTAATTCATTAGGATTCTTTTTATATTTTCAAATTCGATAAAAGAAACCTAGGGTTTGTTTTATCTCCATATTGCAATCTAAAAGAATTCTTCATCTCTATCCAAGAATCAATGGAATTATCTAGCAAAGATTTATACCAGTCCCTTGCATATTCTTTTAGAGTATGGATAAACAATTTAATGTACACATCCTAAAATTCTATTTCAAAGTCCTCCATCATATTGACAAAGAGCTTTAAGTGTTGATCAATAGTGATTGCATTATTTACTTGAAACTTAGGCAATATATTTCTTACATCTTGTGGCACAACATTTGGATAGCCATCCATACCTCTAAAATTGATGAGAGAAAAAGTATTAACAACAAATGGAGGTCTGGGTGGAGGCTAAGCCATATTATTTTGAGGAGGTGACCTTGGAGGAGATGCAAACTGATGAGGAGTGAGAGGTCTGTGTGGTATAGGGATGAAATTCTTAGAATGACTTCCCTCTAAAGGATCTGTTTCTTGGAAAACTTTATCAGATTTGGAAAATACAGGGGTAGATTGAGAAAAAAGGTTTTCAAATACAAATGAAGGCCCATCTCCAGATGCAAAATTTAATTCAACAAAGAGATTACTTGATTCATAAGCACTTGAGGAAGTATTGCAATATTCAATCATAGGCTGATTAGTTTCACCAATGGAGATCTCTTTTCTTGATGCTCGATCTCCAAAACCTTCCAAATTCTTCTTCCTTCTGAATTAGACTTTCCCAACTCTTGAAACAACCTTCTACTAGGTCCCGACAAAGACATATTTTCTTCCTTCCAGTTTTGTAGAGATTAATGAAAAATATCTCTTGATATTTTCCAAGACACGGTATTTATTAAGAATTTAAATAAAGACGGAGTTGCCACTAAGGATTTTCACCTTAGTTTGTGCAAATGCACTATGAAAGACCTATCAAATGTCTGTCAATACTAGATTCATGCAAAGCTTACAAGATCTACTCTTCTTCTACCCAAATTTGTCAATGATGATACAAAATTTAGTGCAATAATTGTATAAGCTAGAAATATTGCACTCAGAACTTACAACTTTGAACAATTCTTACAGATCTGAATAGAGAATGATGTTTCAACAATGTATTTGCACTTTAAAATTTGTAAGAAGCATTACCAGGGTCTATATGCATTGCTGATGGTGTTCAAACTTTGCACACAACTTCATTTCCCTATAAACGATGCCATGAGTGTTGTTGGTGATCGCCAAATGGATATGAAATGACAAAATCAACAAATTATCCTCGAAGCGGTGCCATGAGTGTTGTTGAGGGGCCAAATGGATATGAATTGGCAACAAATCAACAAATTATCCCGAAAATGGCACCACAAGTGTTGGTATCGATTTGTTCTCCCTTTCAAGTGAGCAACATCACGATTTGACATGGAGCTTAGAGATAGATAGATCATAATGTGTGTCATTTTGTAGCCGGACATGAGATCTAACTGGACCTTTGTCACTCATATTTGTGGAGAGATGGATAGCACCTTCAAGAGGATTTTACCTATCCTCACCGCTTTAGGTCGTGCCTTTTTCGACCGGGGTGAGAGGACCCGTAGTGTAACCTATGTTTGATGAAGGAGATGGAGATATCCTTCTTTGGAAAATTTTTATGAAGAAAACCTTGGGAAAGTATGATCAATACTCCATAATTTAACTCTCAAGAGTTTTCACTTCTAAAATAAGGAGATAATTTCAAAACAAGGCTAATGTTATTGAAGACATTATGGGATCTGATTGTTGTTCGCATATTTTAGTAAATAGATTTTGTTCCTTTGTTGATATACAGGGAAAACAGGGGTAGTTTAGGATGGATTCATGGTTTTTGAATAATTTTGGTAGGAGATTGAGCAGGATAAAGTTGATTATACCAGATCTTTGAGAGATTTCAAGATAATTGGAAAACTAAATGATAAAAAGCTTCAGAATAGCTAAGATATTCCTTCAACCAGAAGGTGTGCTTCAATGGAGGCCTAGATCCACATGGTTTCACACAATATTTGAGAATCTAGCATGAAGGATCGAGCTAAAAGACTCAATTAAACATCAAAGACCCCTGGTTCCTCATGCCTAAGATATAATCAAAGGCTTACAAACAATCTTTATCAACAAATGATAGTGAAGTGATTTTAAATTGTTTATCTCATCACAAGATGAAGGCTCTTCTTGAAATGAAATTGCAAATGCCACTAAACTATCATAAGGATGAGATCCTATGTGATTCGGAGGGACTTTAACATAATATTTCAATAGGAATAAGAAAAACTACTTGCAGACATTCTGAAATAAAGCAGACAAAAATTGCTCCAAAATTGACACAGATTAACTCAAAATTGATTAAATTCATTAGTAGGGGAAAGTTTATTTGAAAAGTCTTAGAGCTTTGTTAATGGCTGTAAAATTAAAACCAACTTGACGTGATTGAAATTTAAAACACAGGATATTAACAGGTTTCTCTGATTGGTCTCTCAGGAAGATGGGCTCTCTCAAATTTTTCTATTAAGAATTCAACCCCCGACCATTTGCAAGATTATTCTCATAGCATTTATATATTTCACTCACTCACTCATCCTAAATTTTCCCCCTAAGAAAGAAGAATATTTGAGGGACCTTTGCTTGTTACCAATTTTCCTCAGAAAGTGACGTTTAACAAATTCACAACAAAAAGTTTCCAGTTAGACAAATCATGGACTGATCACGTTTCTCAGACCCTCGACTAATGACTAGGATGCCATGCCACAATGTTTTGGTAGTCATTATAATCATTCTGATTTTGTCATGTAAGAAATCCCCATTTTAATCATTCTCCGGAGGATCTGTACAACTGGATATGATAGCTAATCCTTTTCTCTCTCGAGGAAACACATTTTTCATCTTTTGCACCTGCAACCTTCATCATTTCATCCTTTTCCCTCTCTTTCCTCTACAATTCTACCCCGCATCCATCTTCTCTAGTAATTCACGTTTTTGCAAGTGCTCGAGTAATTCCAATTTCAAAATATCAACCTTAACAATTCTTGGACTCACAAATTAAGTTCTAAATCCATTCAATGGCACTTTACAGAAAAAAATGACAATGAATTTCATAAAAAATGATGAAAAACAATGTGTATTCGCATCTCCAAGAGTCTTGGACCAAAAATAGCAGAAAATAGGTGAAATGCACAAAAAGTGTTGATTATGCCCCTTCTCAACTTTATATTAAAGCCATCCATGTGTTTCCTTAGCACAAAGCAAAGGTGAGGTACAGAGGAAAGTTTCCAAACAAGCGTGGGCCTTCCACGTGCCTTGGGCCCAAGAAAATCATCTTTTGGCCTTTGAAAAGTCTCAGTATAAAAAGGAGCTAGCGGAAGCCTCCACGTGTCTTAATGGTGCACTTTGAGATGGTCCTCAAAAGCGGAGACCCCAAACAAGTGCGGGCTCACCACATGTCTCAGTCCAACAGAGTTGTTAAGAAAGTTGAAGGATCAGCGAGAAGGTGCCATGTGTCTAGGGTTCGAGATAGTTTTCCTTGGCCATTGAAAAGTGCAAGCAAGGGAAGAGTGAAGCAAAAGCCTCTAAGTTTCCTCCTAGTTCTTCTTTAGAATAAAATTTAGGGGCTGGTCCCCAAATAGGCGTGGTCCCTCCATGTGTCCTAGGCCTTAGAAAATTGCTTTGAAAAGTTTAAGTATAGAGTGGAGCCGGCAGAAGCCTCCAAGTGTCCTCCTAGCACTTCTGTTAAGGTGGGACCCTGAGGCAGACCCCAAATGAGTACTAGCCCTCCACATGTCCATGGTCCACCAAAGCTATTCCAGCCACATGAAAAATTTGTCTAAGTTTGGGAAAGATAGCAGAAACCTCCACATGTCTCCTCGACATAACTCTAAGGTCAAACCAAAAGGCAAATTTTCAGATGAGCGTCGACCCTCCACGTGGACAAGTTTTGAGTTGAAGTGATCCTTAGAGTTTTCAAAGTGTATTGCCAAGCCACATCTAACTAGAAAGGTCCACATTTCCACATATGTTGAGATATGAATTTGACCAGGGAAAATACACTGACAAACCTTAAAATGTAGGAAAATCACCATTTGTGCTGGAAATGAATCTTTCTTCACAGACAGAGATTTTGGAAATGATAGAAGGCCCAAATATGATCTTTCAAGCTGCATCTAATCACGTTTCCACAAATACTTGGGACAAAAATGACAGGGAAAACAAAATGTGACTGTGGAAAATGGAAGGAAGGGAAAAAACCCGAGTTTACGCCCAAGTTACAGATCTTTTCATATGGACAGAGGAATGAAAAACAAATTCTGGACTTTTAAGTGATCCTTGACCAAGGAAGGGATTGATCATGACAACCAAATGAAGGATAGAGCTTTCATGCATCAATACGAGAGAGATAGAAAACACGACAGAGCCACAAACTGAAGAATTTTAAGGATAAACAGGGCGAGATTAAAATGAGCACCAACACACAACATGCCTTAGGGGCTCTCTTAGTGCAAAATGATATCCACGGAAAGGAACAAGCTATTTATTATTCAAGCCACAAATTAATTGCGTATGAGCTCAACTACACTCTTATGGAAAAAGTGTGTCTTTCTGTAGTCTTTACCTCTCAAAAGCTACAACATTACATGCTCAATAATATCATTAAGCTCATAGCTAAAGTTGATCCACTCAAATATCTACTTTCTAAATCAACTCTCATAGGAAAAATGGCTAAATAGATCATAATTATTAGTGAGTTTGACATTGAATCTGTTAATCAGAAAGCCATCAAAGGACAAGTTTATGTTGATCAATTACTAGAATCACCAATTTCTAATTCCAAACCTCTTTCTACTTGGTTTCCTGATGAATCCATATTCACTATTGAAGAATCAAATACATGGACATTGTATTTTGATGGGTATTTTACACATCATGGCTCAAGATCAGGTATCTTATTCATTACTCCCTAAGGTGATCTCATTCCTAAGGATTTTCAAAATTATTTCCCTTGTACTAACAATATAGCTGAATATGAAGCCCTACTTGCTGGCTTAAAAATAGCTACCTAATGGAATATCAAAAATCTCAATGTCTTTGGTGATTCACAGTTAATAATTAAACAAGTTAATGATGAATATGCCACTAAAGATGAAAAATTAGTTCCATACAAGCGGATGATTGATGAGTTTCAAAACATACTTCCAACATATTCAATTTAAACAAGTTCCTTATACAAGTAACACATCCGTGATGCAATGGCTACAATTGCTGCATTTTTGAGATTCCCTTAGATGCATCAAACTTCCAGTTTTTGGTCAAATAATTAATGGTCCCAACATATGATATCCCTGAGTCTGAGATGGTATGTGATATTATTGGTCCCAATTCCCCTTGGTACCATGACATCTATACCTATCTCCATGATCATACCCTTCCACCAAATCTCCCTTAAAGCCATCGTAAATCATTCATCCAACGAGCCTCCCACTTCACTATCCTTGACGATACCGTTATCATAGAATATTTGTGGCTGTCTTGTGATCCTTAAATTCCCAAGAGGTTGAATCAACACTCTAGGGAGTTCACGTAGGAAATTTCGGTTCCCACATTAGTGGTATGGCCCTAGCCAAAAATCTTCTATGAACTAGTTATTATTGGCCAAACATGGAAAAAGATGCATGTTTATATGTCCGCAAGTGTTTCCCATGTCAAAAGCATACTTGACCTCATCCACGTGCAATCCCAAGCCTTACAACCCCTCATTACCCCATGGTCCTTTTCTACTTGGGGTCTCAATCTCATGGGAAAATTAGAACCCACTTCATCTGATCGGCATAAGTTCATTATCATTGCCACAAAATACTTCACTACTTGGGTGAAGCTATGCCACTCACCTATGTCACCAAAAACAAATATCCAAATTTATCCTTAACCACATCATCTATCACTATGGTATCCCATCCACACTCATCATGGACAATGGAAAATCCTTCAAAAACCAAGACATCCATGAACTTTGTGAAAAATTCCATATTAAGCTCAAATTTTCCACCCCCTATTATCCACAAGGCAATGACCAATCTGAAGCATCTAACAAGATGCTAAAGCACATTCTTGGCAAAATAGTGAATCAAACAGGATGAGATTGGCATACACAAATATATCCTACCTTATGGGCCTATCACACCTCCATCCACACTCCCACTAACACCACTCCATACTCCCTTGTTTTTGGTACTAAAGTTATTTTCCCATTACAATCGAACTCCCATCCTTATGCGTTTCCCTCAAACACCTCATCGATGAAAAATATTATCATGTCCATCACCTTCAGGAACTCAAAATTCTTGATGAAAAATGCCTTCAAGCCCCGAAACACCTCAAATCCTACAAAAATCATCTTTTTTGTCATTATAGCAAGAACGTAAAGGATCGTGAGTTTGAATTTGGTGACCTAGTCCTCAAAGAAAATCAGCCCAACATTAATGCTGATTAAGAAAAAAAGGGAAAGTTTGAACCTAACTGGCTCCGACCATATGTCATCATAGCTAAATTTGGATACTTAGGATGGATACGAGCCCATAAATATCATGCATCTTTTTTGCTTCTATGCTTAAGTGCCTAACGCTCAACATAAAAATAATTTGTCCAAAATTGAAAACCACTTCAAATGCTCTGTAGTCATATTTTATACCATTAGACCAATAATCTAATCCCATGCATGCTAACCAATCAGCCAATGGGCGTTGGGTGGTAACCTAAGGCACACATGGGTGCCGAGTCTCTCCTTTATGTGAGTCTTGTGAAAATGCATTATCTTATGATAGATAATCAAATGCAAAAGGATAGAAAATAACTATACAACATTCTAAGAACCTAGAACTAGTTGTCATCTCATTGCATCCAAAAAGATAAATAACAAGCAACATATATGTAACTGGTCCATTCATAAAGGAAATACATAAGGAATATACTCATGAACACATATATGATTCATAATGAGATCTTTGTATTCATATTAACGGAGTTCAATAACCACATTACAATCCTTTGAGGTCATAACAAACCCTCATATAACAATGCAGAGCTAAGTCATGCATCAGAACTAGACTATGTTCATCACATTACAAAAATGAATGTAGGCCCATCCCTCTAAATGTGCCATGATTCCTATATTCTCCTAATCCCTAACCCCTAGAACCCTCCATTATACTTCTACAGAGATTCACCTCTCTTCCACTTACTTCTTTTCTTCTATCGGGCACTTGTATTTATAACCTTAGTAACCACCGCCATGCCTTTCTAAAGTTATAGATCAGTTGCCAAGTGTTGAAGTGGTCCTCCATGGGAGCATGCCTTCTCAGATATGAGTTCTCCACTCTTTGTAATGATTTCTTCTGGAACCTTCTATCACATGCCTAGAATATTCCCTTTTTGATCCCACAGTCGCCAAGTTGGAACCTTATCCACAAGGGTCATGCTTTTCTCGTGTGCTTCTGGGATACCGAATATGGATAAGTCCAAAACCTATCTTGCCTTATGCACGTGTCTTTGTATGTTATGAAAAAAACTGCGAGCCCTTCCTTGTATGCCTTTAACATGCGTGCCCTCCTTCAACTAGGTCATGCGTGCCCACGTGCCTTCTCATCCTTAGCCAATATTCCAGGGCCCAACATCACCCCACACTATGCCTGTTATCCGTCCTCAGAAAAACTCTTTAATAACGAATGGTGGATCCTTAAAAATGGTTGGAATGGAAAAATAAAGCATTGAAGAAATGGGGAAAAGAATAAAAGAATGGCGAACGTGTTTATTTCTAGAGGAGGAGAGGGAAATCCTTCCTTAATCCTGCTTTTAACTTTCCCCAAGCATCGACATCATTCTCGAGCTTGCTTGACGGAGGTCACCCACTAGGGTGCTCATTTCTTCAAAACTCAGCTCCTTGCCCTTAGTGCTCATTATATCCATGACCTCCTCCAATTATTTTCTCAAATCATCAAATGCATCCATCCACGGAGTGATTCGGGGGTACAACTATTTTAGCCGGTTCTTGATTGATCCCTGCAAGGTCTCAATGGCCTTTGAGTTCTTTTCCACTTGGCTAGGATTTTGTCTCGCTCAAGCCTATTCTCCTTATTATTTTCTTGGAACTCCTTGACTTCCATTTCATGGGTGGTAACCAAGATACTTTCCACTCTATCCTTATCCACGCAGATTATCATAGGCATCCTCAACAACTTACGTGGTGGATTTTACATCGTGCAAGGATTTTGTTGTCTTGATCAACAATTTCTACAAGATTCATCTAATTCACTTTTTCTTGGCATGCCAACACCTCTTCTGTGGATTCCTAGGCAAGTGGTCACATCTTCATATTGAGTATGCGGGTCAAGTCCTCTAGGCAACCGTAAGGCTGATCCATATTTTTACGCAGGTGTTGTTAAGTCTAAATGCTTCAAGAAAATGGCATTCATAATCATCTTTATTTTCTTGTATGCCTTGCGCACCATTTCCTTCTCATCTTTTAACTCATGCATTAACTAAGCAATGATTAGCTCCTTTTTCTTTAGGTCCTTGATTTTATTAAAGAGTTCCTCCTCCTTTTTCTCTAGCTCGCCTCAGGAACTTCACCTGTCATTTCTTCCAAAGAGTTTGGATTAAACCTCAAGTGAAACTTTGTTGAGCACGTTGTAGATTTTCTCATCTGATAATTGTTGAGAATTTACCAAGGGTTTATTCCTTTTGTTTATGGCACCACCATCAGTTCTCCTTGGCTTATTTCAAATTCAATCTCACCAATGTGGGACTCAAATGACCATGATAACATTTTTCTTGTCGATGGTATGCACCTTCCTCATCAAATGAAGCCATGGCCAAGAGTTGTTCCATTGGCATGGTGCTCTGAAAGCACGCACGCAACACCTTGTTTAGATAATTGATGTATCTCATTACTTGACCTTGTGTTGCTTGTGTTCTCTTCCTCCTTATGTGTGTGGCTTTTGGAAATCTTACGGTGACACTGGGATCTCCCACCATGCTATCATATTCTTTCCTACGCTTTCCTCATCAACTTCCTTCAACACCTCATCCATGCTGCATGCTACCTCTCATTCCACTAGCTTCTTGATAATTCCCACCAATTATCTCTCTATGGCCTCTTCTATCTATTCCTTTATGAGGCTTGGGGTCCTTTGATCCTTTGTATTCACTTCTCCACTCATCCCCTTGCCTTGAGCCTCAACTTCTTCTTTGTCATTCTTCTCCTCATCCTCTTCGTTATACTCCTCATCTCCTTCTTCCTCAGAATCATGCACCTCATAGACTGGATGGTCTTCTCCTCCTTCAAGCTTATCATCATCATCCCTATCACCGATGTAGGCATATAGACTCTCTTTCTCTTCTGAATCTGCCTCATCTGTCACCTTCTACTTATTCCTTACTGGGGATTCCAATATAATAGATTCTTCCTTTTCCTTCTCTTTGAAAGGTGATGTCTTCTTTGGTGATTCCTCATGGGTGAAGTGCTATCTATGCTTCGATGCATTTTCTTCCCGAGGTATTTACTTTGACATGAGACTTCTTTCTCCACGCGTAAGTACTAGGCTTAGCGCTTTCTTCCGCGCACCCACCGATTGTGTGGTTTGAACACTTGGTGCCTTCTTCTCCTGCACCTCTTCTCTTTCTCTCTTCCTTGGTGCGGCCTTCTTCCTTCTTATAGGGTCTTTAGGAATGGAGACATCATTCTCCAAGTAATTTCCCTTTTTAAATTTTGGCCTTATGTGTAGATACACCATTATTGTGGTCCTCCTTGTGATTGACAACATTAAAGGCTTCATCATTTGTACTTCATGGGAGACATATTTCTCCATGTACGCATGCTTATTTGGGTAGATGAACTTACAACATAGCTTGCGGTGGTCTATATCTACCTCACTAAGGTTGAACCTTAGTCTCTTGGCCTCCTTGAACCGATTGACTCTAGCTTAGAAGTATTGTGTGGTGAAAGAGAAGGGTAGCTTGCACCATGGACTCATATTTCCATCTGTCAATGTAAATCTGCCAATGCAAAAGTGTTGGTACACTACAAATTCTACCTCTCCATCCACGACCATTGGTAATTTATCTGGGATCCTCCATTCGTCTCTGAATGCGTTGTGCATTTTCTTGTACCACTTTGCAAAGCGTGCCTTATGAGCATCCATCATGGTTTCATAAGTGTACTTCACAAACCTTTTTGCGGGTGAGGGATCCTCTTCTAGATACTCCCAAATAAATTTTTCTTACCCAACGGGAACTCTAATATTTGATAAGAAAATGGTGAGGAGGACATTAATAAATAATATCTTCTCTCCCTCTTGTGCGCTGCTTATGATCTCATCCGTGATGAAAGCGGACAAGTTATAGATTGTTCCTTTTAATATCTTCCGGCATAAATTTAGCCATGCCTTGTTCACTTGTGTCCATCATTCCTGATCATTGAGCTTGGTCACTAAGCATGCAACAATCCTCATAACTGGGTTTGGAATCTCAGTGATGTAAAAGTATCACGACCCCTTCTTGTAGTCATACGCGGCTACCATATCCTTGATAGCCTCCTTGTCACTCAGCTCATCATCTATGTTATCTCCTTCATAATTGAGTCCTGTGAAATTAGATATCAATTGTGGTGTGATGCGCATATTACACCCCAAAAATAAAAGTGATCCTAATGCACACATGAAATCAACCATTGATAAAGGTACTCAAGCTTTCCAAAGTAAGGTAACTCATATAGTTGCAATAATCTACCCTTCTCTAATTTGAACTTCACCTCGTTGTTATAAATGGGCATCCCATATGGTGTCCTTTTGTTAGTTATTCGGACCAAATCTAGCACCATTCCCTTCTCGGTTGTGCTCATGCGATGGTTATAATCACTCACGGCCATCTTTCGCAAGTGTGACTCCCACTCTTTTCCTAGCAATACCCCATTTGGGTACTGCATTTCCACATACCATTCTTCATTGGTACTTACGATGACAATGGTTTTCTTTCCATTGCCCTTGCCCTTTGTTTTCTTGATTGAAACAATTCGTTTATTAGGTGCCATATTTTCTAGTCGAGGCTAAACTTAAAAACTCTCTCCTCTTGCTCTCTTTGTACTACTGTTCAATCCCAAATCTCACTCTTGTGAAGAAATCCTTTTTCCCTCATGCCCTAGTCACTAAACCCTTCTTGGGAAATCCTTCCAAAAGAAAACGCTCCCAAAATTACCTTTCCTTACTCTTTTGTACTCCTTCCAATTTGGTTTGCGGATATGTTCTAGTCATGCACTTTAGATCTCTCTCGATTCTTCTTCACAAAAATCTCTCTCTAGATGCCCTAATTCACGAGAGATTCTTTCACTTTGTAATTGCAAGATAACAAATGACTTGCTTGACCTTGTATTTATAGCTTTTTCTTCCCTCCAGCAATAAATGCTATGCCACCTATTAACATACCTTAACATTAAATGCAGAATTTTCCACCGAGATGAATTTAAGTGCCCTTACCCACGTGCCTAATCCTTCCCTGAAGAACTCAAAAAACTTCTAGCACGCAAAAATCCAAACGGATCAAGACTCTTATGCATGCATCAATACCGCCAAGGAACTTCTTCTATCCTTTACCGATTTTTGTCCTCGCCTACCTCGGAGTTGTTCTATGCTCTTCATCCTTTATACGTGGTCTTTGTTAATACCTTGACACCATACTTTATCATCCACCATTTCCTCATGCGCTTTCTCAAACTTATGAGCTTCCTTCTCTGGGCCATTTAACTTGTGGTAAAATAATGATGTGTCTGACTTCATATTTATAGCTTTTCCTTCTTTCTAGCATTAAATGCTATACCACCTACCACTATACTTGACACTAAATGTGAATTTTTCCCTAAAATTGACCTCAAGTGCTTTTACCCATGCACCTAATCCTGCACAAAAAACTCGACAACCTTCTGGTGCGCAAAAAATCCAAACAGAATGAAGACTCTTACGCGCATGTTAACAATGCCGAAGGCACTTCTTCTATCCTCTACCCAATTTTTTCTCTTTCCTACCTTATGTTGTTCATGTGCTCTTCATCCTTTATACATGGTCTCTATTACAACCTTGACACCATAATTTATCATTCACCATTTTCTCATGCACTTCCTTCTACTTGGTCATTTAACTTGTATTGTAGGCTTATACATTGTTTTACATTACTCCAACCCATACTAAAATAGTTGCACGGTCCTTTGTGCATACACAACCTTGGAAAAATAATGTGCTTACCTAAAGGAAGCACAAGGCATAAAACGAAACAAAATAAAGAAACAAGCAACAAGAAAGGGAAACACAAGAAAAGAAAAACATAAAGGAAAATTCTAAACTAACTCACAACACCGCCTTATTAAAAACAAGAAGAAGAATTATTTATAGTAGGGCTTTCACCTACTCCCATTGAAATGATACAGTAACCTCATCCCCTCCAGTTCTTGTAATTGGAAAGTTCTGAATCAAGAATGTACAAGATGATGTAGGGTCTCAAATAATGGAATTTCAATTTCTTAGGATGGTGCGAGATACTTGGAATCATACAACAACACCATATGTCTAACCTCAAACTTCTTGTTCTTGATATGATGATAATTCCATGCTTTTTGTCTTGATTTTTCGTCTTCGACTCCATCTAGCAAGTGATCACCTTTCATCTAACTACATCAAGTTATCAATCCTTTCTTCCCAGTGCTTTCTCATCAGCCTAACCCTCCTGCGCATGCTATACGCAATGATGGTAACATGAATTCAATTGGTAAAACAACCTCTATGCCAAACACCATTGAAATGGTGTGACCTTGTTCAACCTCCTGTAGGTTTTCCTATATGCCCATAGAACAACTGATACTTTGTCATCCCAATCTTGTCTTCCAACGTCACAGATTTTAGTTAATGTGTGACTTAGTATCTTATTAAATGCCTTAGCAGTTCCATTTTCTTGAGGGTGATAAGGGGTAGTCTTGTGATGGGCCACCATAAATTCTACTAACAGAATCTTGACCATTTCATTGAGAAAGTGTGTACCTCTATCACTTGTTAAACTTAAAGGACAACAATACCTACTGATTATGTTCTCCCATAAAAATCTAGCAGCTATTGCTGTGGTGTAATCCTTTATAGGCACTAACTTTGCCCATCATGTTAAGTAATCAATACAAGTGATGATATACTATGAACAAGTTGTTCACGTAGTTGGCAAAATTAGCCCTACAAAGTTGATTGCCCATTTTTCAAATGGTTCAGTATTGGCTATTGGTTGCAAGGGAATTTCATCTCTCTTTCTAGGTTTTTGCAAGGCACTGGTAATTGTCACATGCCTTGTAAAACTCAATACAATACTTGTAGATGGTTTCCCACCAAAGCCCTGCTAATAAAATATTCCATGTAATAACATTTCGCATAGTTTCCTCATGCAATACCACCATGCGCTTCCTCCACAATTGCCACACGATCATGCTCCAATACGCATTGACACAAAAACTCATCATGACCTAACTTATATAGGTATCCACTAATCAATATGTAGGGTGTGATGCGTATTGCTAACTGATTTCTCTCGAGAGCATTCATCCCTTCCAGCGCCACTCGCTTTTTTAAGAACACTACGATATCTTCCAAGTTTGAGGGCGTGTGCCGTAACCTAAAGAGTTGTGTGTCTGGCATGGTATCCTAAATGCTTTGCACATCCTCCCATGAGTTAATCCTTGATAAATAGCCAAGTCCAGAAATTTCTCTTTCTGGGTTTTATGAGATCCGTGAATTCAAACTCTTGAAGTAATAGGAGCCAACGACATATGCGCCCTTGCAGCATGGGATTTTTGACTAAGTAATTCAATTCCATGTGGTCTGTGTGGAATATAAATGGTGTTACCAACAAATACTGCCTGAACTTGTGCAATGCCTAAATCATGGAAAATGCTTTGCGCTTAGTAGTTGTGTATTTATTTTCTGCTAGTGTCAACTTTCTACTTGCAAAGCATAAGGGATGATCAAAAATTCCCTAACCAGGTTGTGCTAGTACTTCTCCTATAGTTGTCCCTGAGGCATCAACATGCACATGGAAAGGCTTATCCCAAGAAGGAAAATGTAATATGGGTGTCGTGACAAGCCTATCCTTCAAATTGTCAAATTCCTTCTACTACGCATCTCCCTAATGAAAGTCACTCTTGTGTTTTAACAATTTCTCCAAGGGTGCGATTGGCATACCCCTTGATGAATTTTCTATAATACCTCATGTGCCCAAGGAATCCATGCACTGCACTTTGACTAGTAGGCTCCCTAATCCCACAATAACTGCAACTTTGGCGGGATCCACTAGTAAGCCTTCTTTGCATATAATGTGTCTTAACAAGGTTCTAAATGGAGTAGAAAAGACACATTTCTTAATGTTGAGGGATATCTTTAATTTCTAACATCTCTCAAACATCAATCTTAAATTGTCACAATGGTATTTCACCAATCCATACACAGTCGAATCATCCAGGTATACTTGAAGAAACTTATGGATGAAGTATTGAAATGCTTGTACCACGATGCACAAGAACACAACAAGTGCATTATTCAATCCAAAAGGTATAACGTGTAGGAAAAAATCCCCATTCAGTGGTGAAATTTGTTTTTCTATGGTCTTCCTTTACAATCCTAACTTGGTGATACCCTGATAACCCATTCGTGAAAGAGTAGACTTTGCGCTTGGCTATTCCTTCCAAAATTTCTTTAGTAAAAGGGGTTGGAAAAGGATCGATGACAAATACCGCATTTAAATCCTGCGCAATCAACATAGATTCTTATCCTCCCATCCTTTTTGATACTGATGACCATTGGGCTTATCCATTCTGATTCTTCTACTACCTCAATGATACCATATGCTATCATCTTGTCTATTTCTTCCTTGACCCGTATGTGTAAATTTGGATTCATCGATAAGGCCTCTTCCGAATCAAGTGCACACCTTCCTTCAACTTGATCTTCATATCCCCAAGGAATGGTGAACACCTTTTAGTTCATGGTACCCATGAGGAAAAAAATCTTGGAACTCACGTAATAGATCAATGACCTTTGAAACTTCTTTTTCCAACCAATAGTCCCCAATGATAGCTTCCTTAGGTTATGTCTCCATCCCAATGTTAACCTTATTTGTTTTCAAGGGCTCATGGTAGGCACATGCTCACTCATCAGTGATATCTATGACTTCGTGCATACCTTCCAAATGGTTAACATCTAAATTTTCCATTTCTTCACTATTTACTACATAGATCATATTTTCTTTTTCTTTTTCCATGCATGCGCGCTCAAGCTCTACTTCCTCTGACTCCTCTTCATTGAGGTGGGTCTCCAAATAAGGCTCACCCAATAATTCTAGTAGCCTATCTTCTGCCATAGCACTATCTCCCATCGTAAGGCATTTGATTACCTACAATGCCTTATCTACCGATGGCTTGGTACTCCTATACTTGAAATCTTGAATGAGATTAGCCGCCAACTCCTGCCAATTACCTATTTGACGACGCATCTCCGAATGAATATACCATGCACATGCACAACCTTGTAAGGTGGAATACAACTTATGCACCCATAATGAAGGCAAGTAACGTTTATGTGCTTCCCATTCAGGCCTTCTCACATGCTTGGACATGAAATGAAGTAGTCTCTTTACCATGGTAGTCTTGTATGACAGTGGGCGCATTGCTCTTGGAGAACCTTATAGAAAATGTGATCCTTACCTCGCGCCACTCTAGGAGGTTCTCCCGATGTGTAGCCCACCAATATGCTTGCTGTTCCAAAAAGGTTATAATTGAGCATTCCCTCCTCTTGTCCTCATTTTTCCACTGAGCTTCCATTTCTTGTAAGAAAATTTTAGGGTATGCTCCTCTAAAGTAACTTGGAAACTTATTTCCTCCTAGGCATTTGACCAAGTGCACCTTTGTTACCCTTGTTACATATCCTCTTAATTGTCACCCAATCAACTCATAGGTCCCATGCGCCCAATTGTCACATGCCACACTAGTGGTATCACTCAAGGATTGAGCATATTCAAACTAGATGACTCCCTCATGGGATGAATTATCTTAGGATCTCTAATGGAGCACACATAGATTCTGTTAAGGAATTATTCTCCTAAGGGCTCAATATAGGGTGCTAAATTCCCATATGTCAAAGGGATAATCACCCTTTCTTCCTTGTTCTTAAAGTTGATATAACCTTTGTTAAACCGCAAGTCAACATTGTTCTTATAACATCATGGGTGATAAAGTAACACTGGAAATTTTTCCGCCATAGTGAGTGCTAAGAATTCAAAGTCTCCAGTGAACTTGGCCCCTTGAATGGTGATAACTGCATCCTTTAGGACTCCAATGGGCATTTCCTTAGTCTTGTTTTCCATATATAGCACATTTGAAGATGGCTGTAATGTGGGCCTTCCCATTTGATGCGATGCATCTAAGGTAAGAACATTAACCTATACTCCCATGTCAATGAGGATATTACTCAGAAGCCATCCATCAATAACCACATTTAAAGTAATCTCCTTATCATAGTCAAGGATGTGAGGAGGAAGGTTTGCATGCAAAACCTACCTTTTGCACTCTGCTCTAGCGCGTGGTACCTTCTCTCTCAGCCATTCTCCTAACAAGGGAATAATATTCTCTTTCCTTAACATCCTACACACTTCCTTTGCCTCATTCAAGTCATCCTTCGAGTCTTGGAATTCTTCCTTTTCTCTAGTTGCTTTGATTGCTCCTTTAGACATTGGATCTCCCCTTGCAAACTTCAAATCACATCCATAGTCTCTTGATACACCTCCTTCTGATGAGTAGGGTCTGGATACTTTCCATGTACCACTTCCTCTCTTAAAACTAGTGTCCTTTGTCATAACATCTCCCGGAGTGTGCGACCTTTTCTTGTGTCATCACTTGTACAAGTTCTAGCCCCGTAATCATGTGCCAGGTCTTGGCATCCACTGTGAATTGGCCTTCTTGATACTCACCATCCCAACGCCTTTTTCCTTTTGGTGCTGCTGGTTCATATGATCATAAATCTTTGGAAATTCTTCGTACTTATGTTTCTTTCCACACCATGAGCATTGTAACAAATTAGGACACTCATGTTTGTAATGCTCTGTAGATCCATAATTATAACAAGTTCCTTATAGGAACTCACTTCGTCCTCTACCAAGGTTACTGTGACCACAAAATCCTCTGAAAAAACCTCTTCCACATGCTCCTCCATCTGTGTGCCCTTCATAATGATGGTCATCATCCTTGGAACTATTTGCAAGACTAGTTTGGCACACACCCAGATCAATAGCATCATGGATATGATCAATCACTCTATAATCCTTGGTATTATGGGCCGTAGAGGTACATATATTAAAATATTAAGAAACATTCTTGTGGATTACATGCTGGAGTAGAGGGAACCTACTTGCATCATGTTCCCCATGGTAAATCTCATAGTCTACCGCCATAACGTGTACCGACTTCCAAGGGAAACTATCCTTTACATGTCCCTCCACTTCATAGTCTATACACCAAATCCCACTATGAACCTCATGCATTGAGTTTGTAGATATATTCTCTAAGTGCTTGACCATTGTAGCAATTTGAGCTGTTGAAAAGGAATAACACTAATATCAATGCTCCAAATAGCTTTAGCACGCGGGGCATCTTCTAACACCTCAAAGGGGTATGTGAAAGTCTTGTACGATAGAGCCCTTCTAAATGGTGTTATCAATCCTCCAACAAACCATTGAGCATGTTGAGAAGGATGAATGTCATAGGATAGTTTAGACAAGAGAGTCTTGAAACACACGTTATACTCTCACACACTCTCTGCCATTCCCTGCTGGATCTCCTTCAGAGCATTGACGCTCTTCTGCTAAAACTTAGGGATATAAAACTTTGCTAGGAAGACATTCTTCAATGCAGTGTAGTCTACCACCGTATGCTAGGGGTCATAATTCTTATACCAACTATGCACGCGCCCTTGTAACATTTTTGCAAAATGACTTACATTCCGCTCAGGGGTAGTGATCCGTTTTGTGCACCATAGTAATTCACACTTCGCACATACTTTGTAACATATTTAATACCCCTATAGTCTAGTAAGTGCAAAGACGTATCGAAAAAAATTGGGGGTGGTGGGGTCCTTTTCTTCTCGATCCGAGCTTTGGTTCCCTCGGGTGTTTCGTCCACTAGATCCACTAGATCCTCTAGGGCCCATTCCTCCTAACCCACCGATCAACCTCCTATAGTCGGAAAAGGACCTAAAGTGGATGTGCCTAGTGTTCCCAACATCCCACTAAACTATGTGCTAATGGTTTGTGATATTGTCCCACTATCAGTTGTGTGTCCCATGCCACTCCTAGATGCGATACCCAAACCTTGCGTACTTGCACCTTGTCTAAAAATTCCTCCAAATATAGGAATGGATTGCACAACCATGGATTTCCCAAATGAGAAATTATATCTCCTAGGAAAAGATCAGTTACTTCTACCGATGCCAACTAGGTTAACAATACTTCTCCTTTGATTTGGAAAACCAAGTGCCATGGGTTGGTTTCCAGGAGGGGTTAAGATGTGCACCGATGGCTCTTCTTTCTCCATGTGAAGAAATTTCATCGGAAGATGAAGGGGCCTCTCTTCCATACTTTCTAAGATGGGGTATCACGGACTTCTCGGAGTTCTACATCCTCGCTTAAACCTCAACTCCTTCACACAACATCTACCTCCATAGATCCATCACACTTGCAACGTCATGTTGTCTAGTTATATCCCTTTCCCTAGCTTCGCTATACTTGATTCTCTCTCCTCCCTCTCCTTTTCAGCTACAATTTCCACCATCTTTCTACACCCTTGCTTCCTCTCCCACCGCTAAGCTTAGAGAAACTTAGCCGGCCATGGGAAATGCTTCGAAAATCAAAGTAATGACCAAGATATTTATAGCCAAAGGAATAACATGAAAAAATGATCCTCTAGGGTCCTATAAAAACTCGATCTTAGCAACTTCTCGGGAAAGAATACATAGAAATGGCATATTCAAGGGTATAAGCGGTCGAGTAATCTCTTCCACCAAATTGATCAACAACACACATCCAAGTTAGATCTACATCCTGCAGCCTCTGATAGTCATCTTGGGTCCATACGCATGATCAACTTGATCTAGATGCATATGATGAGAGCCATTCATATAGTTCTACTAGAAAACAACAGAAGAATTTCATATATAGCTCATAGTACAAGTTCTCTTCTACCAATCTATGCATATAAAAATTAGATCCAATGCTGAATCTTTGAGAAAAATTGTCCTCCACGCTCTTGAACCATGTTACAACACTTTCCAAAGTCGACGTTCTGTCATCACACATCACGGGGAAAAAGATACAGGCCATTTCTCACAACAATTTTGAAAAGAGATCTCGGCAATAGAACTAATATGTAGTCATATTTTATACCCTTAGACCAATAGTCTAATCCCACGACGCCAACTTATCACCCAACGGGTCTTTGGGTGCTCACCGAGGCACTCATGCAGTGCTAAGTCTCTCCTTTATGTGAGTCTTCTGAAAATGCATCATATTATGATAGATAATCAAATGTAAAAGAAAATAAAAGAACTATACAACAATCTAAGAACCTAGAACTAGTTGTCATCTCATTGCATCTAGAAAGAGAAATAACAAACAAGATATATGTAATGGTCCATTCATAAAGGAAATGCATAAGGAATATACTCATGAACATATATATGATTCATAACAAATCCTTGTATTCATATTATAAGGTTCAATAAACACATTACAATCCTTTGAGATTATAATGAGACCCTCATATAACAATGCGAGCTAAGTCATGCATCAGAACTAGACTATGTTCATCACATTACAAAAATGAATGCAGACCTAACCCTCTAAATGTACCATGATTCCTATATTCTCCTAATCCATAACCCCTAGAACCCTCCATTATAATTCTGAAGAGCTTCACCTCTCTTCCACCTGCTTCTTTTCTTCTATTGGGCACTTGTATTTATAACCTTAACAACCACCGCCATTCCTTTCTAAAGTTATAGATTAGTTGCCAAGTGTTGAAGTAGTCCTCCATGGGAGCATGCCTTCTCATATCCGAGCTCTCCACTCTTTGTAATGATGTCTTCTAGAACCTTTCATCGCATGCCTAGAATATTCCCTTTTGATCCATGGTTGCTTAGGTTGACACCTTATCCACAGGGTCATGATTTTTTCGTGTGCTTCTTGGGATCTTTGAATATGGATAAGTCCAAAACCTATCTTGCCTTGTGCATGCATGCCATATGTTTTGAAAAACACTACCATAACCCTTCCCTACATGATTTGAACCTACACACCCTCCTTCAACTAGGTCCCGCACACCCATGTGCCTTCTCATCCTTAGCTAATATTTTAGGGCCCAACGGGATCCTTGGGAAAGTACCATGGTGAAAAGAGATTTCAGATGCTATGGTAAATCAGATCCTTCATCTATAAGCACTCTATGAAGCACCGACACATCACACTAGGAAAACTACCCCTTCATCCCTACATCCCTTGTATCCCTATTCACAATTTTAATCCTCATCTACCTTATCCATTCAATGAATCCATACTTCTTCCGATCCTTCATATGCCACATAAGTGTCTGTCATGATTAGGAGTATCTATCCCGATCCTAACTCAAGTCATATTTTCCTTGCTTATTTTCCACAAAACATATTTCAGGAGTCTCGGTCAAATGCTAAGAAATGTAACCCTTGTAAGATCTCGAGGCCTTCATTTATTTCCTTCCCCAATTTACATTCATTGTTACTCATTCCCTACCACTCTCCCTTCTATTTGCTATCCTTTCATGTTTAATGTCATGGTTATGCTATAAATATTTGTACAAATTCGAGAACATTTAACACCCATTTCATTTGTAAATACCATATCTTACATTAATAACATAAACAAATAAACCACCATATGACTATCATTATACATCCATTTATCCATGCATCAAGATCCATGACCTAAATCCTAATCTACATCTAACACATAGTCACTATCTCATCCATAATCCATAATCAATACTAAACCCTCAGCTCATCAATCATAAATACTACTCATACCAACATCCATCTCTAATATGAGCTAACATCTAATTCATCACATCATAAATAAACCATCTACATATCATATGCCATCACAATAACAATGAATAATAATTATGATCCCATTCACATTTTATCATCATCACGACAATCATCTAATAATATTCATTACAAATTAATACCACCCATCATTAAACTACATCACCATCACTATGATTAACCACAATAAAATAAAATTTCATCACATATAAACATATGAAAATCACCATCATAACTAACATCCTACATATCATATACACATTTTAAATACACATCATCACATCGGTATACCATCCACAATAAAGATAATATTATCATCAAATCCATCATGAACCAAATCATCTAAACACTATATCATTATCACATCACACACTCATCATGATAATCATTAAAACATTAAACATTATCAACATCATAATAAGGAAAATCATCAATCATCATCACACTACATCATCAACATCAAATGAAATCACATCATCTCATCAATAAACATCATATCATCATATACAATATAACCATCATCACAAAAATGTCCCATAACATACACTATACATCCAAAATGATAATCATCCATATACATATCTGAAAAAAATGACCATCATAATCATCATACAATATCCCACTACATGTACATGTAATAATACAAAATCATCCACCTCATCAAAAATGGTAATCATATATCATGAATCATCCATATATATACATAAAAAATGTGACCATCCTGGTCATCAAAATAATCACTAAAATACATATAATATAATACACTTGACACACATTAAGGTGCCAAACTCCCAATATCATCTCCCACTAGTGGAGGTTATGCCACACTCCCAATGCTCCCAAAAGATGTGGATCATTTATGTCTCTATCTATATCTCTATCCCACTAAATCCCCTATTTTCTGAAACACTACATGATCTACATACTACATTGCATCAAGAAAATATTGTGCCAAAACACCCTCATAATAACGCAGCTCATCCATCACTTCCTGATACTATTGCAATGATACAATGGTTGGAGGACCCATCTGACCCGATCTTCGAGAGGTACCAAGGGTTGTTGTTGTTCCTACTACTTGTGAGCCACCTTGTGTCTCACTAACAGTGTGACTATATCCAACATACCATATCTCTCCCTATGAGTCTCCCAATCCACACAATATGTGTGTTCGGCATGTAGCACGGTCCCCGCCCCGCTCTATCTAGGATAACTCTCCTTGTAGTTGTGTAATCTCTGCCTCCCTCTACCTCACTACCACTTCCAACTTATGTATATCTTTGGCACGCAATCTTGATATCTTTACCGCTTGCACACAAGCCTCCCTCTCCAACATATCTATCCATTCCGTAGATTGGCATCCCCATCATTTGATCCCCCCGCTCAACCATCACCTCTTGTCCTTGCTCCCATATCTCCTACATATGATCACCCCGATGCTATTCCTCCTATACCAAATGTTCCTACTATACCTATCTGTGATGGAAAACCATCTCTAAAGTCCCCGTAGCATCCTCCACCTCCATCACGTCTACCTCCTACCTCTCTAGGCTCTACACTGGTGACCATGCTATCAGTATGCTAAACCTGGAACTCCCCTTAATATAGAAATAGGTAGTGTCCTCTCGTGCCTCCTCATAAACCTATCTGGGGGTCCATGTAAAACCTATCCCTATCCCCGTGGCATCCCTTGTATACTTGATAATGACCATGCACAAATCTCATGTCTCCTAATGGTCGTGTTAATCACACTGGTCTAATCTTTTCCCACTACTCCTTATAACCATGCATCATCCGTAGATCATCCAATGCTGGTAATGTTTCCCATGGAATCACTGGTACATCATCTAAGCTAGCTCTCGCTCATCGCCTCTAAAATCACTACACCCTAGGTCTTTGACTCTGTGTAGTCTAGGAAAATAAGTGGTGACCTATAGGAATATCGTGCACCATACCAAACTTTCGTAGAACTCGATCCATCGAGTTTCACTCTATTATGTAAATCCAACCCCTAACTAAATAATATGGAGTCTAGATCCTCCCTAAATTCCTATAATCTCCTTCCCACACCTCATACTGATGATAATGCCACCACGTAATATCTCCTTTATACAACTCATCCACACGTTGCCGATACAAATCCACCTCACCCAAATGCTCCCGCCTCCCTCTCGTCATCCACAGACCATATACTGATGGGTCCCCCACTTGATGTTGCTCTCTAATCCCAATAGGTCTTCCTACAATGATATGATCATAACTCCATATCTACAACAATATCCCTGCTTCAATACTCCCACCCTCTCGATATGCCACTCTATGGAGATCATGGTACAACCTAGCTAATATACCGGGGCCCATGTAAATACTATCTCCTCTTGCCACATAACATGCATCATATCTACAAAGCCAATACAAAAATAGTGGCCACCACCATCTAGGAATAACACACAACAAATCAATGAACACAAAAACAATAGTACTCGCTCCATATACCCCTCTCTAAAGTATACCCCCAAATCTATCCACATCTCATCACAAGGAACATCCATCACATCTGCCAACAACCTTGGCCTATCCCTCGGCCTTGATATACATCAAACCATAGGCTCTCCTCTATCGACAGATGATAGATATGGTTCACACCTCCAAGGTCACCGACATCTCCTTGTCACAAGAACTGGAAGGTACTGTCTCCAAGTGCCATCGCTCAATCAATGCTATCAACAAACTCGATATGCTCACATCAAAAGAATCCTCACTATATGAACCAATCCTAACACATGCAATAATTACGCCTCATCCTCCTCTACCTCTACATCCTCACTTCCTAATAAATACCGTAGGCCTCGAAGCACCGATGTCTAACCTAGACAGGAGGGAAAACATCCTACATACATTCACATAAAACATTTCAATCCCTACATCTAATCACCAACACCCCTCCTCTCTCTCTTCCCTTTTTCTTCCTTCTCCCTTTTTTTGAACAATCCATTTCTAACTATCATAAAAGTTCTATTCTATGATCTAAATGTGTTTTTTTTCCAACCTAATTGCGTACACAGCCCAACCCTATCCATCCTAAAAACGTGTTACTTTATTGAATAAACATTCTAAAAAAGTAATATAAACACTAAAAACCAAATAAACATGCAAAAATGCATACCCACCCCTCCACCTAATCAAACACGCTACTTTATCCATTATATGCAATGAAACCTTTCATAAGCCCCAAACCTAAAACCCCACTTAACCATAAAAGTGCTATAATCTACTAAACACACCACTTCCCGCACCCTACACACCTAGTCCCAAAAATGCTATTTTATTACTCATACATGCTACTTTAGACCATATACGCACCAAATTCTACATTAAACAAGCTAAAAACAAACTCTACCCTCCATAGACACACTAATTCCCATCCCAACCACCCTAACAACCCATACGCACTACTATACTTCGCGTATGCACCATTTATGACTCATACACGCTAAATAGTGCACATAAGCACCTATTTAAACCCCGATAGTGTGATTTGGAGGAGTTATTGTATATGCAGCAGCCACATGGTTATGAGGTCAAAGGGAAGGAGAGGTTAGTGTGCAAATTGAAGAAGAGCTTGTATGGCCTGAAACAAGCTTCACGACAGTGGTATAAGAAGTTTGACAGTTTTATGCAGAGAAGGGTTACTCCAAGTGTCACTCAAACCATTACGTGTACATAAAGAAGTTTTTTGATGGTAGTTATATTATTTTGTGTGTACATGTGGATGATATGCTTGTTTCAAGGAAGAACATGTAAGAAATAAAGGTACTCAAGAAGAAACTAGGTGGCTCCTTTGCTATGAAGGATTTGGGGGAAGCAAAACAAATCCTTGGTATGAGAATAAATCGTAATAGGAAAGAGAAGAAGCTGGTGTTATCTCAAGAAGATTACATAAAGAAGGTCTTAGAGAGGTTTAGTATGTAGGATGCTAAACCTGGTTAGTACCCTTTTGGCAGGTCACTTTAAATTATCAATGGAACAGAGTCCCAAGACTGAGGAGGATAAAATCCAGATGTATAGGGTATGGTACTCATCAGTGGTTGGTAGCTTGATGTATGCTATGGTATGCACTAGGCCTGACATTGCCCATGTAGTGGGAGTAGTGAGCAGGTTTATGAGTGATCTAGGTAGAGAGCACTAGTAGGAAGTGAAGTGGATCCTTCGGTATTTGAGAGGGACCAGGGGAGCAGCATTGTGTTTCGGTGGATTGAACACTACATTACGTGGTTATGTAGATTTGGACATGGCAAGAGATATAGACAATAGGAGGAGCACGGTGAGTTATGTAATTATGGTTGGTGATACAATGGTTAGTTAGATTTCATGGTTACCAAAGGTTGTGGATTTGTCAACCACAGAGGCCGAGTATGTTGCTGCCATAGAGGCAAGCAAGGAGATGATTTGGATACAACAATTGCTTGATGAGTTGGGTCATAAGAAAGAAGTTGGGAGACTACACAATGATAGTCAGAGTGCTATTCATTTAGCAAAGAACTCTATTTTTCACTTTAGGATGAAGCACATTCAATTGAGATATCATTTCATCAGGGATAGATTTGGAAGAAGATAAGTTGAAGCTAGAAAAGATTCATACCAGTCAGAATCCTATGGATATGATGACCAAGGTGGTCACAAGGGAGAAGTTGAAGTTGTGTTCAACTTTATTGGCCTTCATGGTTGATAATGAAGGGTTGAGAACTTTTCAGTAGTAGGAACAATCTCTAAGTGGGAGATTGTTGGGGTGTGGAGCTTGTTTTTGGTCTTCTCAAATAGTATTGAAGTGTGGAGTTCAAATTGGGAAGATGAAAGGTCATGACTGTTTCTTTTCCAGCCATGGGAAGATGAAAGGTCATGACAGTTTCTTTTCCAACCATGGGAAGATGAAAGGTCATGACTTTCAAACTTCTAGGGTTAGATTTTTGACTTCTTAAAGGATTGTAATCCTATAAATAGAGGTGTTAGGGTATCTTGAAGATATCTTGTGTGTTTAAGAGGTCTTGAGTCTTAGTGATCAAGAGGTGATCAAGAGTGATCAAGGTTAAGCAATTGGGTGTCAATTGTGGTTTAACATCTTTGGAATTCTGTTGTGAGTTCATAATTGAGAGAAGACTGTGAGAGTTTTTACTCTTGTTGATAATAAAATCTAAGCAAGTTCTTGGTGGACGTAGCCCACATTGGGTGAACCACGTTAAATCTTGTCTTGTCTTCTTTTGTGCATTATTTATTTATGTTGTTATATTTTTACATGTATACTTTTGCTATATAGTTTCCTATTACTGTGATTTGAGGAATTATTTCCGCATATTTGTTCTCTAATTCCTAACAACTGGTATCAGAGATTTGGTGGGTTTTTTCTGAAGTGGTAAATCACAGGGAAAGTTTAGCTTGAGTGGGAGCTATGGCGGATGAGGGAAGATAAAGGGTTGAGAAGTTCAATGAGCAGAAATTTGGTTTGTGGAAGATGCAAATGGAGGATTACTTATATCAAAAGGACCTCCATGTTCCTTTGGCTGGAAAAGCAAAGAAACTATTGGTTTCTCAAACGTGCACCCATGTCTCAGATCTTGTAAGGGCTGAGGTGTTTGAGACCACAATGGAACCGTCCCCAAGTTGTGGAACCTTGCAAGCTTGGGACGGATCTCCAGAGAAGGCCGGTTCCTCTATCTATTTCTCCTGCTATTGCTACTCCTAGTGTTGAAAGGGGAAACTAAGCTAAGAATGCTAAGGGACCAAGGAAAGAAGGATAACATGAAGTAAACTACACTAAAAGGTGATAACACCAAAAAAGAGGGGTGAACACTATCTTATGAGCGAGAATGATAGGGAATGCGTGAAAAAGGCTAGGCACGAGTAAAGACAAATAAATACACATTTACTAGATCATTCTCATGGAACATAACCAAGTATGGAACTACAGGGGACTTAAATAGCACAACAATACAAAATGCAAGAGAAGAGATAAGAAGAATAAATGTGAACACGTTAGATAGAGAATAGTCACAAAATAATGCCTCTATTACTTCAAAAATGCACATAATTGTTATAATGATAAGGAGGCCGATATCCACATGCAAGAGCCAAGTATGGAGGTTTTAAACTCAAAATATAGAAAATATGGAGTCCTTAGCATATGCATAAGAATCTAGAGTGTCCAACCATTTGAATATGCCTCTTCATTACAATATATAGGAAGAATAAGAGAGAGAAGAGGGAAAAATTTGAATCCTGCTTCAACCACCTCGAGACACATTGAATCCTGCTTTGACAGCTCAACCACTATCAATAAATGCCTCTCTTAAATCCACCCCAAATCTATCATGTATGGTTCCCTGTCTGCTTGGTGTGTTGAAGAAGGAAGAACGAAAGATCGAATCAAATCAGATCTCCGGTGGTTAAAGAAATCTGATTTTGCTTTAATGGCTTGATAGATGTTTTCCCATTTTCACCCACAAAAGCTTATTAAGAAGGATATTTTATGTTTCCTTTGCATGGAGGGTGTCGAGACATTTCTAAAAAGTATTCTCCTACCCAAATCTGAGTTTCCAGTCAAAAGTTATGGCCATTTGAATATTTGGATTGGGTAATATTTTAAAGAGTTTTTCGCACCGGGTCCATGTGGCAGCCTTACGCACTTGGAGATTCAGCCCTTACATTTCACTTTTGAAAATGCATCTGACCGACATGTGGCAGCCTCTGTGAGCTCCTCTTGGGCTTCTTTATATCTTTCCGAGTCTCTTTTCTTGGCGGGGCCAAAAGTCTAACCCCTGGACACGTGGCGGCTCGGGCGCTTGTTTGGAAACCCGCCTAAATTTTACCTATAAAATAATGACGTGTTCGACACTTGGCACTCTCTACTGGCCTACCTTTGCTTTGACTATTCAACCCTGACCATGTCCTTTTATGAAACCAGATGCATGGAGGCTCTACGCTTATTTAAAAACCCACTCAAGATTTTACCTTTGAAGGAGCGTTGGGTTAAAACGTGGAAAGAAGGTGAGAGCACGTAATGTGGGCGTAAGGGAGAAGTGGAAGAAATAGGTGAAGAGAGGTACACATGGAAGAAAGAGGCATGGGATGGAAAGAAAAAAATAGGCAAATGAAAGCATGTGCGACATGTGGGAGCGAGAAGCAAGTGCGTGAAAGGGAAAAAGAGAAGTGGTGCACACACATGAGGAAGGAAGAAAAGAGGGCACATGAAGGAACTAAATCTATGTAAGTGTGTAAGAGGAATTCTAGGGACTTAGCTGATTAGAAGGTAAGTCTATAGAGGTATGTGCAAGGAGTGGGTGATGAGATAATAGAGAAAGTGGGTGCGTAGGAGGAAGGCACGCAAGGGAAAATGGAAGGAGATAGAAGAATGTGAAGGGGAGCAGGATGTGTATGCAAGTTATCCAAATCACTAGGAGAGCTATTTAGATAACAATTTTGGCGACTTTCGGGACCATCTACCTACTAGATGAAAGAGATCAGTAGCCTTAGAAGTCCATTGGGCATGGAGTCATCTTGTTCAATCATAAAAATGCCCCTGTAATCACTTAAAAATCATATCTACACTCTATTTTGAATCTCACAACTGCTGAGAGAAGTTCTCGATTCGGGAGTAATAAAAGAGTGCATGCAAGAAGCACGTGAGGGGAAAGAACTATGTACAAACAAACAATGTGTGCAGAGCACACTTGGAGGAATTGAAACTATTTTAATATATACAACATGATGCAACAAATCTAATGGAAGGGTTTGAGATAGATCCCATTTACTGGGATTTGCAGCATGCTTCCATCCGAATGAGTTAACTTGAAAGATTTAGTTTCTTTACAAGACTTGATGATATATGGGCCACTCCAAAGTGCATCTAAATTTGAATGGTGCCATGGTTTAGCTCTTTCAGCATCCCATTTTAGAACTAAGTCACCAACTTTGAAATCTTGAGCCCTAGCCTTTCTATCAAACCATTTCTTTATTGCTTGTTGATGCTATTCTAGCTTGATCATGGTAGAGTTTCTGAGCTCTTCAAGATGAACCAGCTCGCCATCCCGATTTCTCTCTACTATGTGTCCTAAAATTCCAATGTTGGGAAAACACCAATGAATTTAGTTCTAGTGTCAAAGGAAGGGAAACATCCTTGCCATAGACAAGCTTCTAAGGCAAAGTTCCTATTGCCTTTTTTACTATGATTATATCTACCGCAGCACGCAAGCCCTTCATATGCCATTGTCTTTGGTTGATGTTCATTGTGTGCTTCATGATTCTGATCAGGTTCTTGTTTGTTGATTTTGTTAGACCATTGCCTTGAGGGTAATAGTTGGAAGAGGTTTTCAGGTAAATGCCTAGACTTAGAGCCTAATCAGTGATTTTAGCACCAAGGAAGGCCTTTGCATTATCAGAGATAATGGTTTGAGGAACACCAAACCTTGTGACTAAACCTTCGAGAAAGTCAAGGATGACTACCTCGGTTGATTCCTTAAGCGTGAAAACTTCTATTCATCTGGTGAAGTAATCTATAGCTATCAGCACCCATTTATGTCCAGCTCTTGAAGGCGGATTGATCATGCCTATGAAGTCAAGACCCCATTGCACAAAAGGTTGATCTGCTTGGATTGGTTAGAGGGGAAGCATTGCCAATATTTTCTTTCTTGTAAAGAAAGTGCACTCCTTACATTTTGTGACCCACCTATGTGCATCTGTAAATAGGGGAGGCCAAAAGATACTTGTTATTATGATCTTCATTGCTGTAGTTTTGGTAGAGAAATGTCCATTAGAGAATCCATCATGAAATTATGCTAACACTTGCTCAGTCTATGTGCCATTGATACATCTTAACAACATGCCATCTAGATTTATTTTGAAGAGAAGTCCATCAATCAAAACATAAGGGATAGATTACAACCTTAGATGCCTTCTCTTTTCCTTGTTCAAACCGGGAGGGTACACACCCTTAGAAAGGAATGTGATCATGTCCTTCATCTAGTCACGTACGCTAGGGTCTATATTCTATTCATGTTCTACATTTAGGAGATCTTCATCTCAAAATAATGAAGCCCTCAGTTCACTCTCAGGCATCCTCAACAATCTACTTACAGAGTGCACCGCCTCTTACCACCTTTGTGGCCTTAATACTCACATTATATTCCATGATTTTTGTCACCCATCGTGCTCTCTTCTCGTTTATTTCTACTCCCATGATGAAGTCTCGATGGATGAGTGGGAGACTAACCCCTTGATGTGATTTATGGTGAGAATGATCTTGAATTTATTGAGTGCGCACATGATGGCAAAGACACGCTTCTTTGTGTGATCAGTATTTCAATTCATAATCCTTCAGCATCTAGCTAAAGAAGGCCACTGACTATTCCATCCCTTGTTCATTTTCTTGTGTTAAGATAACAACAATGCTTGCATCAGTGTCATAAGCATAAAGGATGAAATCCTTTGAATAGTTTGGGTTGATGAGTGTTGGCACACAAGCAATCTCTTTCTTGATCTTGTTGAAGCTTTCTCTTCTTTCGTTGTCCATCGAAGGCTGTCCTTTTTGAGCATGAGGGTGATGGGCCAAACCAAGTTGTCACAAAGTTAGGGATAAAACACCTAACAAAGTAAATATTGCTAAGGAAGGATTGTAAGGCCTTTTTGCACTCGGAAGGGAAAGAACTAGGATGGCTAAAATGCGCTTAGGTCAATCACAATACCATCTTTCGAAACCACATGGCCCAAGAGCTTGCCCTGAGCCACCGCAAAATTACACTTCTTGGGGTTAAGAGATACCCCAAATTCTCTACATCTCTCAAAGACCTTTTCTAGGTGCACCATGTGATCCGTGCCTTGCTTTGAGAAGACAGTTATATCATCCAGGTAAACCAAGATGAACTCATTGATGTAACCTTTGAAGGCAATATCCATGACATGTTGAAACATTACGCCCACATTTGATAGACAAAAGGGAATTTTATGGTATGCACATGTTCCCCACTTGGTTGTAAATGCTGTTTTGAATTGATCCTCTTCCTTGACTAGGATCTGGTTAAAACCCGAATACCCATCTAGCATGGAGAACCTTTGCATGCTAGCCATAATTTGCAGAATCTGCTCTATTGAAGGCAAAGGATAATGATCCTTTAGAGATGCCTTATTCAAATATTTGAAATTAACACAAAGTATGATTTCACCATTCTTCTTGTGTACTGGAACCAAATTTGTAATTCAGGTAGAGTATTTGATAGGAAAGATAATTTTTACCTCAATGAGTTTTGATAGTTCCTTTCTCATGAGGGGCTCTATCTTTGGATTGAGTGGCTGATGCTTTTGTTTGATGGGCTTGATACTAGGATCAAGGTCAATGGAGTGTTGAGAAACACTTGGATCAAAACCTTTGAGGTCTTTATACTTCAACAAGAAAAAGGTCACTATATTTTTGACAGAGAGAAATGAAGGCCTATTTTTCTTCATGCGCACAAGTCTTGTTGAGCAACAACTCCTTTCCACGTGCAATAGTAATGGAGGAGAAATCTTCTTATGCGGTGTCCATGTATCTTTCTTCACCTTTGAACTCATCATCATGGCTGAAAATTTTCTCTAAGGTGACCAGCCCTTTAGGCAACTTATTTGTCTTCAATCTGTATTACTTGGTCACCATAGCTGTTATGCAAGTTGGCTTACATACTTGATGAAAATTCAAATTCATTCTAGATAAATTGGATGATCTATGCATCACTGTCAAACACTTTCCAGTTGGTGTTATTGTCCGGATAGATGGTCTGATCACCATCTTAATGTGTTGACTGTTTCCTTTGAAAAAGTCCTCCGTAAGAGAAAAATGTGAACCGAGCGCATGCCATTTGGTCAACTTCTTTGATCATTCTACGTGGGACTACCTACGGATTAAGGGCATCAAAGCTCTCAATTAGGTCCCAAAATATATGTTTATAAGCTTTAAGAAGCTTATTCTTTGTCTAGAATTTGTTGGTGACCTAGTGGATGACTAATTCTATGTCCCCAAAGATCTGCAATGCTTTAATTTTCTTCTTTTCATCAATAAGCAAGCCATGAACCAATGCTTCATATTCGCCACATGTTAGAACATGCAAATCAGACCTATGCATGAAGAAGAATTTATCATCCTTAGGGGAAATGAGAAATCCTCCTCCTCTTGGACCATTTCTACTCGGATCCATCAAAATATAACTTCCATAGACCAATTTGAACTTTTTCTTTCATGAGCTGCTGCGCGTGAAAGCATAACATCTTCTTATAGAATGCAATAAGTACCAAGCCCATTTCATAGGTTTCAGTTATTTAGCATAAGGATCATATTTGTGATGCCTTTCCGCCAATTCATCAAACACTAGGTCTAGAACATAGGGTGGAAGAGATTACTCTTCAGGAACTGAAACTTGTTCTTCTTGGATAAGACAATTGGCTTGGAGAGGGGATGGGACATATGGATCTACATGATAAGAAAATATAGGCTCGATTGTATGGTAAACCAGATACCATAACTTGTCTTGATTAACATATGAGACCAACCGAGAAGACATGTAACCACCCACTTTAGTAGTAAATTCTCTTGATAGACATAGGGCAAACAAAGGAGGCAGTCAATAATTGACACATCTTGAGTAATTGTTAGGCTTGGACATGCATGGAGCATTAACTCAAGATCCTTGATGACTCCTAAGGTGGTTACAATTGAGCCATCAAGTTGTAAGACTCCTTTAGACAAAGGGCTATATTTCAAACCTAAGACATTAGCTATCTTCTTAGGCATAACAAGTACATGCGCTGAGTCAATCAGCAAGCAGTTATGCAATAGGTGTTTACCTATAATCAAGGACATATAGAAGGGTGGGGTTTTAGAAACTTTACTTACTTGTTTCTCCTCTTCTTGGTAGATTTTGATAGAAGTGTGTGGCTTTTGCATAACCCAGTCAAGCATGCGTGAAGTTGTGCAGAGCTTCATGCAACAAATCCCATTAAGATGGAATGGTCAGGGCATCCCACATTGTGACATTTATGTTTGTTTTCTTCATTTGATCAACAATGCTTTGAATGAAGCCCCCACCTTGTGCATTTGGGGAAGAACATCCCCTCTTGACTGTATTTAGGTGTGAAACACCGAATTTTGGCTAGAGTAGAGGCTCGGCCTACCAAGGATGGGCGCATGCGTCTTTGTAAGGAGATTTACATAGGATATCCTACATAGGGATTTGAACACTTTTTCTCGCAAGAGGTCTTATTTGATTATTTTTTTTCTCGAAGATTTGCTTGTGTTATTTAGGACCGTGGCATACATGCCTAACTCTAATATTATTTTCTTATATCTTGTGTTGTTCGAACTTGGGCACATAGTGTGCTTGTATCTTCCATGATTTTTTTGATTGAGAGAAGTCCTACACACCAAAGAACATCAAATTTGTTTTTATAGGATCTTATGGTATTTTTGGATTATCGCTTCATGAGCGCTCATTGAGGCTCATAGGATGAAGCATTCTCGGATTATGAAGGCTTGGGCGTGTGCTGCATTAGCACAATGATATTGAATATGAGGCATTTTGCAAGGGAAGCACCATTCTGACTCTTGTGCCAAATTGTTCTGGATCGAACAAGCACCTTGCTCACACTGGGTGTTGGGAGAGAAGGCATGAGAGGGAAAAATTGCAAGGGTAGATGTGCATTAGGATGCCACCTATCATTCTATTGGTTGGATGTGTATCTTTGATTTTCGTATTGATTCCGCTTAAGGCTTATTCCCTTAGCCATGTGCGCCTGATGGAATTGACTCTATAGGCTTACGTTTGCTGGTTTTCTAATGATATGATTTTGTTTGACAAATTTCTGATCACGACCTTCATTTCTTCGTTTTCCTTTTGCTATGATAGAGAATAGGATGTTAAGGCAATCAGTTGTGCACTCTACTCAGGAGTAGGAATAGAGGCTATAAAAGGCTGGGGTGCTTGCAAAATTTCTAGAAACAAGGGCATAAGCGGTCTTGGAGCTAACTTTCCCGCTTGAATGAGACTATTTTCTACCCTTACCGTAATGCTATAAGCAACTAGTAAATTCCTACCTCCCATAGATTGTATCATCACTGAAATATCATTGTTGAGCACCTTTAGATAATAAAGGAAAGCATGTTGGGATGTAGGTCTTACCATAAGAGGGATTATGTCCCAAGTCTTCTAAAATCTGATGTTGAAATTAGTCATCTGCTCATTGGGTGCCCTCCTTGTTGTTGTCAGTTGCTCCACCAAAGATAGGTGTTATGACTTGTCTTCAAAATAATTACATAGAGCAGTTCCCAGCTCATCCCAGGTGTTAATAGATCCAAGTTTGAAGCCTGTATACCACTGAAGTGCTTTACCTTTCAAAGAGGCCGCAAGTAGCCTACTGTTAGATAATTATGTGTGATCAGATAGAGTGAACACACATTAGCTATATCTTGGATATGCTCCTGAGGGGTGACTTGATTCTCACCAGTAAAGTAAGGAATAATCTTGAGCATTCCATTTGGCATATCATGCTACATGGCCAGGAGTAAGGGACTCCCTCCATCAAAGTTTGTAAAGATTCTTAATGGAGGAGGTTGTTGATTTTCCATTATAGGCACGCAAGTTGTGTCTTTTGAGGAGAAGTTGATTGAGCGTGGCACGCTAGAGATAGAGATATGTACATGGGCTTTTTTGGGACAAAATCTTCTCGGGAAAGCTAGAGGTATTCAAAAGAATCTTCAACTGCTGTACTTCTCTTGTGTGCACCCTTCTCATGAAAGGTGCTCAGGAATGTTGAAACAAAGATCTTAAAATGTTGGGAGTCACCAGATGTGTTTGAAATGAGCCTCCAAAGGCTGAAACACTAAGTTCACACACTAGAACTTAGAGATATGAAATTTGAGATTTCAATGCTGGTCCCACTAGGCATGCTAGAAACTGTTGGTTTCTTAAACGTGCACCCACATCTTAAATCTCGAAAGGACTGAGGTGTTTGAGACCATAATGGAACTATCCCTAAGTTGTGGGACCTTGTGAGCTGGGCACGGATCTCTGGAGAAGGCCAATTCCTCTATCTATTTTTATCTATCGCTACTCCTAGTGCTAAAAGGGGAAACTAAGCTAAGAATGCCAAGGGACTAAGGAAAGAAGGATAACATGAAGTAAACTACACTAAAAGGTGATAGCACTAGAAAAGAGGGGTGAAAACTATCTGTTCTGAGTGAGAATGATAGGGAATGTGTGAAAGAATACTAGACATGAGTAAAGATAGTGAAATACTCATTCACTAGATCATTCTCGTGGAACACAACCAAGTATGGAACTGCAGGGGACTTAAATAGCACAACAATACACAATGTAAGAGAAGAGGCAAGAAGAAGGAATGCAAACACATTAGGATAAAGAATAGTCACAAAACAATGCTTCTATTACTTCCAAAATGCACAAAATCACATACAGGTGATAAGGAGGCCAATAATCAACATGCAAAAGCCAATAATGGAGGTCTCGAAACTCAAAATACAAAAATATGGAGTCCAAAGCAACATGTGTAAGGATCAGAGTGTCCAACCATTTGAATATGCCTCTTTGTTATAATATATAGGAAGAATAAGAGAGAGAAGAGGGAAAATTTGAATCATGCTTCAACCACCTTGAGATGCATCAATCCTACTTTGACAACTCAACCATTATCAATCAACACCTCTCTCAAATCTGCCCCAAATCTATCATGTTTGGTTCCTTGTTCTTGGTGTGTCGAAGAAGGAAGAACAACAGATCGGCGAATCAGATCCGGTGGTTGAAGAAATCTAATTATGATTTAATGGCTTGATAGATTTTTTCCCATTTTCACCCACAAAATCGTATTAAGAATGATATTTTATGTTTTCATGGTGTGGAAGGTGTCGAGACGTTTCCAAAAAGTCTTCTCCCACCCAAATATGAGTTTCTAGTCAAAAGATATGGCCATTTGAATATTTGGATTGTGGGTGCACAATATTTTTAAGAGTTTGCCGTACC
Source organism: Taxus wallichiana var. yunnanensis (assembly GCA_018340775.1). Classification (NCBI taxonomy): domain Eukaryota; kingdom Viridiplantae; phylum Streptophyta; class Pinopsida; order Cupressales; family Taxaceae; genus Taxus; species Taxus wallichiana. Next base: position 517,773,173 of record CM031239.1, read on the forward strand.
GGGTCCATGTGGTAGCCTTTCACACCTTGGAGATTCGGCCCTTGCCTTTCACTTTTGAAAACGTGCCGGGCTAACACATGGCAGCCTCTATGAGATCTTTGGGCTTCTTTATATTTTTCCCAAGTCTCTTTGCTGGCAAGGCCCAAAGTCCGACCTTAGACACGTGGTGGCCCGGGCGCTTGTTTGGAAACCCGCCCCAAATTTTACCTATGAAATAATGCCGTGTTGACACTTGGCACTCTCCACTAGCCTACCTCTACTTTGACTATTCAACCCTAACCCTATCCTTTTATGAAACTAGACGCGTGGAGGCTCCGCACTCATTTAAAAACCCGCTCAAGATTTTACCTTTGAAGGAGCGTTGGGTTAACATGTGGAAAGAAGGTGAACATGTGGAATGTGGGCACAAGGGAGAAGTGGAAGAAATAGACAAAGAGAGGTATGCGCAAAAGAAAGAGGTGTGGGGGAAAGCAGTAAAGAGGTGAATGAAAGCGGCGTGCGTGACGCACGGGAATGAGAAGCAAGCACACGAAAGGGAAACAGAGGGGTGGCGTGCATGCAAGAGGAAGGAAGAAAAGAGGGCACGTGAAGGAATTGAATCTATGTAAGCACGCAAGAGGAATTCCAAGGACAACTGATTGGAAGGTAAGTCTATAGAGGTGTGCACAAGGAGTGCGTGATGGGATAGGAGAGAAAGTGGGCATGTAGGAGGAAGGTGTGCAAGGGAAAATGGAAGGAGATAGAAGAATGTGAAGGGAAGTAGGATGTGTATGCAATCCAAATATCTCTCCTTGCGATTTGGATAACTAAAACCTACACCATGTTGGATTAGGATTGGGAGTTGCTAGATAGAAAGGCACTCGGGAAATTTGGTTATGCCTTGCATCTTCAGTTGCTTTCAACATATTGCAGGAGAAGACCACGGAAGGTCTCATGAGTGTGTTTAGGGAAGTTATATGAAAAACCCTTTGCCTCTAATAAAATATTTTTGATGAAAAATTTATTTAATATGAAGATGTCTGAGAATGGTTCTATTGTTGTTCATTTGAATGAATTTAATACGGTTGTGAGTATGTTAAACTCAAGAAAATTGAATTTGATGATGAGGTCGTGGCTTTGTTGATTTTGTGCTCCTTACCCGATAGCTGCACAACTTGGTTATGGCTATAAGTAATTCGAGTCTCTAATAATTCAAAGCTGAAGTTTGAGGATGTAATAGGTGTGATCCTAAGTGAGGAAATGTGAAGGAAGAGAACATGAGATTCTTCTACTTCTGGAAACACTTTGACGGTGGAGAGCAGAGGGAGACAAAATAACAGAGGGAAAGGTAACCGTGGGAAGTCGAATGATCGCGGAAGGTCAAAGTCCAAGAGTAAGTTAGAATGTTGGCACTGTGGGAAGGTTGTTCATGCTAAGAAATATTTCTAGGCTCTTCGGGATAAGAAGAATAAGGAGGAAACTAAAGAGGTAAATGTGGCAGCAGGTAATGTTTGTCAGGATGCCTTAATTATTTCTTTAGATAATATTGATGAGTCTTGGGTGTTATTTTTAGGGGCTTCTTTCCATGTAACCCCACATAGACATTACTTTACTGATTTTGTTTAAGGAGATTTTGGACATGTATATATTGATGATGAACCATGCAGAATAGTAGGGAAAGGTTGTGTTCGGGTGAAAATGCAGAATGGGAACACATGGCTACTTAAGGATGTTAGGAATGTGCCTAAGTTGAGGTAGAACTTGATATCAGTAGGTCAGCTAGGTAGTGATGGCTGTACGTTCAATTTTATAGTGGATTCTTGGAAGGTTACCAAGGGAGCTCTTGTGGTTGCAAGAGGTAAGAAAACTAGTATTTTGTATTTAACCAGTGGTGCTGATTATTGTAATTTAGTTGTTACAGATGGAGATGAAACTTTGTGGCACTAGAGACTCATCATATGAGTCAAAAGGGCATGCAGATTATAAAGGACAAGTTACTCAGATTAAAGGAGTTATATTTAGACTTTTGTGAGGACTATGTTTATGGAAAATAGAAGCGGGTGAGATTCCTCAAGGTTGGACCTACCAGGAAGGAGGGTAAGTTGGATTTAGTGCATACAGATGTATGGGGGCTAACTAAGGTAAACTCTATTGGTGGTTCATGTTATTATGTCACTTTCATTGATGATGCAACTAGAAAAGTTTGGGTATATTACATTAGAAATAAATCTGATGTGTTTGAAACCTTCAAAAGATGGAAAGCCTTGGTTGAGAATGAAACAAGTCTCAAGTTGAAATGTCTCAGGTCAGATAATGGAGGGGAGTATTGCAGCAATGAATTTCTTGATTACTATTTGGTAAATGGGATCCACAAGCAAAGAACGGTTCCAAATACTCCACAAGAAAATGGAGTGTTAGAGAGAATGAATAGGACAATCATGGAGTGTGCTAGGTGTATGAGGTTACATGCGGGGCTGCCACTCATGTTTTGGGCGGAAGCGGTGAGCACAACTATTTATCTGATTAATGAGGACCCTCTATGGATTTGGATGGAGGTACACCTGAGGAGGCTTGGTCTGGTAAGAAAATTGATTACTCATTTCTTAGAGTATTTAGATGTGAGGTATTTGTTCACATTGATAAATATGATAGGACCAAGTTAGAGGCTAAGTCTAAGAAATTCACCTTTGTTGGATATGATGAGGATGACTTTGGTTTCCATGTTTGGAGTCTTAAGGACAAGAAAATATTTTGGTTTAGAGATATCATCTTTAATGAAAAATCATGTATAAAGATTAGTTGCAAGAATAGAAAGAGGAATCAAAGAAAGAATACACAGTGTTAGAGGACATTGTAGACAATAAGGTGTCCAAGGGGCTGGTTCAGGTGTAACATGTTCCGACACAACCAGTTTAGGAACCTACTCATCAAGAACCCCAAACTCTTGAGGTGAGAAGGTCTTCTAGGGTAAGAAGGGAACCTGAATGATTTACTCCATCTTTGAATTATTTATTGCTCACTGACAGTGGAGAGCCAAAGTGCTTTGAGGAAGCAATGTAGGTGGATGCCAGGAAGAAGTGGGAGTAGGCCATGGATGAAGAGCATAGATCTCTTATGGAAAACTAGACTTGGGATCTGGTGGAGCTACCCAAGGGCAAGAGAGCATTGCAGAACAAGTGGGTGTATAGAATCAAAGAGGAAGATGGAGGAAGGAAAAGATACAAGGCCCGGTTGGTGGTCAAGGGATTTTCATAGAAGAAAGGTATAGAATTTGATGAATTTTTTTCTCCTGTTGTTAAAATGACTTCTATTAGAATTGTTCTTGGTTTAGTAGCAAAGTAAAATACTTACACTTAGAGAAGTTAGATGTGAAGACTGCATTCCTTCATGGTGAGTTAGAGGAGGAATTATATATGCAACAACCACATGGTTATGAGGTCAAAGGGAAGGAGAGGTTAAAGTGTAAATTGAAGAAGAGCTTGTATGGCCTGAAACAAGCTCCACGGAAGTGGTACAAGAAGTTTGATAGTTTTATGTAGGAGTAGGGTTACTCCATGTGTCACTCAGACCATTATGTGTATATCAAGAAGTTTCTTGATGGTAGTTATATTATTCTATGCATGTATGTGGATGGTATGCTTGTTGCAAGGAAGAACATGTAGGAAATAAAGGTACTCAAGAAGTAGCTAGGTGAATCCTTTACTATGAAGGATTTGGGGTTAGAAAAAAATCCTTGGTATGAGAATAATGCGTAACAGAAAGAGAAGAAGCTGGTGTTATCTCAAGAGGATTACATAAATAAGGTCTTGGAGAGGTTTAGTATGCGGGATGCTAAACCTGGTTAGTACCCTTTTGGCAGGTCACTTTATATTATCAAAGGAGCAGAGTCCCAAGAATGAGGAGGATCAAATCCAAATGTATAGGTACCATACTACGGTGGTTGGTAGCTTGATGTATGCTATGGTATGCACTAGGCTCGACATTTCCCATCCAAAGTGGGAGCAAGTGAGTAGGTTTATGAGTGATCCAAGTAAAGAGCAAAGTGGTAGGTAGTGAAGTGGATCATTCAAGATTTAAGAGGGACCATGGGAGAAACATTGTGTTTTGGTGGGTCAAATACTACATTGCATGGTTATGTAGATTCAAACATGGCATGAGATATGGACAAAGCGGGGAGGAGCATGATGAGTTATGTATTTACATTGGTGACATAGCGGTTAGTTGGATTTCATGGTTAAAAAGGCTATGGATTTGTCAACCACAGAGAGGTTTGAGTATGTTGCTTCCACAGAGGCAAGCAAGGAGATGATTTGGCTACAAAATTTTCTTGCTGAGTTTGGTCATAAGAAGGAATTTGGGAGACTACACGGTGATAGTCGAGCACTATTCATTTAGCGAAAAATTCCATTTTCACTCTGGATGAAGCACATTCAACTGAGATATCATTTCATCAGGACAACTTTGGAAGAAGATAATTTGAAGCTGGAAAAGATTCATACTAGTCAGAATCCTGCAAATATGATGACTAGGGTGGTCACAAGGGAGAAGTTGAAGTTGTGTTCAACTTTGATTGTCCTTCATGGTTGATAATGAAGGGTTGAGAACTTTTCTCAGTAGGAACAATCTCAAGTGGGAGATTGTTGGGGTGTGGAGCCTATTTTTGGTCTTCTCAAATTAGTATTGAAGTGTGGAGTTTGAATTGGGAAGATGAAAGGTCATGACCGTTTCTTTTCCAGCCATGGGAAGATGAAAGGTCATGACAATTTCTTTTCCAGCTGTGGGAAGATGAAAGGTCACGACTTTCAAACTTCTAGGGTCAGCTTTTGGACTTCTTAAAGGATTGTAATCCTATAAATAGAGGTGTTAGAGTATCTTTAAGATATCTTGTATGTTCAAGAGGTCTTGAGTCTTAGTGATCAAGAGGTGATCCAGAGTGATCAAGGCTAAGTAATTGGGTGCCAATTGTGGTTTAACATCTTTGGAATTCTTTTGTGAGTTCATAATTGAGAGAAGACTGCGAGATTTGTTTTAATCTTGTTGATAATAAAATCTCGAGAAAGTTCTTAGTGGACATAGCCCACATTGGGTGAACCACGTTAAATCTTGTCTCGTCTTATTTTGTACATTATTTGTTTATCCTGTTATATGTTTGCATGTATACTTCTACTATATAGTTTCCTATCGCTATGATTTGAGGAATTGTTTCCGCATATTTGTTCTCTAATTCCTAACATCCTCCTGTCTAAACATCCTAAACCAAGGCACCCCAGAATATCACATCTTCATATCCAAAAACCTCTCATCTAAATGAATCCAACAACTAATCCTTATCCTCATCATCCTAACCCCTCGATTGGGGAATCCAACATCAAACATTCAGAATCCAGTCCCTCCTAATTTTTTAACTCTTATCTTCCCCTATTCCTCCCTCCTATTCTTCGTATCCACTATTCCTCTAATCTCCTCATCCTATACTTTTCCAATCTCTTCCACTTCTCTCTTCTCCCCTTCCCCTCATCCTCTCTTCTAGTCATTTCTTCTCCCTCCTCCCTTCTATCTTACTCTTCTCATGCTTCTCTATTCTTTATCTTATAATATTCCAACATCTTCTCATATTTTCATCTTCTAAATCACTCCTCATCGACTAAATTTAGTCTCCCCTCTTTTTGATCGGTCACGTGATTCTTCCCTTCTTCACCCGACCCTCGAGGGGGTTTGAGGGCACCACCTCACTATCTATCCTATCTAATCCTTCTTTTATTTGAACTGTCATTACTCCGCAATCACACTTCAAAGAGGGGAAAAATGTAGACATGCAAAATGTCAACATGGTCATTTAGAAAATACTATGCTTATAATACTATAGTAATCCATTCCCATCATCAACCATATAATAATTAATTATAAAATTAATTAGTTATTATATGTAGTTATACTTTAATTATTTCCTTTCATGTATCCCATAATCCCATTACATCCTTAGAAATATTAATACATCATTAATATTTTATTTACTACATTAACTAATCCTCATTAACTATTTTCTAGCAATTTAAAAATACTCACCCACCTACCACCTACCACCTTCCACCTACCCTATGCCTACTCTATGTCTAGCTTCTCCATCTAATCTCTCCACTAAATATAATAATCTCACCTAACTACAAGCTAAATGACCTTCTAAATATAGAGGCTTCCTCCATTGATTTTTTCTTCCTCCATCTATAAATAGAGGTGTCACCCTCCATGAAAAGCACCTTAGATCAATTACAAACTTATACTGCCAAAATCTCTAAGAAATCTATTAATCTCCATAAGATCCAATCAAGCCAAAATAATAATTTTATCAAGGGGAAATGCGCTAAAATTAGTCCACAAATCTAAAGCATTCTAAGTTCATCCAAGGAGGAAATCAAAATTATCAAAGGAGGATTCTACTTATAGGTAAGTGTAGGTATATTTTCTTCTCCCTCTTTTCATCATTGCTAAATCTGAGGTAAGTGAATAGTTGTGTTAGATTTAGGATTGATTTTGTGTGATAGTCATCTTATGTTTGCTTACAAACACAATTTTTTTCATGTAGTATTATTCAAGTTTTTTTATCCGACAAGTTTGTGTGTAAATATTTGTCTCTATTTCTTGAAAAATGTGCTAAGTTTGTTATTGAGGTTTTCTTGGATCACATGCTTGTGGAATAGGTGTGTCTGTGGTGTGTTTATGCATATTTTAACTCAAGTGAATAATTCTTGTCCATCTTGTTACCCAACTTTCTCCCAACTCGGTGAGTTGTATTGGAACACCGGACTTAGCTCATCACTCAACTTTTCCCCTCAAACTTGGATTGGCTTACCTCAACCGCTTCTCATCTCTCCCTTCACCGCGTTTGGCTTAGATCTAATTTTTTTGAGTATTCTACACTTGAGGTTGGTGTAAACTTGGTGCTTTGTAGTCTTGGCTCACTCGATCCTTTTTGTTTGATAATATTCGTAGCTCTTTCGACCTACACACTCTTATATATCCATTGATCTCATCATCTTTCCAAAGACACCAATGGGATTTATCCCTCATGGTTTGACCGACTTTAACCTCTATGGATTGACTCACTTGGGCCCCGCTTATCATTGACCCTACTTCACCCGGCCTTGGCCCTATGCAATCGAGTTTTTAATGAGGCTTGTGCCCTAGTTTAATTCCCACTCTCTTGATGGACTCATCACCCAACTCAGGGGTCCTACAACCACCTCGGTCCTCTCCTTGAACTAATCATTTAGTCAAACTTCTTTCCCTCTAAAAATTAAAAATAAAATTTGAATTTAGTTTGTATAGCCTTTGTTTTTTCTCAAGGGTTAATGTTTTGATATTTATTTTGGTTCTTGTGAGAACTTATAGGCTAATTAGAAAAACACTTTAAAATTGTAAGTTGGAGGTCATGAGATCAAACCTCTCCACGTTGTTTTTGCTGAAATAATTATTATAGTGCATTTGAATTTCTAAAAGTAAATTTAATTAAATATGCTATTACAAGAAATGATTTTCACTATAACTTTTGACTATCTACTTGGAATTGAGAGTTATTTTAAAAAAAGTGGTCATTTTTGTACCATTTTGGTGAACCTATTTATTTTGTAAAACACACTAAAATTATAAAGTTATGAATCTAGTGAGGTGCAAACATAATTTCACACGGGGTGTATTGAGTTGTCTCCTTTTGCATTTTGATTTATGTTCTACTTTCTATACTCCTTTTTTGCTTAACATGGAAATAATTTTTGTCACTCCAATCAAGTCCTTTAATTTTCACAAATGGAAGTCTAAAATTCAAATCATTTTTAGGGGTAAGGAACTACATCGAATAACAATGGGGCTTGAAACTAAACTGACTTATGATGTAGAGAAATTGAAATGGTACAACTGGTGTGATGACACCTTTGAGTTAATGTTTTTCATGTATCTCCAAATCTCCTCTTTCATGTTAAATCTTATGAAACTATTGAAAAAGTATTAAAAATATTGGAATTAATCTTTGGGAAATAAGATGAGATGAGAGGACATGAACTAGAAAATGAGATTATTAATCTAAGCTGTAATAGTTTTGACATGCTTAAGGAATTATTCACAAATTTAAAATTAGTGAGATTGTAGTTGAAGTAATGTGGTATTGACAAGAAGGAATCAAAACTTGTCCTTTCCATCCTTTCAAAACTAGGTTCAAAAAACTTGCATTGTTCATTTCCACTTTCATGCCACTAAGGATGCACTTGGAACAACATGAAAAATACCTTATTTTTATGTGTTTGTTGGTCAATTGACTAGGGAATAAGACAAGATAATACAGATGGGCACATTGAAGTCTTCTAAATCATATACCTTGATTGTAGGGAATAAGAAACATAAGGCTTATAACAATAATGAGAAGAAACAAGAGAAAAGGGATCAAGGGAAGAAAAGATTAGAAACCTCCCACCTCTAAAATAGACACTGAACCTACTTCCTTCAAAGTTAATCCTAAGAAAGAAATGGTTAAGTGTAGCTATTGAAAAAAAATGGCCATGATAAACATAAATGCGTGAAGAAACAAATTGACTAATTCACTCATTTTCTTGAGAATAATAACATAGGGGTCCTTGAATCTATCAAATCATCATTATTTAGCTAATATTCTTTAAAGTAAAAATAAAATAGTAAAGAGAAGAAGAAGGTGAAATATATAGTTTCCATTGTGGCTCCAACTTCATCATGGGTCATTGAATTTGGTAATTCAAACCACATGGATGTAGACACAAGTTTCTTGAATACACCCTCAAATCCTCATTTGAAAATCCTAAAGCCTATATCACCATCCTAAACCATGACTTCATCCTTGTAAAATCACACATTCTACTCCTCGTAAATCTCATTTACTCACCCTAAACCTCCATAACCACCTATAACCCATCTTAACCCATCTTAACCCTAACCTTTTAACCCCTAACATCCATAAAATCATCACAACCATTTCAAATCATCTCCATACCTAAATCTACCCATTTAGAATTTGTTTGAAACCACTTCCAAGCGGGTTTTACTAATTTTCATGGGTCGCCAACTATTCTAACAAATGATCGATGATTATATAAACAATATCAAACTCCTTAAAACGGATCCCTAGACATTTATAAGCAAAGATCCGACCCAATGGAGACTTATAAGACACCATAACGATTATCCTAACACCTTCTTATGTCTACAAAATCTCTGCAAACACCGTAAAGTTCCCACAACATGCTTTATTAACCTTTCTCATACAAGGTAAGAAACCATTGTTTTGATTTAATATAATTTACATTAAACATTTATTTCAGAGTAACTTGCTGTAATAAATGATATTTAGGTAATTAAGTACATTAATATGCAAGCATTAAGATTTTACTAGTGTAAAACCCTAAGCAAGTGAAGGGAATAAGAAAACTCAACTGATTTTGTGTGATCTGAGAGTGATCGAGACTATGTATCTACTCGAATAGATTGAGAACAATGTCGTAATGGATTGATGAAGATTCGACAAAACATAAATATGTAGAACAAAAGCATTCACATGAGGATAAGAGTGTCATAGGTGCTTAGTGACTGATCTAAGTGCTAGTGTCCACTTATATGCTTAGGTTATGAACTTTTTTTGGGTTGGAAGGTCTTCGTTCTAATATTTGATTTGTTTCTTGGACTTCCTTTTAGGGTTCCGATCACACATGTAACCTAGAAAATAAATGAATAGCTACACATTCCCACAAACCACATCAAATCTAATTAAAAAATATGTGGAATGGGGAGTTAGAATGACCTCAGTGCTCATTGGAAGAGTGGAATTATGACTGAGTGCTACACTACATCTCAGACTCCGTGTAGTTCTTTGTGTGTGTGTACCTGTGTCATGTGCCCTAGGTTTCCCTTGTGTAAGTTGTATAATGATAATGGGCTAGATATAAATTGTCCCAAATATGTAAAATGTGTGTCATGAAATAGAATAGACTCCCATCCTATGTAGTGTATGTAGATCAATGTATCCCTTGTCCCTTGTATGGATGTGCTAAATGTATGCTTTATAGTGCTCTTGTGCCTTTGTGCAAGATTAGGTGGTGATAGATAATAATTATAGTGTTTGACCCCTTATTTAGAAGAAGTAACTAAGTATATATATGATTCCCTTGTTTGAATTTTGTAATTGACAACTAAAAGGCCAACCTAAAGTGTTAAAAGGTGACCAAGAAGTAAAAAGGACCCAAAAGAGTAAAAATAAGAAAGAGAGGGACAAGAGCACATAGGAGGGATAGGAGCACCTGGGTGTTTCTATCCTAACTAGGTGCTGGTGTCCAAGGCCATTACAATGTAAATCACTCAAGTACTGGTAGATCTGTAAAATGTGTAAAAGACAATAAAGTGTAAGAGATGAAGTAACCAAAAGAAAAAAAAAGAGTTGTCAATCACTAGTTTTATTGCTTAGGAATCATGTATACATTTGCATGCTTTAGGACTTAGAAATGTACCCAAGTGCATTGATTTTGTGCATACACATTTATTTTCATATTTAGGTTATCATCAAAGCATATAAAAGGTCGTATTAGTACTCACATATTTCATTTTATATCTAATTTTCATATTATTAAATGATTAATCTTTCTCACAACAATCACCAATGATTTACCTAAATTTCGTGGATGTGTGGAATATCTAGTGATCCCTATCATTTTAGTATTTTAATAATATTTATCATATCTGAAATCAAATATCATTATTTTTCTGTCTAATCTTCCTATTTTCAAGTCATTGTTCTTTGTAGATGACTATACCAGGTTAGACACATCCAATCACAAGCATGTACAACCTCCCCATCTTCCAACAACCCTTTTTTAGGGAGCAATTTGACATTGCGTATGATCAGGAGATCATTTTTGAAAAATTTCCCTAAACATCCCTAAATGGTGTCAGCGCAGAAGATCATCTCGAGAGATTTCCAATGACTATAAGAACACGAAAAACGGACATCGGGAGCTTTAGATATGTTTGGTCAAAGTTCGGTCAACGAACAAGTCAACTCTAGTCAACTGGTCAATAATGGACCAATCGCACTGCGACACAAGGCAAAAAGGAAAAAGGGAGTTGTTTGTTGGTTTTGATCACCGGTCTTCGACAAGCGTAAAAAAAAAAGGGTGCACGGGAACAAGAGGCTCAACTTTTATTACGGAGGGGAGCCCGGCCGCCGTGTGGACTAAGGTATTATCGCCGACATGGTGGGTCCACAAGCCACCACGTGGCTTACCACCACTCGTCGAATTCACTCAATTTGCTTATCGAGGGTTGAAAAGTGGTATTTATTGCCATATTTCATTTGGAATGTCATTATATTGCTTGTGTCAAAATTTATATTACCTCGTAATTATTCACCATGTTATTCTTGGTAATGTTCGAGGCTTATATTATTCTCCATGGTCGAGTTGATCATATTTCCACATGGCACGTATGTTCGTATTTATATCCCATATTATTCGGGATTGGTTGAAGCCTCATGGATGGGTTTGGAATATATCCCACATGGTTTGGGATTTACAATATCCCCTCGAATGACTTGGTGGTTAAACAAACCAAAGCAAAGCCCGATTCAATGGGCGAATAACTATCTAGCTCGCCACATGGAGTGGCCGACACAATCCTCAAACAGAACCCACATGACTCGGTGGGAGAAGAATGCACAGCCTGAGTAAAATGGGGGAGGACGTGACCTTAGTCACGTATTATATGGGTCGGCATGCCCAATTTAAACCACAAATCCTTCCTTTTTGCGGGGAATGTGGGATTCTTATCCCCCATGCAAAACAAACTCCGCCAAAATGATGGATGGCCGGGATTTGATCCCTCGACCTCACCGCTCCAAGACTAATCCACTGACCAACTCACCTAGAGGCTTGGGCGGATTATAAAATGGGGCGCTTCAACTTATATTGGAGGGGCAGTGTGCATGCGAAGCAGCATAAGGAGGCAGTTTCAGAGAACGCCATTTTTGAAGGCCTTGCACTCAGATTGGGCACTTGGAGTAAAAAGATGAAATGAAGGAAATTCTGAGACAATTCCAAAAATATAAGATTTGATATTTTTGTTGAGTTTTAACCTATTTTTGGAAGCTTTGAATGCAGATTTTAACAGGGATCTTCAAGACAGCTAGTTGGAAAACATGAATTTCAATGCACTTCTGGTCCAAATTGTGACTTGGTGTAAACATGAAAAGTGTTCAGAATTCAGATCTGATCTCAGACATATGATTTTTTTTCATATAATGTTTTTAAATCTCCATTTGTAGGTGTTTTTATAACACATTTGCAGGGAGATCACATTGTGAAAACACTGTAGGAGCCCTGAGATCATTCTTGGGACAGTTTCTGCTATTTTTCAGAGTTCTTGGGACATTGATCAGCTCATTTACAGGTTGTGATTCATTATTGGTTGTATGTAAGATTTATTGTACTTGAATTTCAATATTATTAATGGATCGGTTCAATATGAACCCAGGGACGTAGGAATTTCCGAACCCCGTAAACAATCTCTTTTGTTATCTAAATGTTTCAGTTTTATGATTATTTATTTGCTACAAAAATTTCCGCACTTCTATGGATGCATAATAATCATAATTTAATCAATTTTTGGATTCAAGAATACTTAAAATTGGTTAAGAAAATCACGATCTTTGGAAACTTTTAACAGTGATAAAAAAATACAACACACGTTTTCGATCAGCGTATGAACTTAGAATTTACGACATCCCTTGACACCAAACATCAAGACATAGAAGATCAACTCAAAGTCATACAAGAAGAATGAGACATTTTTGAACAATTATGGTTCGATTACTTTAAGGAGTTTGAGATTGTTGTAACCCTGCATGGGCCACCTACCATGCAAAATAATATCTCTCCATTCCTCTAGAATTATAATCATTCATTCATTGTCAATTATTTCCATGTCATTATCACTTGATTGTTAACGAGTTGAAACCCTTTAAAAAATCTCATTGGTTCCTGGGATTGGCCTTTACAGAGAAAATCGTCATATCCTTGTCTAATATCCATTTTAACTATCTTTGCATGCAGGTTCTCTCATTCACTAGAAGAAAGAGCCCTGCGTCTATGGTACATCCATTCATCTAAAAATTGTGTTATTGGTGTAGGCATCATTAAACCCTATTGTCATATGATTTTTAGTGTTTTCTCGTATAATTGACAAAGCAAAAATCACCTTAAACATTCTGGCACATGTAAGCGGGACCGTCGGTTCCTTTTATTTGATTTAGATTTTATATCTTCTTATTTTATTTCTTGTCAAATTATCTAAATTTTCATCTTTGAGTGCTTTTCTATCACTTCTTCAAAAACACATAAATTTGAAAAATTAAAATAAAAAGGAAAAGTGAACAAAGTATGTCTCTTTTCTTTCATTTTATTTCAGCATCACATTTTTGTTTGATTTATCTTCATCAAAATTAATCTTTCCTTTTGGGTCTTAAAATGAACCTTCATTTTTCTTGCTCACATAGTTTAATTAGGGGTTAAATAATTGCATTCAAAAATTCCCCTCACACACAACCAAACCACATAACAAATCAAACTTGCATCTAAACACTTCCTTCTAGGTCTACCTACTTGGATTTCATCACCAAGGGGGAATCCGACTCAGTGTTCTAGCTATGTATAAATAACTAGTGGGAAGTATATTAGCTAAAGACCTGAAACCCTTATCACTACGGGACCATGAAGTGAGGGGGTAGGCCCCAACACCATGCCTCGTACCAACACCAACACAAACTTGGGCCTCACTTACCTTTAGGTGTATCAAAGACTCCAGCCTTAACTCACCTAAAACCAACCTTAGCTAGCCTTTTTCCTAGTTCCCTTTCAGCCATTTTTTCATTTCACACTTTTCTTAAGTTAATCAAGATAATCTAAAACGTTCTTATGATTGTGTGGTTTTTGCTTCTCGTAAATAACCATCTTTTGTTTCTTTATTGCTTGTTTGTTCGGTTCATGGTTCTGACTAGACTATAGTCTCACCTTCAAAACATCTCAAATATGTCGATTCACTTCATAAATCCTTAGAATAAATCTAGTCTCATGTTCAAAAAATTCTAAGCATGTCAGATCCATTACAAACACCCATAGAAATAGATCAAGAACCTCCACATTCTCCTAGTACTCAATCTGTGACATCAAAATCTCCTTGTCTTGACCCTCGTAGTTCTTCCAAAGTGGTGATCCAAGATTTGTAAAAATCTTAGACACCAACCCAATTCTCCTTTTGTCTACCTTTCTACCAAAGGTATGTGTATTAGTTATTCCCAACATTCAAAATATTTTCCATCTTCTACCATGGACACTAGTGACTACCTAAAAATTATGACCCCGACTATCAACCCGTCATCAATAAAGTCTCTCCTTACCCTTCTACTAGTGATATAGGGGTGTCATCACCGCTTCATCCACTCCTTATGCTAGTTTTTATCTTAATGCCATATCATTGAATAATATAGCCAGCCAATAAACACCTACATCATCGGATTCCTCATCTATCTCATATGTTACACAAACTCATACTACTACCTTCCCATCCAAATCTAATCAAAAAGTATCTACCACTCCTCCTCCTCCCGTAAGCTCGGTTGGTGTCCCTCTTTTGAAAAATCCCTTGATTAAGTCTTTACCTGTTTCATCACTACCACCTACGTCTTCAATCCAAAATCCATTCCTATCCATCCCTCGCATCTACAAATTCTATCAACATGAGTGCATTGCTAGTACTTTCCCCTTCTCACAAAAAAAAATATCTACCACTCCTATCTCACAATATAGTTACATCTCCTCTCAATATGTCTTACAACCATAATAATCTAATTTCAACACTTCTATTGCTTTCCCTTATCAATACATCCAACCCTTACAACAATTAGCCTCCTCGTACACTTACAATATTCCAACAAGTAATCTTACCTCTCAAAAAATTCCATTACCATATCACTTGTATCGACAATCAAACTCACACACTTATAATCAAGCCATTCCATCTTCTTCAAACACATAACCCCTTAAGAATGATTGAATGCACGAGTTATTAAGTAGAATATCTATCCTTGAAGTTGCCACTATGGGACCTAAGAACAACCTTTCATATGAAAAAAATTATAATGAACCAAAAAACTCATTTATGCCTTTCATGGCCTATCTACTACATTGAGAACTTCCTAAATTCATCAAGTTTAATAGTAAGGAGGAATTGTAACAACACATCAGGTATTTTGATCATGCATGTTATATTATCACTCATGACCAAGATCTCCTGTTAATGACATTCCTTATGTCCTTAGCTAGCACTTCCCTTGACTAGCACAATCGTATCCCACAACATTCTTTGTTCTCTTTCTCCAAAATCACACAGTTGTTCCTATATCACTTCTCCATCAACATTGATCGTAAGATCTCCATCATCGATCTCTTTTCCATCAAACAATTTGAAGGAAAGTTTTTATTTATTTTTCACCAGGTGGTGAGGGATTATTAACTAAATATCCTTATATCTTCCACAAACCGAGTTGATCAATTTGTTTTCTCGATCATGTGACAAGAACATATCATCATCTCTTCAAATTCAATACTTTAAAACATTTGAAGACACCTTTACCATTTCTTGCAAAGTAGAGTTCTGCAACCTCAAGTCTCGTAAGGTTAAACTTCAATCTAAGAAACTAACACCTTAGTACTCTTTTAAAAATCCTTCCAATAATGAAAATCTAAAGCATCGAAAAACATAGTAATCTTGAAAATGATGTATAAAGTTTGTTGAGACTCTAAACAATCTAAGCCTCAAGAAAAAATAAACACCTCTAGGGGAGTCATATAACGCTATCTTTGACATAATTCTTTCCTCTTATATGATTATACTCCCTCCGGTATGGATTGTTGACATATCCACTTCTAAACCATCATGGTATAGGGAAAATGATTATTGTAAATACCATCAAGTTTGAGGAAACAACATTGATAAATGTTGTTCATTCAAAAATTTCCTCCAAGACCTTATCAACCATGGTGAATTATAACTTGACAATCTAAATGCACCTCTGAATCAAAATTTGGATGTGTTTAAACAACCCTTTCCAAATCATCCACCAACCAATAATCAACCTTAGTCCAATGTTATAGGGTATCATCACACCATCAAAACTATCAACAATTCATCATCAAAATACGCAAGAGGAGCATTGATCTGAAAACCACCATTCCTCGATTCCCTCACCAATGAGATACCAATCTTGTACACATCACAACATACAAACCCTACCACACCTACCCACACAGTAAAATTCCCATACTATTCCTTCGGAATCAATTGAAAAGAATTCTATCATAGAAATCCTAAATAGCTCATTCCAAAACCATGTCACCCAACACTAAGCCCAAATCCTTATAGATCCAACACAAAAAAATTCAAATCACCTCTATATAAAATATAAATCTTCCAAAACACTTGCCATACAAACACGCCATTAGATAACATGTCCTTACCCTCCATTTTGGGACCTCATCCCTCATCCAAGTTTACAATCACCATCATAGAGCCTAAACTCATCCCTTGACCAGCATCTAAACATACCTCACAAAACACTCATCAAGAATCTCATGCTCCCGAATGTCAAACGATATACCCCATCCATAATCCTCATCATGAGTATATCACACTAACATCCTTGAAAGACTTATCTAGTCATCGGTCATAACACTCCCACCTATTAATCCCTATGATCCTCGAGGTTAGAACCCTTCCTGGTATAACTATGAGGCATTATGTTCTAACCATAAAATACTAGGACATCATACAAAGGTTGAAAAGCCCCGCATCCATAATACAAAGTCTCACTGCAAAGGAATTATCCCCATAGATAATACTTATCCTCATTTATTCGTTAGTATCAATGTAACCAAATCCCAATATAAAATTAAATTGACTTCACAAATCAGTAAACATATAAGTTCTAAACCATCACTCGATATCATATCTAACAAAAACAACGTTTCTTCTAGTAAAACCCTTCGCTTCCAAAAATATGCCATTTATATAACCATAAGAGTATGTGCACATGATTTGAAAGACTGACCTATGGTCTCCATCTCCATTGCTACTTTCAAGTCACTCCGACCCATTAAATTTTAAAACCAAGGTGTCCATCCTTGTGACACCTTAAAATCAATCCACTACATCCATACAAAATGATGTCATCAAAAAATTATGTTAAGATCTTGTCGGGATGTCTCTTTATGAGCATGTTCAAGACTCTCCACAACATTTCCAAGACACGATTGAAGTTGTTCAATGCATCGAGTTCCATTAGATGACCACTAACCATTTTACAATCTCGTTGGCACTCTTAAAATGCATGCCAATATCACATTTGAAGACTCTAAAATCCCACCCTTATAACCTGAAGACCATGATATTCCTCTATTTGTCACTACCTAAATCAAAACACTCTCATTAAAAGGGTTATGATTGATAACAACGCTAGTATCAACATCATATCATCTCACAAATTTAATCAAATTCAATTACCTTACACCATAGTTGCTCAATCACCCGTTGAAATCATGTGCTTTCAACAATACTATCATCCCTACAATGGGTATAGTAATTTTACCTATCAAAATAGACATTAGAAGTCTTCACGAGCTCTTCTATATTGTAGAAGGATATTTATAATATAACATGTTGCTAATACATCCTTAGATACATGCCATGTGTTGTATCCCATAAACACTACATCGATGTATAAAATATGAACACGAAGGAAATAAATTCACGGCCCTCATTGACGCTAATCCCTTCAAGTTTGCCATATGACATGCAGACCCAATGATGTAATAATTCCACTACAAGACTCTACCTCTCTGGATCAAGCTTCAATAAGTTCTTCCATCCCCTCATCCAAATTACTAGATGATCAATCCTTCAAAGACATCATGCAATATTTTTCACTAGGGAATATCGCCTTCTATCTCTTATTGCACTTCTTATGCCTAAAACATATGGGAGAACTGAAAAACAACCACTCTAAAAACCCAATGTAGGAAATATCATTTCCTTTTCCCCCCTTTTTTGAACATAGTGTATGGAGGCATCAACCATCCATCATCTTACCTTGATGATCAACCACATGAAAAACCATTTTCCTCAGACTTTTCATTCTTTGATAAACCTCAATTTTCCTAGACTTACTTCCACCTTTGTGCATGGAAAAGCTTTGGTATGGGTCAATATGAGAAAGTGTAGTGCCCAACCATGTGGTACCCAAACACATGATAAAAATACCAGGATATGTTTTTTTGGACTTTCATTTACTTGATACAACTATGTGATACCATAAATGGTCACAAGAGATTTATCAACACCACATGCAATGTTTACACCAACATGAAGAACATGTAAATGATATGAGGACACCAGATGCACATAAAATCCACACTATTACAGATGAAGAAGAAAAAACCAAGACCCAACATAATATGAACATAAAAATGTACCCTTCCACAATACCTACTTTTCATGGTTATTACTTATTTATAATCATGTTTCATTATTCAACTTCAAGGGTTTGAAGAGTTCTTAACATGAACACATACATTTTCCATTCTTTTCTAGACCATGCTTCTTTAAGTTCGTTTAACACTTAACTTGTAATGGCTACATCCAAAATTAGTTCGTTTAGCTTATTGTAAATAAATTATAAAACTTGATTGACCATTATAGGAATCTCAACATTTACACATCATAGGATTATATTTCCAAAATAGAAACTATGTCTTCTTTTATAATTATTTTCTCTCATGAAAATCAAAACAAAACTACTCTCACATCACAAGAAAGATCTATTAAGTTACAAATAAGCTCCATGGAACTTATAATTTATAGTCCGACATCACAAGGGTATATTCACAATAACAAAGAGCAAGTTACAAAATTCCTGTACAAATAGAGTCTTAGTGGGGTATCCATGCATAACCTAATCATCCTTGCGATCCCAAGCACTTACAATATCTTCCCTTCTAAAACTATTTAGTTCTAGAAAAACATACGATTACATACTAGAAATATCATCCTAAATGTCACCAAGTGACATTATGCCTTGCATCAAGCGTCCTATACACAACATACCCACATGAAAACTCCCTACTAGGTTCCTAGGAAGAAACACACAAACTCTTACATTTCCCTAAGACTTTAGGACTACGAAAGAAACTTTAAATCTAAACATAACTCCAAGATTACTAAAAAGGACCCTCCTATCTCTTATAGAAAACATCCTAGCAGAGTTGGTCCATTACAATTCCCATAGGTGGTTTTGCATATCTAGATGTAAGCAAACATATTCCTATGGTAACAAGGATTTGAGATCCTATCTCCTTTTGTGAAGTTAAACTACTATAGTCAGTAATGATAGGATGCATTTTAGGTACACATGGGTCATATGAATCCCATGTTTGAGAAATAAAGGTCTCATTATCAAATTACGTGTTCCCATAAGGGACAACTCAGCCTATAATTTGGAACAAGAAAGGGATTGCCAATGATTTGAAAGGAGGTGGTTTCCATGGTTTACTTTGTTTCTAAGCTCAACATTATAGGAAAATAAATGCTATAGAAAAAACCCAACATAGGTTTTGTTCACCAAGACTCTCTAAAAGGGGTACTAGGATTACTTCTCTCCCTTTAGAACTCAAGGGATATACAACTCGATACAAGTTTACATTAGAGAAAATCATCTTCCCATAGGTCAATTAGATACAAGAGGAGGTTAATGGTGTCAAACACGAGGTTTAATGTGTAGGAAAAGTGGTAAAAATTTCACTTTCATTAGATATCTTAATGAGATTGTTCACTTTGTGTAAGAAAAAAATGAGACAAGTTATGGGTTTGAGTCTTTTCTAAAGAGGGTAAGGGTATTATAAAACTATAGAAGACTCTTTTAAGAGAGAGATACACTAGAAAAATTAAAATCACAGTTCTTTATATAGTTTAGGAATAAAATGTTTCTACCATCAAAATAATTATCGGGAGTGTTCTCAAGTGTGTTTTCAATGTTGAAAACATGACAACTATACCCTAGTGTCAAAATGTTTTCTTGTAAACCCTCTTGTGCACTCCCCCGAACCAATTTTACCTCTGTGTCATGCCTATCCTCATCCAAAATTCCTCATATATGTTGTAAAAAAAATTCCCAAGTGATTGAAATACATAAAAACAAGTTCATGAAGTTCTTATGATGCAGTGCTTCTCAAGACAAATTCTTCAGTAGACCTAGAAATGGGTATTTTTAGCCTCTGGGACAAGTGTGGATACTTAGAGACTTATTCAAATGTGAAAATTCATCTGGAAGTGGTATTAAGGATGTAATAATTTTTTTCAAGTGTTTTAGGAATATTTAGGGAAGATTGGAAGGTTTGGGGAAAAGTTTAGTGAAAACAAATTTTGAAGGTGAAGGAGTTTATGAGTTCAAAATAGCATCCGAGCTTCGAGAAGTGATTTCAAGAGCACCGTAGTGAGTTTTAGGTCAAAAAATATACCATTGGAAATATAATTCAATTATCTAAATGATGGTGCTTTCATATTTTTCATAAGAAACAAGATCTTCTTCCCATAATGTGTTTTTAACAAGCACACTCTGTGGTTATGACAACAATGGATATTTTTGAGGGATTTACAGGATGAATTAGATCATGGGACCCATACCATTCATATAAAAATTATTTTTGGATTCAATTTCCTATAAATAATTTCTAAAAATTCCTCAGATGATCTATAAACTTTTTCTTCAAGGCTCTCCTCAAGGTAAGCTTCTGGGACTTAATCAAATTCATAGGTGGACACATGTCACTCCTAGAAAGTGGCACATTTTTCTATTCCATATGACCCATCTCCTTGGGATAGTTGGGATACTAAAATTCACCCAGCTCCATTTAATCCCTCTAGACCATCATATGACCCCGAAAATCTCTATAATGTAATTTTAGCCCCTTTTCACCTCATCCTATCCCTTCCCAATGACCAATACAACAACACTTGTCAAACCAAGGGTGAGAGAACATGGATAATTTTTATAATCTGTCAAAGCTTTAATACTCCATTAATGGATTCTATGATGTATCAGCTAAAGGGCAGAGAGGTACCTCTTCACTTCTCAAGGTTCTAGTAGGTAGAATCGCGTGAAAATTGGAGGAAACGATCCTGAAAAATCTAGTTTTGCATGAACTAGTTTTCGTGCCATGAAGTACCTATTTTTTAGGGATATGGAGGACTGATGTTTTCATCATAATTATTTCATTTCAAATTAGGAACATGTATACCCAAAATTTTCCTTTTGAATTCGTGAATATTCGACGAGAAAAAGCCTGGAAATTGGAGGAAATAATGCTTGAAAAATATAGCTTCACGTGAACTAGTTTTCGTGTCTTAAAGTCCCTATTTCTGAGGGATATTGAGGATTGATTTTTCATTAGAATTCTTCCTTGTCATATGAGGAACACACAAACCTATAATTTTACTTTTCGAATTCACAAATATTTGGACGAGAAAACCCTTGAAAATGTGAGAAGTAGAATTTTTGAAGACCTCTTTCATTAGTCTAACACTCCAAATTACATTTAATAAAAATAACATGTGTCCATGGCGAGGCATGGATAAAAATAGTAAGTGGTTGAATAATTTTAATTCACGACATCCGCGATCCTCCAGTCATGTAAGGAACATCAAGGAATGAAAATAGGGTTGTAGGATGATCCCATAGCTCAAACAAAGAAATTAAACTTCCATCGCTTTAGAAACATATTCTTGATCTCAATGGGGGTAAGATGGTTACATGGATGAGATGGTAAGATTTTGGTTTGAAATTAGTTAGTCGAGTGAGCTCAGTGAGGTAAGGGAATTGATCAATCAAACATCATAAGGATCATCATGAGTAGTGCCCATGGTCATCTTAAGAACACATTAGGGAATCCTTCAAGAATGTTTCTAAACACTCATTTAGAAGCCCAAAATATCTATGCATCATGTAAAAGGAGGATATTTTGATCATCATCAACAAATTAACCATCATAAATATATTATTCAATAAGATCAATCAATCCCCTTCTTTTATTCTCTTCTCTCCCTTTCTTCTACTTCTTCACTGTACATAATCATTGTATTTTGTCATGTTCACTTAAGTGACAATTTTTGTAATTTGTAAAATTATTCTATCAAAATTATAAGAGGGATACTAATTTTTATCTTCTAGGGGAAATTTAAATGTCACAAGTGGAATAGGAACATGAAGAGTCTTGTGGGGAGACAAAAGGTCAATTCACAAGGCTATAAATTGGGATGGCTTCTCCATTCCAAAGAATCCAAAAATTTCAAATTTTAGCTCAAGATAGCAATTGTGAATTGTTTTTTGGGTGTTGATCTTTGTATCACCAACACATGGAATAAAAGCTAATTTTCTTCCAATTTACCTTCTCATATGTTCCTCTATTTTCTCTCTTATATACACTTTGTAAGTATAGTGATCAAGAAAGATCTTTGTATCTTTGATAAATGAATCTAAGAATTGTGTGTCTAGGTTTTTATTCTCACCAAATGGATTCATAGTTCTTTCCTCTAATTGAATGTTGAAATAATTTGGTTATTGGGTGTGAACTATGCAATTGCCCTACTCACAACAATAACCTTTACTTTGTCTACTTTTCCTCCTTCACCCTTCACCGCTGTAATTTCCTCCCTTGCACCCTATGCAAGCACTTGTCGCAAGTTTAGTGGAGTGTTCTTGTGTGATCCCCGACCTATTTGGTCCAACCCACAACATTTAGATAGGAGTAGATTAGTTTACATTCAATAAATGGGAGTTTCCTCATTCAATGCAGAGGGACCTAGTCCGTGAGTGTTGGTGGAAACACCTAATTTTCCATATCAAAAAATTATTTCACCAATTTTTTTTTAATTACCGTGTTAGGGAGAGATTTACCCACGTGCACCCATAAAGATATCTACAAAAAGTATTAAAAAATAAATTACATTTCAAAGAAAAATTAATTTTTAAAGGTGACTCCATCAAAGAATGAATCCATGTCATGTTTTTTCCGGCAACATAATGAATTTTTTTAAGAGTGGGGTTAGGTACTAATGAGTGATAAGTGAAGAGGAAGGAGAAAATGACTTTCGATAAATATAAATTTTTGATCAACCATAGTTTTAGATTAATTATTACAAAGATGCAAATTTAAGAAAAAAGGTCTCTTTCTTCAAGCAATGATATGCAATTAGACAAGGGAAAGAATGCTAGTGGCATATATTAAAAAATCAAGGAAATACAATGTATAATGAAGAAAATTGCTATTTTTAAAGAGCCTATCATCAAATCCTTGTGGTTTTAGTTCAAGATGATTACAGCTAAAGGAAATAAAATGGGACTTGTTGATGAGAAAGAAGGTAAGAACTTGATGAAAAAGATACAAAGGAGGTATAAGATGTTGTATGAAATCCAAAAAAACACATGTTGAAGGTAAATTTTTCAATCTCACACAAATTAACAAGAAACTTGGAAGCATGTCTTTTATCACTTTTCCTTGGGATGATTTCCTTGCATATAGCAATGAGGAAATGAAAACCAAGAAAACCAAATATGTATAAATATTTGTGAGTATTGCAAAAGGAAATTCAGATCCCCAAATCTACCTTGAAATTCTAAAATATGATGAAGCCATGCAAGAAAGATACAAAAAAATTGAAGCACTTCATGACAAGGAGGAAGAAGAGGAGATTCATCCTATGGAGGAAGATCTTGATGATTTTCTACACTAAGAGGTGTTCATCCTTAAAATATTCTTGGGTACTTATGACGAATGTCATATCCTCAAAACTTATAATGAAAATCAAATCAACACTATGGAGGATGATGAAGAAGACATGACAGTTGAACCTCCATTCATCAACTCATTATGGCTCCAGGCACAACCCAATGATGAAATAATGAATTCAAGTAAGGAATATTATTATTGTATAACATAAGACCCAATGTTTGCTAAAGACTCCATCATCATCATGAATATGTATGAGAAATAAATTATTCATTCTAGACTCAAGATGATGAATTCGAGGTGATCATGGACAATCTTATTTCCAATTTTGATTCTTCAAGTGATGTAGAAATGTTTGATGATGAAATGGAGATAGTTGAAGAATCAAATTCTCTTCCCTGATTAAATCATGGATGAACAATTAGAAGAATTCAATTTCTTTCTTGAAACCAAGGAGGATGAACAATTTGAGCATGACCTCTCTGAACAACTGATTTCACTACCCTCAACAAAGGAATATAATGATGATGATCATAACAAGTACAAAACCTCTCCTTTTCTTTGTGAACAAGAGGATGCTACAAGAAATGATCAAGATGAAATTGAAGGTTTTTCTGCCCCAACATGGTTCTTTACTTCCCATGATGAGCAAAATGAAATAGATCTTGAGCTTAAAGGGGGTGTCATTCTAGCATAGCTTGAATATTTTATCCTTGTATGAGAATTTTCAAAATCAAGTATGCCTATTCTTGCATGAAGGTGAGCCTCAATCGATAATAAATGAAGAACATGTGAATGAGGATCTTTCAAATGAATCATGTACATATGTGGTTCATATTTTCAATCATCTCTTTGAAGTACAATGCGGTGAATCTTCCAATGAAGATAATACCGAGTATATAGAAGGTTTGGAAGAATTATCCCTATAAGAAATTATGAAGACTGTAGAAGAAACGAAAGACCCTCAACTCAGTCTAGAGATTGTGATTTGGGCCATGGAATTATAAGATACACATGATGCAAGTTGTGTTTCTTCCTTCCATGCACCAATTTTTGATGATGATAAGGAGTAAACAAATGAACTTGATGTTTTCCTCCATGCATGGATGGATGTGAGAAAACATGAAGGTAAGTCTTCCTCTTTATTATTTTGTGAAGAATATCATGAATGAAAAGGAAATATATTCTTGAGTCTTCGATGAATATCCTCACTCATAAAAAAACATCTATGCCTTAGAGGATGAGAGTCAAGAAAATGGTGAATTAATTTTTATCAAAGAAAATTGTTCAAGACAAAGTGAAAAGGTGCATGATTTTTGTGAGTGGAGTCAAGGTCAACTTTTCCAACCTACCAATTTGGAACAAGAATCTGACTATAATATTCATCAAGGGTGAGGAATGTTTCTATGATCAAATCTAGAATTGCATTTTTTGAGATGATGACAAGGTCAATTATGAGTGGTAGGTATTGAAAATGACTCATTTCAGAAACAAAGTAAAAATTTGGGATAATATTTTGAATGGTCCATAGATAAAGTTGAACTAATTATTTCCAAATAAATTTCTTATTTTGAACATGTTTCCATGTTACTAAATTCTCTCTCTCGATGAAGATCTTCATATCATTGGGGTGGCCTCTAGTTTTGAGAGTAATTTCTTCGAGCAACAAAGTAAGATCTTCAAGAAGTTGTCAAATGGGAAAAAAATCAACTCCTCTATGTGCCTTGTTGACTCAAAAATGATTTCATGTTAAAATTCAAAGACAATGAATGTTTCTAAGGTAAATGCAACATTCCCACTTTCGAACACATGGAGAATTGGCTTCTTATTTTCATAAAGCATCAAGCCGGAGCTACAAGATACAAGAATTCCAAGAAGGTAACAAAGTTTTCATTGGATGCAAGAACATTTTTAGTGCATTGTCAATATGAAGATGGAATCTTGGTTGGTCTCCTTCTTCTCAAGCCATGTGAAGCCATCACAAGAGCATGGTATGATTAGATAGTGATTTTTATGCTTCAAAGATCAAATTTCAGTCCATTGTTCCATGATGGTATGTACTTCTCCCAACCTATTGCTAGGTATGTGTATATTCTTTCCCTACCTCTTTAAATATCCCTCCCTTATAAAATAATTTCCCTTTTTTGTGTGTTATTTTTCTTTTTGTGTGTTTCCCTTTCATGTGTTTATTCATGTGTGTGTGTGTGTGTGTGTGTGTGTGTGTGTGTGTTTATAATAAATGACTTCATAGCCCAATGGATAAGCCACTAGTCCACGATGTATATTGAGATTTTAGGGTTCGTGCTTGCTCTTTCCTCACTATGTTTGATCTATAATATGTCTCCAAGCTAGAGCTAACTATTGTCACGTGTTTTTACAATGGAAAAATTCAATGTTGAAAACATGACAACTATACCCTAGTGTCAAAATGTTTTCTTGTAAACCATCCTAGGCACTCCCCTATATAAGGTTTCCCTCGGTGCCTGATTTACTAAAATATGAATTATTTACTACAAAATAAGAACCCTAGTTAATCTAATTAGGAGGACTAAATGCTATAATAAAAGAATAAAATAGTAAAGAGAAAATCTAATTAATTACTCTAAGTGAAATAAAACCCTAAATGTGCAAGAGAAGGAAGAGTAATATCTTAGCTGATTGGCAAGTGATCGTCACAAAGTTTCTCGCATATCTAGAAATAAAATTAGGAATTGCAGAAGAACACTCAAGGACCTTGTGAAGGATGAATATGGAGGATCTAAGATGACCGGGGCCCCTAGAGGTACTGGGCACCCTGGGGTGCCTTGGTCTACAATCTGGGTGCTCAACATCAAATGCTCAAAACCTAGGCCGTATGGTCACAAGTTGTCTCTCGAGTTATTCCTTTCGTTGTGTTGGATCTCTCTGATAGTGGAAAATGAACGCTATACAAAAAGAAGTATCAAACCCTAGAAAAATAAAATATGCATATGAATGGGTCAAATTGACCTCAACCGCCAAAATTGTGGTCTTATCACTAAGCCGCACTACATTTCGACCTAGATATAGTTGTGTGTGTGTGTGTGTGTGTGTGTGTGTGTGTGTGTGTGTGTGTGTGTGTGTGCGTGTGTGTGTGCGCACGTCGTGTCCTAGGTGATCTCATGTCACCACACTTTATGAATTAGCGAAAAATAATAACTATAGAAAATGTAAATAACATGTATGCATGGAATAGAATAGAATCCATCCCACTATGTAGTGTGTGTGATGTAAATCTCCTAGCCTTGATGCATGGCAATATGTGGATGCAAGTGATGCAACAAATGAAACTCTAGATGTAGTGATAGTATTGTGTAATGCTATGACCTAAAACCCTTATTATGGTCTTATAACTTTATATTTATAGGGCTCTCAAGCTTAATTTTGTAATTAATCTCAAAAGTCCAACGGGGAAAAGATAAAGGCAACAAATGGCTAGAAAGGACCTAAAAATAAGTGGGAAAGGTTGTACATAGATCGGGGCACCCAAAGTGGGGCCACAGGCGCCACTGGGTGCCCAAGATAGGTCGGGCACCCCGATTTTAGGCTAGTATGATGGGGAAATTGTAAAATAGGTAGATACATGTGGGAATAATGAAATAAAATATAAAATAAAGATGGCCAAAATGTGGGATTAATTAGTACTTTATCCACTTGAGAACCTTCTAAATAGTAGCATAAGACCATGCTAAATTATGTGTAAAGTACATAATTTTGTGTCTACATTTTCCCCCACTTTATGCTGGTGAAAGGAAAGCTTGGTAACATAAAGTAGATAGAGATGTGTACTTGATATCCATGTAGAGTGTAGAAGAAGATGTGTCGATGGAAAAGACTCGAGTGTGAAATGAAAAAATAAAAATGTGGAGGAACGTGGATTCTAAAGATGAAAAATGCACATAACCAGTGATGAGAGTGAACCTAGAGCAGAATGCATGTGTAGTAGCTGCTGTGTGTGTAGTGTATGTGTATGGTTAGTAAAGGAAAATTCGTAGTAGTGTATTATCATTGTTGTTTTCATTATTGTTATTGTTGACCCCAACTTGACTACTTGTTTCTCATATGACATACCTGCAAGGAGAAAATGATCAAGTAGTCAAATATGTATGTATGTAAAATCATTGTGTAAAATACGCTCGAAAAAGTGTAAATGGAACATGTGCACTTGATCCATGTTGAGAAAAATGGTGTAGAAGGATATACTGTAATGTCGTGAGTTTTTTAGGTGATCTCACGCCACTTTGGATGAAGTATAGGGAGGAAATGTGCTATGTCCTCCAAATTTAACTACTTATGATGAAGTGTGTGAAGAGATCTCTGTATTGTCCTAGTTTTTTAGGCAATCGATGCCATTGGATGGAGAAGTGTAGAGAGGCACACCCACTATAACCCCCAAGCATGTAACTACTCCGTAGAATTACCAAAGGACACCATGTCTTGTTATGGCCATTATGTATGGAGTTCGTAGAATGGTTTGAACTTACTCATTGTGTCTGAACCGGTGTAAATATGCTATGTTAGTAAAAAACCCTCAATGATTACCCCCTCTTTAAGGGTGCATGTGACATCATGGAAAGGATAATACAGCCCTAAAAGAGGACCCAACCACATTTTGACATGTAGAACTCTACCCTGCAGGGGAAAGGGAAGCACTTGGTAGATACCAAGGTGCACACAAAAGGGGATGGCTAGCCAATACAAGTGTTAGTCCAAAAACACATACATGCAATAAGACGAGTGTAAAATATGCAAACAATGTAGTAACTACCAAGCATCATAGTGTAAACATGTAAGAACAAATAGAATGCACAAAGTGGATTTCAAACATGAGACATCACTCACGATGTCACAAGACACGCAAGGCCATCATGGCCACAAACAATAGACAAGTGTGCACACAAGAAAAGGGAAAAGCCCATATATAATAGCAAATAATGGAAGACAAGTAAAAATAGTCAAACAAGTAGTCATGGAAACATGTAATCATGCAAAAAAAGTTCTACACATGGAACACCCATTAACATGTTAGAATGATAACCAATATGTTAAAGCATGTATGAGAAAGTAGTATAAGATTGTAACACCTTAGACAAACTGTTATATTTCTCTTTGCATTACAAGCATTGGCATGTGATTTTCTTGAATGAGGTGTGTTCCCTTGATTGTTGAAAATCATGCTTGTTATGGATAAATCATTTCTACTCTTGGATGGAAATGATATGGCTTGCAAGAATCCATTTTCACTTCTTATTGATAAGCTGCAATCTGATTTTGAGAGTTGCAAACTTATCTCTTTAACTGACTCATCCTTGGATCAATTTTAGTGATCCAAGGAATGTTTTAAAATCTCCTTACGGACTAAATGATAAATTGACATTCATTAGTTTGAGAGACATAGCGGACTGAAATTTTGTATTTTACAAATTCTATGGCCTTGTGTGAGCGTACCTTCATTTGGTTGTATGTTTGTGCTTGGGTCTTGGGATTGATCTCTGCAAGACATTAATGGTGTAAATGAAATATAGTCTGCTTCATGACTATGAAGGGGATCAAAATCCTAAAACTAAAGGATTATCCTAACGGTATCCTAAACTAGGTAAGAGCACCTACTTCCTAGCTATGTCTACTTATTTGGGTTTCATTCTAACCTAAGCTTCTTATTCTATTTTGTTGGGATGGTGTCCTAACCTAAGCTCTTGTGCCAAATGAATAAGGGAGAGATTACTAAAGTAATGCTAGGCTACTTAACCTAATGCCTAATACTAATGGTTGTGAATTTTATCTAACCTAAGGTGGAAATTACCTATGGAAATGTTTTAAGACCTAAGGTAATTTATTGTTAGACTAACCTAAGTTTTGGGAAATCTATCCTAAACTATTAAAAAGGGAACCTAAGGGTCGCATGGCACTATGGCGACGGTTCCAATGGCATTTAATTGATTTGATTGGGTTAAATGTATGGAGGTACAACCAGTTTTGGAAAAGGCTAGTTAACTTTAGTGGAGACATATGTGGAGGCTTCACTAAAGATGGAAATGCATGTTAAATTAGAAATGGCATTCACCAGTTTTGGGAGGCAGTGGAAAGGAGAGATAAGTGGGAGATTTGGGAGTAATGGCATTAATGGACCTCGGTTTTTGTGTGCAAACTATCTTGGAAACAAGGGAGGTGGATTTGTGGGAGGTTGTTTGGTCTTGCATGTCTTGCAAATTTTGCTCTGCATGGAGCTATCTGGTTCTTTGAACCAGCAGTTTGACTTCTACTTTGTGGCTATTTTTGGTTTCTCTAGTCTATTTTCGATCAAAGGAATGTATATGAGGCATTGGAAGAAAATTTGTTTGGTTTTGATCTTTCATGGAGAAGAAAAAGAGTGGGAAGCTTGGCTAGAAGTCTCCTTTGAATTGGTAGAGGCACTATCAGGCATGATAGGCTCTATCCATTAAGATTTATTTCTTTCTTCTAAGTGATTCATTAAAACAATTCTGCTCTCATGAGATATATGTTTGCATGATTTTTCTGGTTAATTACTTTCATGCTTTTATGAATCTCTATGGTTTTTGGGATGTAAATCCATTGCAAAGTAATGTTAGCTTTTGGAAACTTTCTCTGTGCAAGTTTAGTGGTGACATGCATGTGAAACTTGTATTCGAAGCTTTGTATTTCATTCTGAAACTTGTATTCGAGGTTGGTGTTGTTCTGAACTGGCATTCGTTGCTTTGTGTGGTTCTAAACCTTTATTGGAGCCTTGTGTTTCATTTGAACTTGTATTGGGGATTTTTGTATGAGATTGATTGCAGCTTCGTGTTTTTCCGAGCTCGTATTGAGCCTTGTGTAGTTCTGAACTTTTGTTCAAAGCTTCATGTTTGACATTGTACTCATATTCAATACTTGTGTGTTCTGAACTGGTAGTCGAGTCGAGGTGTTTGGTTCTGTACTTGTAGTCTGAGCTTGGGTTTTACTCAGATTCTAGGATTTGAAATGCTTTGAACTCATTTTTAGATTATGTCTCTCGAAAGAGACTTGAGAGATTAATTTTGGTTTGAAGTTGATTTGGTAATCTCTTTTGAGATCTTCTCCTTGTAGCTTCTTGTTGGAATGGTTGTGGTACTTCTATTTTGGAGACTTGTACCACCTTCTTTAAACTTGTAAAGGCATGCAAATATGGAGGATAATATTCTCTCCTTTTCTTTGAACAAACCCACGTCTTGAGGTAAGCTTGACTATTTTGTCTAAAGGTTATTAGACTGGAACTGTATCTTGTTGTGGGTTTGGTTGATATAGAGTTCATTTGGAATAGTCGTTAATAGTTTTGAGGTTTATGGAAATGCAGTATGCATTCTCCTTCTTGTGATCAATGTTTGAAATGAATACCTTCCTTTTCACAATATTTTTAAATGGAACTTGGGAGTCTTTGTTGTGATTTTGTTTCAGTCATGTTGGTGGTAAGATTGGGTCATTACTTGACTTAAATGTTTATTGGGTTTTCTTACTCTCTTCAGATCTTCTTAATTGATTTTTGGGTTTTATTAGAAAGATGAGTTGAATACCCTAGTGTACTGAATTTTGTATGGAAGGATACATTATCTCTCGGTTTAGATTGTTTTGTATAATTGTTCTTATTTGGATCGCGAACTACTTGCTCTTTTGTATTGAGTTGTTGAAGCCTTGTAATGGGATTTCAGTCTTTTGAGTTTGTGAGTACTTCTGAACTTGTTTAGCTTATATTGTTTTGGGTTTTCTATTCCTTGTTGGATTCAATGAATGAATCTCTAGGTCTTTTAAAGAGAAAGGAATATGTTCTCTTGGGGACAGTATACTATTTTTGGGACTGTACTGTGTACTTCGTTATGAGAATTGAATTCGAACTTGTGTTTAATGAATGGGAATAGATAAACCAGTTGGTAAATATTTGTAAGGGAAACTAGAAGTGTGCTTTCTTCTAACTGTGTGTTTGGTTTTGTGTTCTCTCTTGGGAACTAGTTAAAGAACTTCTAAGTTTGAAATAGAAATGGGAATTCATTTGATAGTATAAATGAAATGAATTATTGATTGGATCTTTTCTAATTGAGATCCCTTTTTACTGTTGTTTGGATAAGTTCATTTGATTGAACTTCTCTGTATTTCGATTCTCTTCTGAGATGGAAATTTCTTTGTGGATTGTTTGGTCTACTTTGTACAAGTCATTTGTTGTAATGGTGTAGAAAGAGAATAGTTGAGTCGGTTCTGTTGAATAGAGAATGTAAACTTGTTTTGACCGACTTCCATGCCTGACTGAGTCATACTTATTTTGGATTTGGTATTGGAAGGTTTACTCTTTTGCACCCTATCTTTTATGAATCCTCTTTTTGGATGGATTCGAGAAGAGTGTAACCCTGTGTGAGTCTAGCTTTGATTTGTGGAACATCTGGTTAGATCTTTGAATGATATCTTCTAACATGTAGTAGTTAGTTAAGACTTGTAGGTAGACTATTTGGATATTCTATTCCTTCATGGATTGATTTGGAATTCTTGTTAGGTGTTGTCTCTTTAATGTTGAATCCTTATATTGTTATCCTTGAACTGAAGTAGTTGGGTGAGTTCTAAACCTATTTCTATCTTTCAGATGATTAGTGTATGGGGAACAATATGTATTGATTCTTCTTCTTTGCTTAAGTTGTAGGATGAATCATCCTAATATGAGCTATGCTGTATATAACTCTTTTTCTACTTAGTAAAGATAATTGTGTATTTCTATTCTTATAGAATTATGAAACAATTGGATGACAAGACCTGTTGTTTGTTTTAAAGTAATTGATAGGATCAATTAAACCTTATGATATAATGCAGATGTTGTGGATTATATTATGCTCCTTTCTTAAAAGTAAATTTAGACTCATTATTGTACTTCTTATTTGGTTGTTATTACTTATGTTTATTTGTATGATATATTAATTGTTTCATTAAAGAAGAGTTGTTTTAATGGAACAATTAGTGGAATGCACTTCACTTTAATGCTTAGTGCTTATCATGCTCAGTTCATTGAATTGACCTGTGCTAGCAATTTTTGCAGATGGACATCGTAAGTGATAAAAGAAGGAAAAATTTTTATGATGCATTGGCTTATTTAATTCTGGATCTTATGTAAAGAATTTCGATTCATTCTTGAGTTGTATTGGAAAAGAAAAGTGATGTTCTTTTAAGATCTTAATTCTGATTGACATGCAAAATTTCTGAAATGCATAGTCTTGTAAATGTATATTTATCATCATGAATTGGAAGGTTTTGAGTTGGACTCCAATTTGTGTGAGTTCTTTTGTACTTGTATGATGGAATTAGTAGTGATATCTTGGTGGTATTCTTTATATCTGTTTGTATACTATTGTTGTTATCAATTAATAAGTTAGATAAAGGGGAGAGTACAATTCCCCTTATTATAAGGAAACTTGTTAAATTGCAAAAGATGTCGTTCTCTAACTACACAACTATAGTTTAATAATAAAATATGCTTGGGACATACAATTAAACTATATGAGTAAAGAATGATAAAAGGTTATGTTAATCCTAACATCTAACCATGTAGAGGAAGACTCTTCCTCTCTCAAGGAATGAAAGATAAAAGGAATAGTGGTTATGATATTTAATCTTTGTACTTCATTCATAAGAAATAAACACTAGTTGAATCTAGGTGGATGACACTCTTGATTTGGATAGATAGGTTGCATTAAGAATTAAACATTTTATGTTTGCTATCCTGTTTTGGGATAACTGCTTGTTATGCCATGTTAATGAACAACAATGCAAACATGAACTAATGAATTCCTCCATATCTAATCAGGATAGTCATGGATAAAGATCTTAATGAATGTTGGAATTAGGGTTAGGCATGGTTGCTGTAATCTGAATCTTAAATCCAATAATAATTATGAATTAATGACCACTAAGGGGGTATGTACATCTTGACGAATCGGTTCTAAAGGATGTTGGCACATTCCAACTATTGGGATCAGACCTCGAGAAGTCCCGGGACTTCGGAGGATACAATGTTGCATTGACATGTGGTAACACTCTTCGTATTTGTTCATCTATATCTACACACGTTTGGACTTGAACCTAGTTTCTAACTAGGTCAAGTTAGTAGCATGTTTAGGATAGGTAGTAGATTTCTATGACTCAGGGTACCTTGGCACATTCAGTTGACTTAGGTCAACTGAGTATGCCCATATACCCTAAGTCATCATGAGCATCTTCCTATAACAAATTCTGTTGCTAACCTGGGCTAGGGTCAAACCTTGGGCAAGTAGACTAACAAAGAGTCAAGAAAGACCATTATAGATAATAAAGAGAGTGGGGTGAAGGATGTATTCCAAAATGACGAGTATGCCATCTAGGAATAGTAACATGAACAATATGTTGAAAATCTTTGGCCAAAGTATCGCAAGCTACTGGTTGCGTTGTCCTATGTCACCTAGTTTAAAGCAACGTGATGTCAGATGAATATTGGTAACAAATATTCAGATAGGTTCTTTAAACAGATCACTCAGTACCCAGAATAGGGTAGGAAACCAAGTATACATAGTATACATAAAGTATTCTATACTTTAAGTCAACATGAGAGATCGGTTGGTAACCGAGTCATGGAATGAGAGATCAATAACATACCGAGTCATTACAGCTACATATGGTTATCTGTTATGAGATTGATTGGCATGGAATGTGTGTTCTAAATGATGTTTTATTTAGAATAGAGAACATTATGTTTCATTTTTTTTTCCTTGTTTCTAAAGTCTTAAAATGGGTTCATTTTATTTTCCCCCTCGTAGTCGGGAATGAACCATAAATGAGAGTGCGTCATCAGGAAATGGTCAAGTAGTGTTAGTTGTATCTAGCATGCTATTATGAATGTGTATGTGTAGTGGTGATGAAATGCGACATGTGGAGAGATGTGCGTGAACCCTATAGCTGAAGTGTATATCACGACTTTGTTGAATGGAGGAGTGATGATTTATCCCTAAGCATATATCACTATAGAATGAGTGAATGGGAATGAGATATAGGGAAGGATGCACGTGGACCCTATAGCCTAAGCATATACCATGACTTGTTGAATGGATGAGTGATGATTTATCTTTAAGCGTATATCACGATAAGATGAAGGAGTGAAAATGGGTGACAATTTAGCCTAGAGTGTATGTCACTATAAGATGAGAAGAAGGGGTGACAATTATAACCTAAGGTGTATGTCACTAACATGGGAAATGATGGATGAGGAAAATGTCACATTGGTGAATGTAAAGTCCAATTCATTAGTAAACCCTTGGCAATCGAGTATGGACCAAGGAACTAGAGTGCATTATAGGGGTGGCGAGTGCAACATGTAGAAGACACTATAGTATAAACGCATCAAGTGATGGATATGGGATGTAAATGTGTGGTGTGGTCAATGCAATATAGGATGTGTAAAGGATATAGGATATGAATTGTATATAGAAATGGAATATGCAATAATAAGAAGTAGAACTAGATCCATGTGTAAGGGAATCTAGTGTAGCATGGAGAATATATAGGATCTAGGAAATGTGTTATGGGGGAGTATGTACTATAGGAAATTTAGGGTGTGGAAATGATGTGAGATGTGGTGGTAGTTGTAGATATAATATGTAGTGATGATATGTAAAGCTAGACCCATATATAATGTGACCTAGCGTAAATATAGGATGTAAGGACGAGATGCAAAACTAGATGTAGGTGAGATGACGACTAGTGTAGTATGTATAAGATAAATGATGTATAAATGAATAATAGATGAGGGATGTATAAGATAATGTAAGATGTAGGATATGTATAGAAATGATGATAGAATGTAAATGTGTAGAACCTAGAGTGCAGTGTGTGGGGTTTAGTGTAATGGTAATCCCTCAATAGTCCAGTGTGAATTGTTTCCCAAGAGTGCGCCATCAGGTAGCGAGGGTGTGTTGTAATACGTGAAGTGGATATGAGATGACAATAAGTGATAGAGATGAAGTGTAGGATGTAAAAGGGTACAACCATGCTAAGTGGGGGTATGTCATGTGATATGCCCCCAATAGTAGTGTGGGAAGAGGCTATGTGAACTTGTTAAGGAGATCATTGTCCTTTAGGTCAAAGTCAAATGGATTGGGATTGGTGACATGGTATGCTATAGTATGAGGTTGATCATGTAATGTGCCAGTAATATGTAAATGAGACATGCCCATAGTGTATTATTCATCAATGAATGGGGATGTGGGCAACTGTGTGTGTACCATCAAGTATAGTTATGTGAATAACCAAGAAAGTAAATATTGTAAATAAAAACACAACCAAAAGGCATAGGGAATGAAATATCAGTATGATTGGGGTCTAAGGTACCTTTGATGTAAGTAAGCCAAGAATCTCCTAATGTGAGTAGAGAAGAACAAGGGGTACGTGGGAGATATACTAAAAGATCAAAGACACGCAGGCCATAAGTGGAAGTGATAGTGAAAAACCATAATATAGGTGAGAAGCATGAGTAGAAGGTGAAAGGTCCTCAAAAGTAAAACCAAGACAAGCTAGGCCAGCATGGGAACATACTATTTCATCATGGGTAGGATTGAATGGGACATGTTCCCAATACAAGTCATGAATGAAAAGGGTGTAAGTGAAGGGTGGGTGAATTTCTGATGGAGTTGAGAATGGGTTAATATTGTCCATAGATGGAACATGTAGCTGATGTGGGACGATAGCTGTAGAAGGAGGTAGTGTAGAAGGGATAACATCTAGTAAACAAATAATTCCCTCAAGTGGTGGAAAATGAGGATGTTCATGCATAAGATGAGGTTCATATTTAGTATCAATGCATGGAATAGGGAGACTAGTGTGAGGGTCATAGAAAAATATTGGAATGAATCACAATCTCGAATATAGCATGATAGATATGCTCATGTAGGAATTTGATGCAAGAGTAGACTGTAGAGGCAAAAAATTGCATGGCATGAAGCCATGGTCTGCCTAACAAGTAATCATATGAGACAGAAAATTAATTACAAAGAAAATGGTAAAGAGAGTCTTAGGACCTACGGTTAAAGACAAGGTAACGTGTCGTAGACATGGATGGAAAAAACATCATAAGCACATAGCGAAATAGAAGAAGAGATAATGTCATCGGTAGATAAACCTAAGGATCGAGAAAGGACATAGAGCACATATTACACTCAGAGCCATTATCGATAAGAGTGCACTTGAAAACAACATTGTAGATTCGAGACATGATATAAAGTGGTGGGACATTGTCAAAGAGGTGGATGTCAACATGAGGATTGCCTCTAAATGCTATATGTTGAGAAAAGGCCATATCACTATCAACATGATACAAACCCAATAAAACCCTATATGTCTTTGACATATCACTTAGATTTGACTCGAGTGCTGTTGATCAAAAACACTTGATAGAACTCACATAAGAAATCCTCACAGAAAGCAAGTAAGGTTTAAGGGCGCGAATGGATAGGAAGAACACACATGTGGAGGGAAAGTTCAACATTTGGGACTTAGCCTATTTTGAGCATGAAGACCTATTTTTAGAAGATGGCATGCAAAACACACCAATGATGTAGGGATGTGTGCACCACACATTATCTATCTTTAGAGGATCAGATTAAATATTTTTTACATGGAGGCGAGCTAAGAATAGGATGGTCACTTCAGTTAACTACAAGAGGTCTATAGATAGCACACTTGCATGTGTGGCTATGCTTGTAAATGGCACGTGGCTATTAATAGCATGCGGCCTATTTTTGGAATAGAGAAGCGGTGAAGGGCAAGTCCCCACCCTATATATATATATATATATATATATATATATATATATATATATATATATGATGCAAATCACATAGATAGATGTATGTATAAAGAGGTATATGATGGAATTACTGTATCGATCCATACACACATTGGTATAGAATGCCATTATTGTAAGGAGCTTCTGTGTTTATTAATAGATGGAAGTTATTGGCTAAATCTAAGTGTTATTCTGTGTGAAATCAAGTAGTGCATGTTCTTGATTCAATCATGATTATTGTTTAAACTTGTTCTTTCATAAATATGAATATGGTATGCATTGTAGAATGATGGATTAGTTATGGATCTATATGTTTATTCCTTCATCACACTAACATCCTCATAAACAACCCTAAAGAGGGACATGGTACCTTTGCATGCTTCGGGAGAGAACTCAATCTAGGCTGAGTGATGTGCCAACACGACTAGGGTGCTATCTGGTAATTCTAGGCAACATCATTGGTTCCATTGCCAAGACCTCTTTTCAGTTTTTTTCAGGATGGTTTGCAATGAAGACATACAATTTAACCCTAGAAAGTATTGAGGAGTGCATACACGATCTGGAGGAAGAATATGCACGACGGTTCAAGAGTGGATCCGAGTTTAACACACACACTTGGGTAGAACGGAATCTATATGATAGCTTATATGTGATATTTTTTTCCATCTTTCTAGTAGATATATATGAGTGGTTGAATGCATATGCATTTAAGAGGAATTGGAGGTATCACGTACTTGTTTGGACACATAAAGAATTTCAGGCCCTTTATGATGCTTTCGACTTGATCTAGACTCGCACTATGGATACATGGTTTTGTGGTGTTCAAAAAAGTTATATTATGTAATATTCAATTTTGATGTATTTTTTCCTGGAGGTAGCTGAATTATAGATTTTGCGGTATCCTAGAGGAACATATTTGCAAGGCATTCTACCGACGATCAAAATCTTGATGGTAACTTTGAACCTGGAGAGTAAACCGATGGCTAAATAAACCTCACCATGCATGAGGGCAGAACAGTTCGGTAAAAGATGGCAGACCTAGTGGAAAAAAGCAGAGAGAGGAAAGGTGGCTTAAGTATAATGAGGTGCACAAGAGGGAGATAGAGAAGCAACGTATTGTTGCAGAAAGTATGGCGTTGAGGAGAGAGATGGCTCGTGAAGGATTTAAATCTCACATAGAAGATATGGAGCCATAAAGCATCGGAACTCCCCCATCTTGGAAAGCATGACAGAGATCCCCCTTGGCCTCATGTGGAAGTATGCCAACAGAGACTACTTGGGTTGTGGGCGCGCATCTTAATCCACTTTGTGACCTAGCCCTTGTGCTTGGTTTTTTCAGTATCTAGTATGACCAGAATCAATAAGAAAGTTTGGGAAGTAAGAGAGAAAGTACATCAATGGTAGGACAAATGAATTCAATGTTATTCAGAGGTGTGTTTTTCAAGTGCATCGTCTACACATAATGTAAGCGTGCCAAATGTTGGGTTCACCTCTAGACGTGGAACTACCTCATAGAATGTAGGGGTTCAGTATAGTACTAATGTCAGAGCACAGGGGAGTACATCTATAGGTCCTATTCCAGCTACTGGTGGAGGGTCAGGAGGTATAGGTGGTTCTAGTTTTGGTGGATCTGGTGGCAGAGGAAACACAAGAGATTCGGATCGTGTGGACAAGGTACACGGCAACCATAGAACATTTATATGGAGATGTCGCTTCGTCTTCCAGAGTATAGAGGCATAGAGGGTGCTACTGAGCATGTGCACATGTGTGAAATATTATGGTGCATGAAAGGGATCACAGTTGCTGAGTGCAAGGCAAGTTAATTTTCTATTACCATGCAAGAATGAGCACACAACTAGTATATGAAGTTTGACCCTGATCAAACTTGCGTGGATTATGTAGCATTGAAGGATGTTTTCTTAAAAGAGTTTTATATCCCAAAATTTGAGTAGAAAAGTATCAGTGCGCTCAAATATATCAATCAGGGCACCACTAAGAGTGTACATGAGTATGATGCCCACTTTAAGATACTTCTATCTAAGCTTTCTTATGATATTCATGCCAACCAACATGCACAATGGTTTTTGGAGGATTGATTACACCATTTAGAAGAGAACTATCACATAATACATACACTGATCCATGTGAAGCATTGGAAGAAGATTTGTGTAATGAGGCAATTGGGAGCATTGACACTGGTGTTAGTCCATTCTTAGAGGCACAAATTGCAGCTATGGCTAAACAGTTAGAGAAGCTATCAACAAATTCAGCCCATGAAATGCGCTTAGGAATTTGGTGTACAGATTGTGAAGTAGAAGGTCACACCAAGGATAGTTGTCCTTGCAGAACAGTACACTCATTACTATTGGACTGTGAGATTTGTCATTTGAATCATGATGCTAATCGAAGTCCTTTGTTATAAAGCACACAATAAGGAAGAATGTATCCAACTTTTGTAAAATTTACAGGTCCACAACCCATGATACTAAGGATTGTCGATTGATTGGTCAGATCTAGGATGCTATAGACATTGGGGTATGACAGACAAGTGTAATAGATAATTCTAAGGGTAAGAATGAGCACCAGGATCGGGATCATAATCAAACATGCTATAACAGGAATGAGGGCCGTTTTGAAGGAGGTCATGGAAGAGGACGTGCATATCAATGTGGATATGGAGGACAAGGCCACAATGGAGGTAGAAGTGAGTTTCCTCGAGGAATGTGCTATACATGTGGATCCCCTGATCATTATAGGCACAAATGTCCCTAATGTTAGATTTTATTTTTGCGGAAAGAATCATAGCTATGAGGAGTGCCTAGACTTATATGAGCATATCAGTAAACAACATAAGTAGGAGAACAAAGGTGCAGGGATGGTTAGGATCCAATGTGTGGAGGAAAATCAGTGGATGCCCAAGATAGCACCAGAACCTGAGGCCTTAACTGTCAAGATTACCACACGTGCTGAAGTGGCACACGTAAGAGAGGCATAGAAGCCTACGATCACCAAGGAGG
Organism: Taxus wallichiana var. yunnanensis; assembly: GCA_018340775.1. NCBI lineage: Eukaryota > Viridiplantae > Streptophyta > Pinopsida > Cupressales > Taxaceae > Taxus > Taxus wallichiana. The sequence continues at coordinate 517,813,900 of CM031239.1, forward strand.
AGGTTTTGCATGCAAGGTACCCAAATCGGCTCATCAGAAGGAGGTTTATTAGGATACCATGGAAGTGCTAAGGAATATTTAGGGTGAAATACAGTACTTAAAGGAGCAGAAGAAAGCATCAGAGATAGTCCAAACTGATATCGATGATCTGAGAGAAGTATGCAAAATGTTGTGCTAGGAGAACATCATCCCACTATTAGGAAGTTGGTTAAAAGGGAACACTCCGCGTGCAAGTATTGAGATAGGATGATAAATCCTGCATGCAAATCTTCCCCCTGATAGCATTGAATATGACAAGGAAATTACTCTAAATGTTGTTGTGGATGGATGGTTGTTGAGCAATATTCTGATAGATATAAGGTGCGAAGTAAATGTGCTTATGTTAGATGCATGGGTACAAATGGGGAGACCCCCATTACAGCCATCATCTAATGTGTTGTTTATGGCAAACTGAACTAAGGAAACTCCCATAGGAGTTTTGAAGGATGCATCTATAACTATATAAGGGGCCAAGTTCACTGGGGATTTTGAGGTATTAGCACTTGCAGAAGTAAACAATTTTCCATCCTTGCTTGGATGCCCTTGGTGTTATGTGAATAACTGACTTGAGATTCAATAAGGGGTATATCAAATTTGAGAACAAGGAGGAAAGGGTTGTGATACCTTTGATAGATGGGAAGTCTACACCATATGTTGAGCCTCTAAGTGAGGAGGACTTAAACAGGATCTATGTCCGTGCTTTTCAGGATCCAGAGGTCAATGAGCCATCAAAGGAAGGCATCCTACAGTGGGAGGATTCTCATTCTATCAGTGATACTATGAGTATTTCTTGTGACAATTGGGCTCATGGTACATATGAACTAGTAGGACATGAGGTGAAAAACGTGGTTGCACGCAAGAAGGGACTTTGTTCTATTTGATGGATAGGATGTGCAGTACCCTGGTATATAGGAGCAGAAGATCTTCCTATATTTTTGGAAGCCATGGAGGCACAATGCATAGAAAAGTTCAAGAGAAGAGACATGTTATCATATGTCTTACGTAGGACAAGTAGTGCGTTGGTGGGTAGTTCATAGAGATAATCTTATGGAGTGGAAGGAGATCAGAATTGCCCTATCTACTAGGTTTATAAGAAGCAATGCACCTACATAGATCTACACTTATAATGGTGATCAACCTACTCAACATCACATTCAGCAAAGTGTGAGAGACTCTAGACAATGGGACAGGAAGCATTACCACCTTCACTTTGGGTGCATAGATTGTATTCTACTCTACAAGGATGTGCACACAGTATGTATATATAGAGCTCTATAGAGAGACTGGGAATTGGAAAAATTTGACTTCAGGAATGATTCAAACCTTTGACTATTTTTCTTCCCAACCTTCAATAGAAGAGGCATTAAAATTTGTCAAGTGGTTAACCATGGGAGATAGTGCAAAGGCAAGAGGAACTCATACAGGAATTAATGGGTGAGATAGAACCAGGCACACATTTTGAAGAAGAAGGAGAAGACTCCATATTTCTTGATCGTGCTTGTCTTAAGAAAGAAAAAGGTAAGATGGTGTACATCATGGATGATGAAGAAGTTGAAAATTTGGATATTGACCATTCATAGGGGGTGCATGAGGTCTTGGATAGTGCAGATAAGGATACACGTGCATACCATGAACCAATGAAGACCAAAAAGGTCAATATAGGATCGGAGGCTGAGCCTAAGGAGGTCATAATTGGAGACTACTGGTCAAACTCGGAGGTGGCAAAGATCATTGAGTTACTTAGGGATTATCAAGACTTATTCCCTTGAGGGTATCATGAACTTAAAGGTGTGCATGAATCACTTGGGGAAATGAAGATAAAGCTTAAGGAAGGTGCACGCCCCATGAGAAAGAGACCTTACAGAATGAATCCTAATTTACACAAAAAGGTAAAAGAAGAAATTGATAAAATGTTGAAATCTAGAATTATCAAGCCCCTTGATGAGTCAGAATGGGTTAGTCCAATGGTGATCAGTATCAAGAAGGATGGAAAAATTAGAATATGTGTGGACTATAGGGAGCTAAATGCTGCCTATGTAACAAACCCATTCCCTACGCCATTTACGGAGGAAATCCTAGAGGGAGTTGCAGGCGAAATATATTCCTTCATAGATGGGTTTTCTGGGTATCATCAGGTTAGGATTGCTCAGGAGGATCAGGAAAAGACTACATTTACTACTGAATGGGGTAGATTTTCCTATACTGTGATGCCTTTTGGATTGAAAAACGTGCACTCATTGTATTCTCACATATAGTTGTTTAGGAATTCAAATATTTTATTCACAACTTTTTGCAGGTTTATCTAGATGATTGGATAGTATATGGGCTTGTGAAAGATCATTGTGACAATCTGTGCTTAATGTTTGAACGATGCAAAAATTGAGTATCTCTTTAAACATCAAGAAGTGCATATTTGCTACACCTTTTGGAATATTGTTAGGGCATATAATCTGTAAGGAAGGGTTATTGGTTGATCCAGCTAAGGTTGTAGTCATTCTAGGCCTAGAAGTGCCTACCAGTCAAAGTGAGGTGCATGGATTTTTGGGTCATATAGGTTACTATCGAAATTTCATCAAAGGGTATGCCAAAATTGTTGCACCCTTGGAAGAATTACTAAAAGGGAAAGGTACATTTTATTGGGGAGAACCACAACAACGCACATTTGAGATATTAAAAGAGAAACTTACTACCACACCCATTCTACATTTTCCTCATGGGATAAACCATTTCATGTGCATGTGGACACTTCTTGGCATGGCCATTGGTGTCGTGTTAGCTCAACATGGAGAAGGTATTATAGATCATCCAATTTGTTTTGCTAGTAGGAAGCTGACTCTTGCTAAAAGGAATTATACAACTACAGAGCGCAAAGCTTTGTCAATGATCTATGCATTGCACAAGTTTCGACAATACTTGTTAGCAACACCATATGTGTTTTATACATATCACATGAAATTAAATTATTTGGTGAACAAACAAGTCTTGCAAGGGTGCATATGCTGATGAGTACTCCTATTTCAAGAGTTTGATTTCACATTGTGGTGAAGCCGAGGGGAAAAGTAATTCGGACCTGACCACTCATCTAGAATTTACTTAGGAGAAGAAGCACAAACAATTGAAGAAACCATGCCAGATGCACAGTTATATAGGTTACAATGCGCACCCATAGAATTAGAAGACATTGTTGTCTTTCTACGAACTGGTACGACACCGAGAAGGAATGAAGGCATTAGAAAAGAAACAACTTGTTATACGCAACACCATTTATGTTAATCAGTGGTGACCTTTACAAGTTAGGCAGAGATGAAGTATTACACCACTATGTATTAGAACATGAGCGTGAGGATATTATGGAAGAAGCCCATGGTGGTATTGCAAGTGGCCACTATGCAGGTGATGCAACTACTTGGAAGATCCTACTCGCTAGATTATGGTGGGAGACACTGTATAAAGATTGTAAGGTGTATTACAAGGTGTGTGACCATTTTCAGCACCTAGGAAAACTAGGGCAAAGAGATGAGATGCCTTTGAGACCGATTACTAGTGTTGAACCATTTGAGAAATGGGCCATTGATTTTGTAGGACCTATTTCACCAGCCGTGCACAAGACTGGATCACACTATATCATTACTTGCACAGATTATCTCACACGGTGGGCAGAAGTAGCACCTACGAAGGACTGTACAACAACTACAATAGCTAGGTTTCTATGGGAGAATGTTCTTACAAGATATGGATGTCCTTTAAGCTTGACAAGTGATAGGGGTACACATTTTTTGAATGAGACAATCAGGATCCTATTAGATGAGTTTATGGTTACACACCATAAAACTACACCCTATCATCCTCAAGAAAATGGAACTATTGAGGCCTTCAACAAGATTTTGAGCCAAAATTTGTGATGTTGGAAGAAAGGATTGGGTTGATAAGGTGTCAACTATTCTTTGGGCATATAGAACAACTTATAAGAGATTGAATAAAGACACACCATTTTAGTTGGTGTTTGGCGTAGAAGTAATTCTCCCTACAGAATTTATGTTACCTTCTTTGCGTATTGCACATGCTAGAGGTCTAGTAGCTGAGCAGGATTTAGGAGAGCGTATTGAGAAGATGATTCAATTGGATGAGAAACAAGCCATAGCACGATGGAGTCAAAAGCAAGAAAAGGAAAAGCAGAAAGCATGACATGATAGAAACATAAAGGACAAGAAGTTTGAGATTGGACAAATGGTATTTCTTTATGAATCCAAGTTCTTGTGCCATCCAGAAATCTTAAAGTGCATTGGTTGGGGCCGTATGTCATCACTAACATAATTAAAACAGTCCTTTCCAGATTAGAAGCACTTGATGGAACATGGCTACCCGGTTACTTCAACGGGAGTAGGCTGAAGCCCTATTATAAATAAGTCTTCTTGGTGTTTGTAATAAGGAAGTATTGCCATTTAGATTAGGTTTTCAATTATGTATTTCCTTAATGTATTTCCTTCATTGTCATTATGATTTGTCAATTTAGTTGTTGTTCTTGTGTAATAAGCATGCTTGCACGCATGAAGCTACTTACTATGTGAAGAATGTTTATGCACAGAGGACTGCACATAATTTTAGTGTGGGGTGGTTGTTTATATCTAGGTACAAGATAGTGGGAATTGAAAGGATAAAGGAATAAGCTGCTATGGGTGTGCTTTTAAGTCAAAGAAAGATTGCTTCTCACAAGTGACCAAGGATAGAGATGAAAGAAGGAATAATATAACATGAGGTAAGTGGAGGCCATGATAACTACCAGGAGAAGGTACAATGATGAGGTACTCGGGTGTAAGGGCACGCACTGAAGAGAAGTCTATGACTAGAGGGTAGGGAGGCACGCTAGAAGGTTATAGCTGGGGTATGAAGATATACCACACATAACAAATGAATGAATTTTGTTAATGAATGAGGGGATATTTGGTAGGTGAAGGAGTAATAAATGCATCAAAATTTGAAAAATCTATATAAGGATGGGATGCGAATTCATTTTTACCATTGCAAGTAAGAGTATTTGAAAGAAGCTAAGTGTGAAGAGTTGAGTGATTGTTTTAAGGTGTGAGAGGTGTGTAACAAGGTCGCGATGAAGAGATCTATGCAAATAAGAAGCTTTTTGTCCCAAGTGGTGAAGGGTTTGAGTGAAGCAAGGTGACAAAGATGAGTTAGGGGCATGTAATTTCACCTAGGGCACTGCTGAATCAAACTAGGGTTTGCTTCACACATTACAAAATTTGAACAAAAAGGATCTACAAAGGATTGCAAGGTAAAAATGGCACCAAAGAAGGAAGCTGCAGTAAGATGGGTAAAAGGAAAGAATAAAATGGATCTTTTAGAAGGAAGAATGACATCAATGTCCAGCGTTGTGTTGGTTCTGTAGAATGAAAAAGGAGAGATTGTAAGGGATGAGTTGGAATCCATTGTTGTGGACATTCTAGAGAAAGCAGAACAAGCACTCACTTGAATAATGCACTTGGAGGCCAAAATAAAGGAGGAGTATCTAGAGTTGATCCTTCAAGATGATACAGAGGATGCTGCCTCTTAAAACATTCTTTATTCATCTACATTCTTTCTTATTCTTTCCATTTAATATTCTTTACTTCAATTTTTTTTGGAGATACCCATTGTCGGGGTGACAATGTGATTAGTGTGGGGTAATGTTGATCAGAGAACACTTGACAAAACTCACACAAGAAGTCCACGTGGGAAAGTAGGCCAAGTTTAAGGGCACAAATGGATAGGAAGAACACACGTGTGGAGGGCAAGTTCAACATTTAGGACTTAGCCTATTTTGAGCATGAAGACCTATTTTTAGAAGATGGCGTGTGGAACACACCAACGATGTAGGGACGTGCACGCCATGCATTGTCTATCTTTAGAGGATCATATCAAAATTTTTTTACATGGATACAAGCTACAAATAGGATGGTCACTTCATTAACTATAAGAGGTCTATAAATAGCACACTTGCATGTGTGGCTATGCCTATAAATGGCGCGTGGCTATTAATAGCATGCGGCCTATTTTTGGAATAGAGAAGCGGTGAAGGGAAAGTCCCCACCCTATATATATATATATATATATATATATAATATGCATAGAATCACATAGATATATTTATGTATAGAGAGGTATACGACGAGATTATTGTATCAGATCCATACATGCATTGGTATAGAATGCCATTATTGTAAGGAGATTCGTGTTTATTAATAGATGGAAGTTATTGGTTGAATCTAAGTGTTATTCCTGTGTGAAATCAAGTAATGCATGTTCTTGATTCAATTATGATTATTGTTTAAACTTGTTCTTTCATAAATCTGAATATGGTATGCATTGTAGAATGATGGATTAGTTATGGATCTATATGTTTATTCCTTCATCACGCTAACATCCTGCTACAACAACCCTAAAGAGGCACTTGGTACCTTTGCGCACTTCGAGTGAGCGCTCAGTCTAGGTTGAGTGATGTGCCAACGTGACTAGGGTGTTATCTGGTAATTCTATTCTACATCATGCTCACCTCGAAGTGTGCAAAGGTATCAAGTCCCTCTTTAGGGTTGCTTTTGCAGGTTGTTAGCATGATGCATAGTTCCATTACTAACACATCATTCTATAGAGCATACCATATCTATAACTAAGGGAGAACAAAATTAATTACTAACCATGATGAGATAAAAACATACTAGATTCAGATACACATAGAATTAACACTTAGATTCAACAAATATCCTCCATTATATTCAACGTAACAAGTATACAGAAGCTTCATTACAATAACAATAGTAGGCACGTAATAGATTTAGTAGCATAATCAAACTATATCTCTCCATATATGTCCATCTCTCTATTACACAGTTTACTACATACTTATAAGGGTGGGGACTTGCTCTTCACCGCTTATCAGTTCCTAAAATAGGTCGCATGCTATTATTAGCTACGTGCTGTTACAAAACTAGCCTCAGATGTAAGTGTGCTAACAATAGACTACTGGTAGTTAACTAACAATAGTATATCTATTTCCATCTTGTGTCTATGAAAAGTTCTTTATAGCTAACCCTACAAATATAGCCAATGCATGGTGCGTACATCTCTACCTCATTTTTGTGCTCTGCACACCATCTATAAAAATAGACCTTCATGAGCAAAAATGGCTAAGTCTTGAAAATCTAAACTTTTATTATTCGCACCCGTGCTCTCCTATTTCCCCACATGCAATTATTGTGTTCTTTCTCACAAGTGTTCTCTCGATAAACATTACCCCACACTAATTTAATTGTCACCTCGACAATGGTCATCTCTAAAAATAAAGTAAAGAATTGAAGAATGGAAAGAAGTAAAGAATAGAAGAATGGAAAGAATGAAAGAATTTTTTTACTCTGCAGTCTCTTCTTCTGTAACCTGAACAACTAATTCAAGATATTCCTATTTTATTTCTGCCTCCAAGGTTTGCCACTCAGTGAATGGTTCCTCTTCTCTTTTTGGAATGTCCACTGTAATGGAATCTAGTTCATCTTTCCTGATCTCTCCTTTCTCATTTTGCAAGACCAACACAATGTTGGACATTGCAGTCATCCTCTTCTCAAGTAAATCCATATTCTGCACAATGAGCTTCCCAAGCTCCTCTAGCTGATTCTTGTGTGGTTCTTGGGTTGCTGCCAAGGCCTCACACTTTTGTTTAACCATTGATAATCTTTCTGCATGGCCCAATGTTTCTAAAAGTTTTATGTTAATGAGCACCTCTGGAGCTATGCAGATGTTCAAGGCTTGGTCTACTTTCTTTAGTTCTTCTTGTAGTGCTTGCAACAGTCCTTCATAGGATGCAATCTTCCACATCACTGAAGCCTTCTCTCATTTTGCATATTGTGCTAGATTCTTTGGTATTGACATGCAAAAAGGTTCATCTTCAAGCACTAGGTCCACAAATGTACCTATATAGTGTATTATCAAAAGAAATGTCTTTGGCACATTTGGCTCTAAGTGTGGCCTAGCTCTTATGATATTATCACCAATTTCCTTAATGATGATGATAAATATAGAGTTATTCTTTTGTGCTAATTCTTTTTCTTGCATTAGGTGCCATATTTCCCCATACTTAGTCTTAATCTCTTCTCTAAGCACCCTAATTGTGGTAGCCTTGTCCATATTTCACCTCGCCACCTCTGTTGAGACTTTCACCAATGCATTTATTACTTGTTCATCTAACATGACAGTAGGATTTACCATCATGTGTCTAGCCTGAGGTGTCTTTTTCAACCTCCTTGATACACATGACTCCTCACACACATCAAAATCTAGCTCATCCATGTGTGTGTGCATTGACCATGATAATCGATTCCTGTGCACACTGTTGCCATATCTTCATCCATTAATTCCCAACCATATAAGTCCTTTTGTGATTGTGTGCTCTAGAAATGGGCGCAGGCAATTTTACCTATGTCCTCGGCATAACCCATGGTTGGTGGAATGTGCTCTTCACTCGTTCTTCTAGACCTAGGTTGCTTAGGAACTTGAGCCTCCAAATTTGGAACTTGTGTTTTCATGTCTTGCATGTCTCTCGTAGCTATCTCATATGTTCCCTTTTCCTCCTCTTCTCCTTCCTTCATTTATTCATATTTCTATTCTTCTACATTATCTATAGGTGTAGGAGAATTAGGCATGCTTTCCTCTGACTCTTCTACCTCCTCATTCAATTTTAGTTTCCTCCTCTTTTTATGGTTGTCTCCTTCTGTGGAGAAATTATGGGTGATTTGCACACTATTTGCAGAGTAGCATATTGGGTTCTTGTTCTCCTAAACACTCTCTTCAATCTATGCTCTCCTTAGACTACATCCAAGTCCTCTTCATACCCCTATTGTGGCGAGGTGGTGTAGTGGTGTGCTCAGCTTCATCCTTATTCATAGGATGTCTTCTACCTCTATGCTCCAAACCACCACTATCCTCGCGCTCATCCTCCTCATCCTCTACTTCAATTGGCTCTGTGGGCTTAGGCACTAGGATGTTCTCCATTATATGCTTACCCTTTGGTGGTGCTAGAAGTGTGAACTCATCTTCCACATACTTGTTATTCTCCATCTTGGGCTTTAGTTAGAGGTACACAGTGCTACTCCAATATCTCCCACAACCAAACTCATTGGTTAAATGCTCAATACATATGAAATGAGACTTTTAATATATGCACCCTACCTTAGATACACATATTTCTTCCTTAGCGTGTGGTAGTCACAATCTACCTTGTCCGCATTGAACGTTAGGCACCACGCATCTAAGAACCTATGTACTGATGAATAGAAGTACCTTGTTGTGAAGCCATATGGTAACTTACAGCAAGGGATCCATGTTGCATCCTTCATGGTGAACCACGCTATGCAAAAGTGCTAGTATACATTGAACTGAATTGCCTTTCTAACCACCATAGCAAGTCCTTGGGAATGCGCCATTCTTCTTCAAATGTCGTGTGAAGCCTATCATACCACTTCTTAGCCCTTTTCTTGACCTGTTCTATCATGGATCCTTCACACAAGTAATTTTTGAAGCATTTTACAGGTGACTTGTGCTCCATGGGATACTCCCATATCTTCTCTTTTGGTCCATCAGGTACTTTGATCTCCATGAACACCAAAGTGACAATATAACAAATCCAAAGCTGATCCTTCCTCCTATGCACGCTTCCTCAACAATAGTTTCTACAATGTAATGTGAAATGTTGTAGACTACCCCTTCAAACATCTTTTTAGCAATGTGTAGCCACATGGTATTCACTTGTGACCACCTTTCCTAGTCATTTAGCTTTGTAACAAGATGTGCAGCTACTTGCACAATTGGATACTTCTTTATTTTATCAATGTCCATACTATGCAGACCCTTTGTGTACCCCATCTCCTTTTTGGTCTCCAATATTGTGGCCTTGTCTATTAAATCATCTTTCAAATCTTCTCCTATGCTTTTTAATCCAGATTACCATGGAGATGAGTGTGGCTAAAATTCTAGCTCTGCGTCCTGTAAATTAGAAAAAATATTCGTGCACTCTGCTCATGAGCCACTGGTACAAGGGATCATATTTCCCAAAGTAAGGGAGATCATATAGTTGGTAAACTCCAATCTTCTTCAAGATCTTCTCACTAGCATCATCATACATCGGCATGTCTTCCACTATGTGTTTATTTGTCTTTGTGTTCAAGCAAGGCATCAAGCTCCTTCTTATTCTCTACGGTATGGTGGTTGTACTCACTCACCTTGCTTTTCCTTATGTGAGAATCCCACTCCTAGCCTATGATAACCCCCTCTGGATATTGCATTTTAGAAAAATTACTTTTGGGAGCCATCTCCTCTTCTTCTTCGACCACCTTCTTCTTTCCCTTCACTCTTGCTGCAACTACTTTCTTGGGTGCCATTTCTACCTTACAATCCTTTGTAGATCCTCACCTCTTGAATTCTATAATTTGTGAATCAAACCCTAGCTCGATTCAAGCATGCCCTAGGTGAAATCATGTGCCCTCACTCCTCTCTGTCACCTTGCTTCACTCAAACCCTTCACCACCGGGGACACAAGCTCTTTCTGCGCACAGATCTCTTTGTCATGACTGGTTACACACCTCTCGCACCTCAATTTGATCACTTGGCTCTTTACACTTAGATATTTTTCAAATACTCTTAATCGCAATGGTAAAAATGAATTCGCATACCATCCTTATATAGAAATTCAAAATTTTAATGCATTTTTGCTCCTTCACCTACCAAATATCCTCTCATTACTTGTCAAATTCCATCCTTTCCATGCATTACATCTTCGCGCCCCAGCTATAACCTTCTAGTGCACCTTCCTACCCTTTGGTCACAGACTTCTCTTCAGTGTGCTTCCTTGCATCCGAGTACCTCATCACTACACCTGTACTAGTAGTTGTTACATCCTCTTCTTACATCACATTATATCGTCCCTTCATTCATCTCCATCTTTGGTCACTTTTTAGAAGCAATCCTTTGACTCGAAGAGCACTCGTAGCAGCTTATTCCTTTCACCTTTCAATTCCCATGATTTTGTACCTGAATATCGACAATCCACCCCACACTAAAAGTATGTGTAGTCGTCTACACATAAACATGCTTCATATAGTAATTAGCTTCATGCACGCAAGCACACTTATTACACAACACACCAACTAAATTGACAAAGCATAGCAACAAATAAGGAAATACATAATTGAAAACCTTATCTAAATGGACATACTACCTTATTTAAAACACTAAGAAGACTTATTTATAGTAGGGCTTCACCTACTCCTATTGAAGTACCCGAGTAGCTGTGTTCCATCAAGGGCTTCCAACCGATAAGCACCTATTTCAAGGATGTAAGTGATAACATAAAACCCCAACCAATATACCTTAAGTTTTATTGGATGGTGTAATAACTTAGAGTCATAGAGGAGCACCATTTTTCCAATCTAAAACTTCTTGTCCCTTATATTTCGTCATGACATGCTTTCTTCCTGGCATTTTCTTTCTTCCGACTCCAATGTGTTATGACTCATCACTCATCCAGTTGAATTATCTTTTCAATCTATTCTTCTAAATATTGCTTATCAGATAGACCTCCAGTGTGCGTAATACATAAAGAAGGTAACATAAATTCCATAGGAAGAACAGATTTTGTGCCAAACACTAACTAAAATGGTGTTGCTTTGTTCAAACTTTTATATTTTGTTCGATATGCCCAAATTACTATAGATACTTTATCATCAGAATCCTTTCTTCCAACATTGCAAAGTTTGGTCAATGTCTCGGCCAATTTTTTTTTTGAAAGCTTGAGTAGTTCCATTTTCCTGAGGTTGATAGGGTGTAGTCTTATGGTGTGCAATCACGAACTCATCCAATGAAATTTTGATTGTCTCATTAAGAAAATCATGTGCCCTATCACTAGTCAAACACAAAGGAAATCCATACCTTGTAAGAATATGTTCCCATAGAAACCAAGCTACTGTAGCAACTATATAGTCCTTTGTAGGTGTTACTTCTACCCATCTTGTCAGATAGTCTATGTAAGTTATGATGTAGTGCGATCCAATTCTGCACGTAGCTGGTGAAATAGGACCCAAAAAATCTATAGCCCATTTCTCAAACAATTCGTTGCTAGCAATAGGTCTCGAGAGGCATTTCATCTCATCGACACGGTCTTCCAAGACATTGAAAATTATCACATGCCTTGCAAAATTCCTTACAATATTTATATAGGGTCTCCCACCATAATCTAGTGAGTAGAATCTTGCGCGTTGTGGCATCACCGACATAGTGGCCACCTACAATACCACCATGAGATTCTTCCATAATATCCATGTGCTCATGTTCTAATACACAACGATGTAATACTTCATCTCGGCCCAATTTGTACAAGTGACCACTAATTAACATATAAGGTGCAACGCATATAGAAAGATGTTTCTTCTCCAAAGATTTCATTCCCTCTGGTGCCATCCCTATGCGTAGAAAGACAACAATGTCCTCTAGTTCTGATGGCGCATGTTATAGCCTGTATAACTGTGCATATGGCATGGTATCCTCAATTTCTTGTGCTTCTTCTCTAGATTGTATTCTTGATAGATGGTCTGGTCCAACATTACATTTTTGTGGTTTTACCACAACTGTGAAATCAAATTCTTGAAATAAGAGCACCCATCGACATATGCGACCTTGTAAAATAGGTTTATTTACTAAATACTTCATTGCCATGTGATCTATATAAAATATGAATGGTGTAGCTAGTAGGTACTAGTGGAATTTATGCAACACATAGATCATTGACAAAGATTCGCGCTCTGTAGTTGTGTAATTCTATTCTACAGGAGTCATCTTTCTACTAGCAAAACATATAGGATGATCTACAATACCTTCTCTAGGTTGGGCTATCACTGCAGACAAATGGCCATACCGGTGGCATCAACATGTACATGAAATGGCTTGTCCCACAAAGGAAAATGCAGACTAGGCACGGTAGTAATTTTCTCCTTCAATGTCTTGAATGTGTGTTGCTGCTGTTCTCCCAAGTAGAATGTACCTTTCCCTTTCAGTAACCCTTATAATGGTGTAGAAACTTTGGCATAACCTTTAATAAACTTTCTATAATATCTCGTATGACCAAAAATCCACGCACCTCACTTTGGTGGTAGGCTCCCTAGGCCTATAATGATTCGCAACCTTTTGGATCAATGGACAAACCCTCGCAGATTATGTGTCCTAAAAGTATCCAAAATGGTGTAACAAATATGCACTTCTTGATGTTCAAAGAGATACTCAACTATCTACACTGTTTAAACATTAAGCACAGATTGTCACAGTAATCCTTAACTAATCCATATACTGTCCAATTGTCTAAATATACCTGTAAAATGTTGTGAATGAATTCCTTGAATGCTTGGAAAACTATGCGAGAAAATACAATAGATGCATTTTTCAGACCAAAGGGTGTTACAATATAAGTGAAGATACCCCATTCAGTGGTAAATGTAGTCTTCTCTTGATCCTCTTGGGAAATCCTAACCTGATGATACCCAGAGAACCCATCTGTAAACAAATATATTTTGTGCCTTGCAACTCCTAGTATTTCCTCAGTGAATGGCGTAGGGAATGGATAAGTTACACATACAACATTCAGATCCATGTAGTCCATGCATATTCTAATCTGTCCATCATTTTTGATACTAATCACCATTGGACTAACCCATTTTGACTCATCAAGGGGCTTAATAATTCTAGATTTCAACATGTTATCAATCTCTTCTTTGACCTTTTCGACAAATTGGGGTTAATTTTGTAAGGTCTCTTTCTAATTGGGTGTGCACCATCTTTAAGATTTATTTTCATCTCCCCTAATGTCTCATGCACACCTTTAAGTTCATGGTACTCCTAGGAAATAGGTCCTAGTAATCCCTTAGTAAATCTATGATTTTTCCACTTCTTGAGTATGACCAATAGTCTCCAATTATGGCTTCCTTTGAATCAAGATTTGTTCCAATATTTACCCTCTTTGTCTTCATTAGTTCATGATAGGCGAACATGTTCTTATCCACACCATTCAATACCTCACGCTTCTCGTTGAATGGTTTACATCCATATTATCTACTTCCTTGTCATCCACTAAGTAGACCACTTTTCCTTTATCCTTCTCAAGGAAAGCGTGTTGAAGTAATGTTGCATCAGCCTCGGTTCTTTATCAAGACGTGTTCCTAAGTCTTCTTTATCTAAAAACTCCTAAAGTAGTTCTTCAACCTTGGCACTATCCACCATAGTTAAGCAAGGATAAATTTTAATGCTTCTTGTTATCAAAAATTCACCCCTGGGTAATTTTGATAACATGCATCGTAATATTCAAGTCGAGGTAAATAGATTGATTTAAGGCCCAAAATCATGTTTTTGGGGTCCCTCTACTTCTTTCTAACTCTCATGTCCAAGAAAAAAAAAGAGCAAGTTCTAAAAAGGGTGAAAAAGTTGCAAAAAATAGGCTTGGGGCAGAAAAAATCATGAAAATCGGCTAAGTCCTAGTCTAGGTGGTCCTTGGGGCCAGTTGGGACATCCGGGCCGTAAATGCATGCGGGACGCGAAAAGCTGATTTGACCGAAAAGGGAAAAAATTGCCTAAGTCTTTGTTTCACATAGTTGGGACAGTTGGGACAAATGTACGCAGAGGACATGGATCAGCCGGTTTGGCGCAAGTCGATTCGAATCGGGTGGTTTGGAGGTATTTGTCCCGGTAGATTGGGATAGCCGGCCAAAGGGACGCGAGGGACGCGAAAATCGGGAGGCCCATGGGCCGAATCGGAGAATAGGACACGTGTCCTAAGCCGGGAGTGCGGAGCTCGGGGAGGACTTGGAGAATTTGGCAAAAGTTTTGGCCAAAAACTAAAAGGTAAAAGATGCCCCCGCACCCTCTGTCAACCAACCAAAGCGTGCCATGTGTCCCAGTGGCGGGGCACGGGGAAAAATGAAATTTTTCCAAAGAGTTAAAAAGGTCAAAATTTCAAAGGAAAGCCCACGGAAAGGTGGAGGAGAGAGAATTACTCGGTGAATCGAGCGACACGTGTCATCCAAGTGGTGGTAGAGCGGGAAAAAATTCAAAATCCGTTTTGGCTCTGTTTTGTGCCCTAAATCTTGAGATCGCCATAACTTTCAATCTAGAGCTCGGATTTTCACGTTCTTTATATCAATGGAAAGTTGGAAAAATTATCTACACAATTCCGGGGTCAATCTTATATTTTGGTTTAGTTTGGGGAGAGAAAATGAAGAAACGTCTCTCGCACGTAGTAATGGCGAAGTGATGTTTCAAAGAACTTGAAATTTTAATGAAATGGGTCACATTCTCCTTCAAAGATGGCAGACGTGACGTTTCAACAACCGATTTAATGTACATGGGTCGTATTCTTCTTCAACATGGCTAGAAGTGATGTTTCAACCACGATTTTAATGAAGAATGCATTCTGGTCAATGGTTTGGCTGCTTGCACGTTTTCCTACGTTTTCTCTCTCATGGGCTCGACCCATGCAATGTAAAAGCCAGATTTGGCTCATTTTGGAGGGATGATTACAAGTTGTTCATCTTTTCAGCTCTGCCCTCCCTTCTTTTCTTCTCCAGGGTTGAAAATGGAGTTCGAACCTCCTCCCTTGCTCTGTAATGGTGTTTTTGCCTTTTACTATTGAAATGATGTTCTGTGCAAACTTCTGAAGCAACAAAAACATGTTTTGTGATGCATCTATCCATCCTTGCTCATTTTTCGCTTGTTTTCTTCTTGCCTCTCTTCATTGCAGGTATTTGTGCATGTTTGAATGTTCATTGCAGGTTTGGAGTTGTGTTCATGGAGTTTTGGGACATTTTCTGTGTGAAATCTATCCTTGGGCCTGTGATGCATCCATCCGTCCGTCCTTCCCATTGCTCACCTCTCCTTTTTCCATGGAAGTTTTGATAGATGTTCAACATTCTCCTTCTCTGGTGTATCACCGTTTTAGTGTAGGATTTTCTTTTTTCCTTTTCTCTCTCTCTCTCTCTGTCTCCTTGGCATGGTTAGATTAGGATTAGATTAGCTTTCCTGCACTGGAATAGCTTGTGGCAGGTAGTTTAGGAGCAAGAACCAGCCTTCTCTGGAGATTCCTTTCTCATGTTTGCAATTCCCACACTTAGAGAGAGGATTCAATGTTGTGCAATCACATTGGATGCTAGAGTGATCAACCTAGAAATCTGATCAACATCCAGGGGTGCTGTGATTTTGCACTAACAGTTTTGGCATGCCGGTGGGACACTGAGAGGTCTTCCACTTCATATTTTGTAGGTTGGTGTGTTCCTGTGAAGATTTCAGCCTTTGGAGGCACTTGCAAACACATCTGGTGACTCCATCTGATCAGCAACCCATTTCTGAAGTTGCAGACCTATTTTTCATCCATTCCCATCCATCCTTCTTTCCATCTCTTTCATTCTTTTCCATTCCATGAAGTTGTGCAATCATGACTTCATTTCCATCATGGAACTCACATTTACAACAACAACAATGTTTCCCACCTCCAACATGTTTTTTACATCCTCCAAATCAGCATTTTGAACAAATTCAAAATCAGTATGCATACCCATATGAGCAGCAATGCCAAAATCAGTTTGGCTATGGAGCCTTCCAAGAGCAAGAGTATGCATATAATGAAGAAAATCAGATTCAAGATGCTGGTCATGTTGGAGAAAATCTAAAAGATGGAAGTAAAGATGGTGCGGTCTAGAGCAATAGCTCAAATGAGATCTTTAATTGGTTACAGGACTCATTGTCCATGGGAGGCCCTTTTCAAGACACTTCAGCCCTTAGGAGAAGCTGGAATTCATGACGAAGATGCTGCCCCAACTTGCACAATGGACAGCAGAAATAGAGGCCTATACACTTGTTGTTGAACAACCTTGTCAATGGGTAAGTTACGCACCATCATCGGTTTTTCTCTTCCCATTACTCAAGCAGCACCATCTCATTTGGAATTGCAAATTCTAAACTCCCCATCTACTGTCCCAAATGTTGAATCCATGTCTCCACCTCTTAGTCTTCCACCACACCTCAATTATTCTTTCCTTTTTCCTTCCAAACAGTCATCCCCTCCACAAGAGCTAAAATAAATACCCCTCCTCCAAAGAAACAAGAGTTTCTATCTCTACCACCACAAAAATTGCCAAATCAAATGAGTTACAACCCATCCCTCCTCTTGCATTCCCAATTCCATGTGTGGAAGAAGAAATTACAAAAATCGGCCATGAAGGATAAAGCAAGAAGAGAAGTCCAATATAAAAGAAATGACAGACAACTTAAGGGTTTGGGCTGCCAAATTTGGGATGACAAAGATCCCTTGATGGTTAAACCCTACGTAAGAGGCTAAGGTTGAAAAAATGGTGGTTAAAACTAATTTTGTGGCAGCAGAAGAAGAGCAAAAAGAAGAAGCAGATCAGCAGTCAGTTTGCTCAGAAATTAGTGTCCATGTTGGCACTCTATTTGAAGGGAATGCTGATTCAATTCAAGTTGCACAATCAGCCATAAAGGAAGAAAGCTCAGAAGAAGATCTTGCAGTCCCAACTTGTCCTCTAGAGCAGCAGATCGAAGAGTTTGACTTGACAAACTTCATGCTGGAGGAAGAGTTCAATCAAGAGCAAGATTGTCTTCAAGTAGTAAAGAAAGGAGAAGCTGCTTCAGGTCCAAAAGAAGAGGAGCACATTCTAGTTG
This sequence comes from Taxus wallichiana var. yunnanensis, assembly GCA_018340775.1. Taxonomy (NCBI): domain Eukaryota; kingdom Viridiplantae; phylum Streptophyta; class Pinopsida; order Cupressales; family Taxaceae; genus Taxus; species Taxus wallichiana. Next base: position 517,831,681 of record CM031239.1, read on the forward strand.
TGGAGGAGAAAATTGTAGATCCAAGGGCTTTGAGCACAAAGCAGGCTAAAGGAGAACCTTCAGTTCTTCTTTCTACTTCACCTCTCTCAAGTTCTAGTATGAAGAGGAGTTTGATCTCTCAAACTCAATATTGGAGGGTGAAAGAAACCATGGTGGTCAAGTTCTGGATCAAGAAGACACCATGTGGAGGAAGTTCAAAGCATTTGTAAAGCAGGACAACAATGAGGCAGCTTATCTGTCAGATTTGGAGGACTGTTTTGATAGAGAGGAGCCGGTTGAGTTTCCACCATTCTCTCTTTCATCATCCACATTCCAAACACTTGAGTCTGCTGTCATGAAGGAGAACATTCATTGCAGCAGCACTGCATCTTATAAAGCATTTGACTCTTTGGAACCAAGATTGGAAGATTTTAATCTTTCATGTTCTTCATTGGAGGAAGAGAAAGGACAGAGGAATTTCACCATTTCTTCCACACCATCCTTTTCAAATGGATCAGACCTTGCCCAATCAGGTATTTGGCTTCATTAGAGCTAAAGGAGAAGTCACAACCAGTCATGCTTGCTCCGAGCATGAGGGTGAGCTACAAAGTACCAAGGATCAGCTGTCATACCTCTTCAATCCAAATGTAGAGCAAGTAAAAGAGGTATTGAATTTTCCTTTAGTTGATACCTTGATGATTTGGGTGGAAGACCAGCTTCTTGTTGATTTTCCACTCATCCTAACAGCCATGATCAGCTCCAAATCAATTGCATGGCTGCCACTTTTGAGAAAGGGAAGCTATTTCTCACAACCAATTGCAGGGTTTGTTTTGCTTGCCCTTGCTTCCAGTTAAAGTAGAGTAGGTAGGTTTGCTTTCAGTAGAAGAAGTGCTTGTGCACACTTTGCATGTTCCATTTGGAGCATGTATGATTTTCAGTTCTGTACATAGTTTTTGTGGTGCTAGTTTTGCTCTTGCACAGTCCATTTTAGTGGCATTTTGGTGAGAACGACTCTATGTCCAGTGGGTTTCAAGTGGTTTAGAAGGAGGTTTTCAAAGTTCAGATCAGTTTTCAGCTGGCTATTACTTATGACTCCATGCCCAATGGATTGCTCTGAGGCTACCGATCATTCATCTAGCAGCGAGATGACCCATTGAGTCCAAAGCTGTTATCTAAAATTCACCCCAAGGGTAATTTTGATAACATGCATCAAAATATTCAAGTCCTGTAAATAGATTGATTTAAGGCCCAAAATCATATTTTTGGGGTCCCTCGCTTCTTTCTAATCTCTCTGTCCAAGAAGAAAAGAGCAAGTTCTAAAAAGGGTGAAAAAGTTGCAAAAACAAGTTTGGGGCAGAAAAAATCATGAAAATTGGCTAAGTCCTAGTCAAGCGGTCCTTGGGGACAGTTGGGGTGTCGGGCGCGAACCGGAAAAAAGCCTCTAGGTGGTCCATGCAAAGAATTGGTACATCTCGGGCCGTAACTACACGCGGACGTGGGACGCGAAAAGCCGATTCGGAAAAAGGAAAAAAATTACCTAAGTCTTTGTTTTACTTGGGGTTGGGACAATTGGGACAAATGTACGCGGAGGATGTGGATCGGCCGGTTTGACAAAAGTGCAGAGTCGGTCCAGATCAGGCGGTTCGGAGGTATTTGTCCCAGGCGTTTGGGGACGGCCAGCCAAGAAGGGACGCTAGGGATCGAACAGCGGGAGGCCGCAGAGGCAGAATCGCTGGAATCGAAAAGGACACGTGTCCTAAGGCGGGAGTGCGGAGCTCGAGGAGGACTTGGAGAATTTGGCAAAAGTTTTGGCCAAAAAACTAAAAGGTAAAAGATGCCCCCGCACCCCTGTTAACCAACCAATGCGTGCCACGTGTCCCAAGTGGCGGGGCACAGGGAAAAAATGGAAAATTTTCCAAAGAGTTAAAAAGGTTGAAATTTCAAAGGAAATCCTGTAGAAAGGTGGAGGAGAGAGAATTACTTAGTGAATCAGAGCCTGACACGTGTCATCCAAGTGGCAGAGCGTGGGAAAAAATTCAAAATCCGTTTTGGCTTGTTTTGTGCCCTAAATCTTTAGATCGCCATAACTTTCGATCCAGAGCTCGGATTTTCACGTTCTTTATATCAATGGAAAGCTGGGGAAATTCTATACACGATTCTTGGGTCAATCTTGCATTTTGGTTTAGTTTGGGGAGAGAAAATTAAGAAAAGTCTCTGGCACGTAGTAATGGCCAGAAGTGATGTTTTAGCAACCAATTTTAATGCAAATGGGTCGCATTCTCCTTGACATGAAAGATGACGTTTTCAACATGCTGATTTAATGCACATGGGTCACATTCTTCTTCAGCATGGCATGCAATGTAAAAGTGATGTTTCAACCACCGATTTTAATGAAGAATGCGTTTTGGTCAATGGTTGAAAATTTGTTTGCACATTTTCCTACGCTTTCTCTCTCATGTGCTCGACCCATGCAATGTAAAAGCCAAATTTGGATCATTTTGGAGGGATAATTACAAGTTGTTCATCTTTTTGGCTCTGCCTCTCCTTATTTTCTTCTCCGGGGTTGAAAATGGAGTTCAAACCTCCTCCTCCCTTGCTCTGTAATGGCTTTTTGCCTTTTCTATTGAAATGATGTTCATTCTGCTTCTCTCGGTGTATCAAGCAACAAAACATGTTTTTTGTGATGCATCTATCCATTTTCAAGCTTGTGGCTTGTGGAGTAGTTTAGGAGTAGGAACCATCCTTCTCTAGAGATTCCTTTCTCATTTGCAAGTCCCACATTGGAGAAAGGATTCAATCTTGTGCAATCACACTAGATGCTAGAGTGATCAACCTAGAAATTTGATCAACATCCGAGGTGCTTTGTGATTTTGCATTAATGAGTTTTGTCACGCTCGGTGGGACACTGAGAAGTCTTCCACTTCATCTTTTACAGGTTGGTGTGTTCCTGTGAAGATTTCAGCCTTTGGAGGCACTTGCAAACACATCTGGTGACTCCATCTGATCAGCAACCCATTTCTGAAGTTGCAGACCTATTTTTCATCCATTCCCATCCATCCTTCTTTCCATCTCTTTCATTATTTTCCATTCCATGAAGTTGTGTAATCATGACTTCATTTCCATCATGGAACTCACATTTACAACAGCAACAATGTTTCCCACCTCCAACATGTTTTTTAAATCCTCCAAATCAGCATTTTGAACAAATTCAAAATCAGTATGCATACCCATATGAGTAGCAATGCCAAAATCAGTTTGGCTATGGAGCTTTCCAAGAGCAAGAGTATGCATATAATGAAGACAATCAGATGCAAGATGTTGGTCTATTGGAGAAAATCCAAAAGATGGAGGTAAAGATGGTGCGATCCGAGCAACATGACTCAAATGAGAGCTTTCGCAGAATTGGTTACGAGGACTCCTTGTCCATGGGGAGGCCCTTCTCCAAGACACTTAAGCCCTCGGGAGAAGCTGGACTTCATGACGAAGATGCTTTGCCCCAACTTGCACAATGGATAGCAGAAATAGAGGCCTATAAACTTGTTGTTGAACAACCTTGTCAATGGGTAAGTTCTACGCCATCATCTGTTTTCTCTTCCCATTACTCAAGCAGCACCATCTCATTTGGAATTGCAAATTCTAAACTCCCCATCTGCTGTCCCAAATGTTGATCCCATGTCTCCACCTCTCAGTCTTCCACCACACCTCAATTCTTCTTTCCTTTTTCCTTCCAAACAGTCATCCCCTCCACAAGAGCTAAAAGAAATACCCCCTCCTCCAAAGAAACAAGAGTTTCTACCTCTACCACCACAAAAAATTTCCAAATCAATTGAGTTACAACCCATCCCTCCTCTTGCATTCCCAATTCCATGTGGGGAAGAAGAAATTACAAAAATCGGCCATGAAGGACAGCAAGAAGAGAAGCCCAACAGAAAAGAAATGACAGACAACTTGAGGGTTTGGGCTGCCAAATTTGGGATGACAAAGATCCCCTTGATGGTTAAACCTACAGAAGAGGCTAAGGTTGAACAAATGGTGGTTAAAACTGATTTTGTGGTAGCAGAAGAAGAGAAAAAAGAAGAAGCAGACCAGCAGTCAGTTTGCTCAGAAAGTAGTGTCCATGTTGGCACTCTATTTGAAGGAATGTTGATTCAATTCAAGTTGCACAATCAGCCATAAAGGAAGAAAGCTCAGAAGAAGATCTTGCAGTCCCAACTTGTCCTCTAGAGCAGCAGATCGAAGAGTTTGACTTGACAAACTTCATGCTAGAGGAAGAGTTCAATCAAGAGCAAGATTGTCTTCAAGTAGTAGAGAAAGGAGAAGCTGCTCCAGGTCCAAAAGAAGAGGAGCACATTCTAGTTGTGGAGGAGAAAATTGCAGATCCAAGGGCTTTGAGCATAAAGCGAGGCTAAAGGAGAACCTTGATTCTTCCTTCTACTTCACCTCTCTCAATTTCTAGTACTGAAGAGGAGTTTGATCTCTCAAACTCAATATTGGAGGGTGAAAGAAACCATGGTGGTCAAGTTACAGATCAAGAAGACACCATGGAGGAAGTTCAACATTTGCAACAGGACAACAATGAGGTAGCTTATCTGTCAGATTTGGAGGACTGTTTTGATAAAAAGGAGCTGGTTGAGTTTCCACCATTCTCTCTTTCATCATCCACATTCCAAACACTTGAGTCTTGCTTTGTCATGAAGGAGAAAATTCATTTTCATCTTGATAGCCTTTGGAACCAAGATTGGAAGATTTTAATCTTTCATGTTCTTCATTGGAGGAAGAGAAAGGACGGAGAGGAATTTCACCATTTCTTCCACACCATCCATTTAAGAAGGTCTACAAAGACTCCATTTTGGAGTTGAAAATCAGAGCTATGGGCATATCAAACGGATCAGACCTTGCCCAATCGGGTATTTGGCTTCATTGGAGCCAAAGGAGAAGTCACAACTTGAGTCATGCTTGCTCCCGAGCATGAGGGTGAGCTACTGAAAGTACCAAGGATCAGCTGTCATACCTCTTGATCCAAATGCAGAGCAACTAAAAGAGGTATTGAATTTTCCTTTAGTTGATACCTTGATGATTTGGGTGGAAGACCGACTTCTTGTTGATTTTCCACTCATCCTATGACCATGATCAGCTCAATTCAATTGCATGGCTACCACTTTTGAGAAAGGAAGCTATTTCTCACAACCAATTGTAGGGTTTATTTAGCTTGCCTTTGCTTCGATTAAAGTAGAGTAGGTAGGTTTTCTTTTAATAGAAGAAGTGCTTGTGCACACTTTGCATGTTCCATTTGGAGCATGTATGATTTTCAGATTATGTACATAGTTTTGCTGGTGCTAGTTTTGCCATTTCAGTCCATTTGCATTTTGGTGAGAATGACTCATGTCCAAAGTGGGTTTCAAGTGGTTCGAGAGGAGGTTTTCAACATTGATTAGTTTTTAGGCTACTACTCATGACTCCATGCCCAATGGATTGCTTCAGGCTATTGATCATTCATCTAGAAGGCAGATGACCTTCTTTGAAGTCGCAAAGCTGTTATCCAAAATTCACCCCCAGGGTAATTTTGATAACATGCATCAGAATATTCAAGTCCCAGGAAAATAGATTGATTTAAGTCCCAAAATTATATTTTTTGGGGTCCCTCTGCTTCTTTCTAACTCTCATGTCCAAGAAGAAAAGAGCAAGTTCTAAAACGGGTGAAAAAGTTGCAAAAAACAAGTTTGGGGGGCAAAAAATCATGAAATTTGGCTAAGTCCTAGTCCAGCAAGTCCTGGGACGGTTGGGGCGTCGAGGCGTAAACCGGCTGAAAAGCCTCCAGGCGGTCCACGCAGCAATTGGGACATCTGGGCCGTAGGTACGCGCGGGACGCGAAAAGCCGATTCGGCCGAAAAAGGGAAAAAATTGCCTAAGTCTTTGTTTCACACATTGGGACAGTTGGGAAAAATGTACATGAAAGGACGTGGATCGGCTGGTTTGGTGTCAGTCCATGAAAAGCGTAAAGAGAGAAAGTCCCGAGTCCGATCGCCCGGCGGTTCGGAGGTATTTGTCCCGTCTCGGGCACTTTGGGGCAACGCTGGAGGACGGCAAGGCAAAAAGCCGGGACGTGAGGGACGCGAAAGCCAGGGGGGGAGGCCGCGGACGAATCAAAAAACAGGACACGTGTCCTAAGGCGGGGGAGTGCGGAGCTTGGGGAGGACTTGGAGAATTTTGCAAAAGTTTTGGCCAAAAAACTAAAAGGTAAAAGATGCCCCCGCACCCCTATCAACCAACCAAAGCGTGCCACATGTCCCAAGTGGCGGGGCACGGGGAAAAAATGGAAAATTTTCCAAAGAGTTAAAAAGGTTGAAATTTCAAAGGAAAGCCCACGGAAAGGTGGAGGAGAGAGAATTTCTCAGTGAATCAGAGGTGACACATGTCATCCAAGTGGCAGAGCGTCGGAAAAAATTCAAAATCTGTTTTGGCCTGTTTTGTGCCCTAAATCTTCAGATCACCATAACTTTCGATCCAGAGCTTGGATTTTCATGTTCTTTATATCAATGGAAAGCTAGCAAAATTCTCTACACGATTCCATGGTCAATCTTGCATTTTGGTTCAGTTTGGGAGAGAAAATTAAGAAACCTCTCTCGGCGCATAGTAATGGCCGAAGTGACGTTTCAAGAACCAGTTTTAATGCAAATGAGTCGCATTCTCCTTCAAACATGGCGAAGTGGCTTCAACAACCAATTTAATGCACATGTGTCACATTCTTCTTCAGCATGGCCAGAAGTGATGTTTCAACCACCGATTTTAATGAAGAATGCGTTTTGGTCAATGGTTGGGCTACTTACACATTTTCCTACGTTTTCTCTCTCATGGGCTCGACCCATGCAATGTAAAAAGCCAGATTTGGCTCATTTTGGAGGGATAATTACAAGTTGTTCATCTTTTCAGCTCTTCCTCCCTTCTTTTCTTCTCCAGGGTTGAAAATGGAGTTTGAACCTCCTCCCTTGCTCTGTAATGGCGTTTTTGCCTTTTACTATTGAAATGATGTTCTGTGCAAACTTCTGAAGCAACAAAAACGTGTTTCGTGATGCATCTGTCCATCCTTGCTCATTTTTCACTTGTTTTCTTCTTGCCTCTCTTCATTGTAGGTATTTGTGCATGTTTGAATGTTCATTGCAGGTTTGGAGTTGTGTTCATGGAGTTTTGGGACATTTTCTATGTGAAATCTATCCTTGGGCTGTGATGCATCTGTCCATCCTTCCCATTGCTCACTCTCCTTGTTCCATGTGGTTTTGATAGATGTTCAACATTCTCCTTCTCTGGTGTATCACCATTTTAGTGTAGGCTTTTGCTGTTTTTCCTTTTTCTCTCTCTCTCTATCTCCTTGGCATGGTTAGATTAGGATTAGATTAGCTTGTCTGCATTGGAATAGCTTGTGGCAGGTAGTTTAGGAGCAGGAACCATCATTCTCTGGAGATTCCTTTCTCATTTGCAAGTCCCACACTTGGAGAAAGGATTCAATGCTGTGCAATCACACTGGATGCTAGAGTGATCAACCTAGAAATTTGATCAACATCCAGGGGTGCTGCGATTTTGCATTAACAGTTTTGTCACGCCCGGTGGGACACTGAGAGGTCTTCCACTTCATCTTTTACAGGTTGGTGTGTTCCTGTGAAGATTTCAGCCTTTGGAGGCACTTGCAAACACATCTGGTGACTCCATCTGATCAACAACCCATTTCTGAAGTTGCAGACCTATTTTTCATCCATTCCCATCCATCCTTCTTTCCATCTCTTTCATTCTTTTCCATTCCATGAAGTTGTGCAATCATGACTTCATTTCCATCATGGAACTCACATTTACAACAGCAACAATGTTTCCCACCTCCAACATGTTTTTTAAATCCTCCAAATCAGCATTTTGAACAAATTCAAAATCAGCATGCATACCCATATGAGTAGCAATGCCAAAATCAGTTTGGCTATGGAGCCTTCCAAGAGAAAGAGTATGCATATAATGAAGACAATCAGATGCAAGATGCTGGTCTATTGGAGAAAATCCAAAAGATGGAGGTAAAGATGGTGCAGTCCAGAGCAACAGCTCAAATGAGAGCTTTCAGAATTGGTTACAGGACTCCTTGTCCATGGGGAGGCCCTTCTCCAAGACACTTCAGCCCTCAGGAGAAGCTGGACTTCATGACGAAGATGCTGCCCCAACTTGCACAATGGATAGCAGAAATAGAGGCCTATACACTTGTTGTTGAATAACCTTGTCAATGGGTAAGTTCTACGCCATCATCTGGTTTTTCTCTTCCCATTACTCAAGCAGCACCATCTCATTTGGAATTGCAAATTCTAAACTCCCCATCTGCTGTCCCAAATGTTGATCCTATGTCTCCACCTCTCAGTCTTCCACCACACCTTAATTCTTCTTTCCTTTTTCCTTCCAAACAGTCATCCCCTCCACAAGAGCTAAAAGAAATAACCCCCTCCTCCAAAGAAACAAGAGTTTCTACCTCTACCACCACAAGAAATTGCCAAATCAAATGAGTTACAACCCATCCCTCCTCTTGCATTCCCAATTCCATGTGGGGAAGAAGAAATTACAAAAATCGGCCATGAAGGGCAGCAAGAAGAGAAGTCCAATAGAAAAGAAATGACAGACAACTTGAGGGTTTGGGCTGCCAAATTTGGGATGACAAAGATCCCCTTGATGGTTAAACCTACATAAGAGGCTAAGGTTGAACAAATGGTGGTTAAAATTGATTTTGTGGCAGCAGAAGAAGAGCAAAAAGAAGAAGCAGATCAGCAGTCAGTTTGCTCAGAAAGTAGTGTCCATGTTGGCACTCTATTTGAAGGGAATGCTGATTCAATTCAAGTTGCACAATCAGCCATAAAGGAAGAAAGCTCAGAAGAAGATCTTGCAGTCCCAACTTGTCCTCTAGAGCAGCAGATCGAAGAGTTTGACTTGACAAACTTCATCTTTGGAGGAAGATTTCAATCAAGAGCAAGATTGTCTTCAAGTAGTAGAGAAAGGAGAAGCTGCTCCAGATCCAAAAGAAGAGGAGCACATTCTAGTTGTGGAGGAGAAAATTGCAGATCCAAGGGCTTTGAGCACAAAGCAGGCTACAGGAGAACCTTCAGTTCTTCTTTCTACTTCACCTCTCTCAAGTTCTAGTACTGAAGAGGAGTTTGATCTCTCAAACTCAATATTGGAGGGTGAAAGAAACCATGGTGGTCAAGTTACAGATCAAGAAGACACCATGGAGGAAGTTGAGCATTTGCAGCAGGACAACAATGAGGTAGCTTATCTGTCAGATTTGGAGGACTGTTTTGATGGAGAGGAGCCGGTTGAGTTTCCACCATTCTCTCTTTCATCATCCACATTCCAAACACTTGAGTCTCTTTGTCATGAAGGAGAACATTCATTTGCAGCATCTTAGCTCTTTGGAACCAAGATTGGAAGATTTTAATCTTTCATGTTCTTCATTGGAGGAAGAGAAAGGGAGAGGAATTTCACCATTTCTTCCACACCATCCATTCAAGAAGGTCTACAAGAAGACTCCATTTTGGAGTTGAAAATTAGAGCTATGGGCATATCAAAAGGATCCAGACCTTGCCCAATCAGGTATTTGGCTTCATTGGAGCCAAAGGAGAAGTCACAACCAGTCATGCTTGCTTCTGAGCATGAGGGTGAGCTACAAAGTACCAAGGATCAGTTGTCATACCTCTTCAATCCAAATGCAGAGCAACTAAAAGAGGTATTGAATTTGCCTTTAGTTGATACCTTGATGATTTGGGTGGAAGACCAGCTTCTTGTTGATTTTCCACTCATCCTAACAGCCATGATCAGCTCCAAATCAATTGCATGGCTGCCACTTTTGAGAAAGGAAGCTATTTCTCACAACCAATTGTAGGGTTTGTTTAGCTTGCCTTTGCTTCCAGTTAAAGTAGAGTAGGTAGGTTTGCTTTTAGTAGAAGAAGTGCTTGTGCACACTTTGCATGTTCCATTTGGAGCATGTATGATTTTCAGTTTTGTACATAGTTTTATGGTGCTAGTTTTGCTCTTGCATAGTCCATTTCAGTGGCATTTTGGTGAGAACGACTCCATGTCAGTGGGTTTCAAGTGGCTCAGAAGGAGGTTTTCAAAGTTCAGATCAGTTTTGCTACTACTCATGACTCCATGCCCAATGGATTGCTTCAGGCTACTGATCATTCATCTAGCAGCGAGATGACCCCCATTGAGTCACAAAATCAAGTTATCCAAAATTCACCCCAGGGTAATTTTGATAACATGCATTAGAATATTCAAGTCCCAGGCAAATAGATTGATTTAAGGCCCAAAATCATATTTTTTGGGGTCCCTCTGCTTCTTTCTAACTCTCCATCTTTCCAAGAAAAGAGAAAGTTCTAAAGAGGGTGAAAAAGTTGCAAAAAAACAAGCTTGGGGCAGAAAAAATCATGAAAATCGGCTAAGTCCTAGTCCGGGCGGTCCACGCAACAATTGGGACATCTGGGCGTGAAATACGCGTGGGACGACACGAAAAGCCGATTCGTCCGAAAAGGGAAAAATTACCTAAGTCTTTGTTTCACACAGTTGGGACAGTTGGGAAAAATGTACGCGGAGGACGGACGTGGATCGGCCGGTTTGGTGCAAATCGGTCGAATAGGGCGGTTCGGAGGTATTTGTCCCAGCGATTTGGGACAGTGAACCAGAAAAAGGGCGAAAGGGACCAAAGTGGCCGGGAGGCCCGTGAAGCGAATCGAGAATAGGACACGTGTCCTAAGTCGGGGAGTGCGGAGCTCGGGAGGACTTGGAGAATTTGGTGAAAGTTTTGTCCAAAAACTTAAAAGGTAAAAGATGCCCCCGCACCCCTGTCAACCAACCAAAGCGTGCCACGTGTCCCAAGTGGCGGGGCACGGGGGAAAAAATGGAAAATTTTCCAAAGAGTTAAAAAGGTTGAAATTTCAAAGGAAAGCCCATGGAAAGGTGGAGGAGAGAGAATTTCTCAGTGAATCAGAGCCTGACACGTGTCATCCAAGTGGCAGAGCGCGGGAAAAAATTCAAAATCCATTTTGGCCTGTTTTGTGCCCTAAATCTTCAGATCGCCATAACTTTCGATCCAAAGCTCAGATTTTCACGTTCTTTATATCAATGGAAAGCTGGAAAAATTATCTACACGATTCCAGGGTCAATCTTGCATTTTGGTTTAGTTTGGGGAGAGAAAATTAAGAAACGTCTCTGGCATGTAGTAATGGCCAGAAGTGACATTTCAGCAACTAGTTTTAATGCAAATGGGTCGCATTCTCCTTCAACATGGCAGAAGTGATGTTTCAACAACCGATTTAATGCACATGGGTCGCATTCTTCTTCAGCATGGCCAGAAGTGATGTTTCAACCACCGATTTTAATGAAGAATGTGTTTTGGTCAATGGTTGGGTTGCTTGCATGTTTTCCTACGTTTTCTCTCTCATGGGCTCGACCCATGCAATGTAAAAGCCAGATTTGGCTCATTTTGGAGGGATAATTACAAGTTGTTCATCTTTTCAGCTCTGCCCTCCCTTCTTTTCTTCTCCAGGGTTGAAAATGGAGTTCGAACCTCCTCCCTTGCTCTGTAATGGCGTTTTGCCTTTTACTATTGAAATGATGTTCTGTGCAAACTTCTGAAGCAACAAAATATGTTTTGTGATGCATCTGTCCATCCTTGCTCGTTTTTCGCTTGTTTTCTTCTTGCCTCTCTTCATTGTAGGTATTTGTGCATGTTTGAATGTTCATTACAGGTTTGGAGCTGTGTTCATGGAGTTTTGGGACATTTTCTGTGTGAAATCTATCCTTGGGCCTGTGATGCATCTGTCCATCCTTCCCATTGCTCACCTCTCCTTGTTCCATGGCAGTTTTGATAGATGTTCAACATTCTCCTTCTCTGGTGTATCACCGTTTTAGTGTAGGCTTTTGTTGTTTTTCCCTTTTCTCTCTCTCTCTCTGTCTCCTTGGCATGGTTAGATTAGGATTAGATTAGCTTCACCTTTTTGGAATAGCTTATGGCAGTAGTTTAGGAGCAGGAACCAGCCTTCTCTGGAGATTCCTTTCTCATTTACAAGTCCCACACTTGGAGAAAGGATTCAATGTTATGCAATCACATTGGATGCTAGAGTGATCAACCTAGAAATCTGATCAACATCCAGGGGTGCTGTGATTTTGCACTAACACTTCTTCCATCGTAGGCTTCGTAGAGAAGAAGTCAAACATCTGGGCCATTCCTACGATTAAATTATGTTAATGTCCAATTTCTCTATGCATTCGTATATACATACGAAGCATGTCTCAGTAACCTTATAAAGTGGAATAAAACTGGTGCACCCATAATGAAGGTGGTAAAGCTTCCCGACCTTCTATCCAAATTCTCTCACACTTCGAATGTGGTGCTAAATAGGTTGATTACCATGATAAGTACATATTTGTGTAGGTGCATTGCTCCTGAAGAACCTAGTATTAAGAGAAATCCCAATTTCATTCCACCTACAAGATTATCCCTGTGGACCACCCACCAGCATGTTGTTGTCCCACGTAGTGTATATGATGGCATATTTCTTCTTTCCAATGGATCTATCCATTTTTCTTCCATGGTGCATATGAATACCATGGGATCCCCTTCTCCTATGTAATAAGGTACCGAGTTATTACCTATCCTCCTGACATAACATGGTTTTGTGCCTTGAGGAAATATGCTCTTTACTTCACACCCTACCAACTCATAAGTGCTATGAGCCTAATTATCACATGCAACACTTGTAGTATCGCTAATGCACTTTGCATCCTCCTACTAAATTAGTCCTTCTTTGGTTGGTTCAATCATCTTTGGATCTCAGATGGCATGTACATAAATCCTATTAAGATATTCTTCACTTAAGGGCTCAACATAGGGCATGGAATTTCCATCTGTTAAAGGGATAATAACTCTTTCCTTTTTATTTTCAAAACTTATATAGCCCTTGTTGAACCGAAGATCAACATTATTTGTATAACACCAAGGACACCCCAATAGAGCTAGGAAGCTATCTGATTCTACCAATGCTAAAACTTCAAAGTCTCTAGTGAACTTGGCTCCTTATATGGTAATGGATGCACTTTCAAAAAATTATATGGGAGTGGGCTTAGTCCAATTAGCCATGAATAATACATTAGAGGATGACCGTAATGGGGTCTTCCCATTTTTAACCATGCATCCAAGGTAATAACATTGACTTTTGCACTGTATCAATCAAGTATATTACTTAATGGCCACCCATCCACAACAACATTCAAAGTGATTTCCTTGTCATAATCTAGGCTATGAGGAGGGAGATTTGCATTTAGGATTTATCATCCATTCTCAGTAGTTACACTTAGAGTGTTTCCTTTTAACCAATTCCCTAACAGGGGAATGATGTTCTCCTTATGTAACAATTTGCACACTTCTATGATGTCATATATATCAGTTTGGACCATATCTGATGCTTTCTTCTGTTCTTTTAAGTACTATATCTCACCTTAAAGATTCCTTAGTACTTCCATGGTTTCTTAGTAAACCTCCTTCTGATAGGTAGGATCTGGGTACCGTGTATGAAGAATCTCATCTTTAGTGATGGTAGGCTTCTATTGTAATGCTTCCCTATCATGTGCCGCCTCAGTGTAGGTCGTGATCTTCACTTGTAGTGCCTCATATTTTGCTTCCATCTTGGGCATCCATTGATTGTCCACAGAGCATTGTATCATAACCATCCATGCACCTTTGTTTTCTTGTTTATGTTGCTTACTCAGATGCTCATATAAGTCCAAGCACTATTCATATCTTTGGTTCATTCTATAGAAAGAACATGTAATATTCTGAGGACACTCGTGCCTATAGTGGTTAGGAGATTCGCATGTATAACATGTGTCGCGAGGAAACTCACTTCTTCAACCACCACTACCTTGTCCTCTGAATCCACCACGATATCCTCAACCTCTACCATGACTACCTTCAAAATGCCCCTCATTCCAATCATAGCACACCTGATTGTGCTCCCAATCTTGATGCTCATTCTTGCCCTTAGAGTTATCTATAAGCATCATGGATATGTCCAATCAGCTGGCATTCCTCTGTGTCATGAGTGGTGGACCTGTAGATTTTATAGTAGCTTGAAACATTCTTCCTTATCGTGCCTTGTAATAATGGGCAGTGGCTAGCATTACATGGTTTAAGTGGCATATCTCATAATCCATCAGCAATGAGTGTAGTGTTATGTGAGGGAAACTATCATTTGTGTGACCTTCTACTTCACAATCTATGCACCAAATCCTTGTGCGTGTCTCATGAGCTGAATTTTTTGATAGTTTCTCCAATTGTTTCACCATTTCTACTATTTTTGCTTCTAAAAATGGGCTCACCCTGGTATTATATGCTTCCAACTTCCTCGGTGCGCAAGGCTACTTCAAGTGTTGAGCATGGATCGCAGTGTATGTCTTATGTCATAATGCCCTCCTAAAAGGGGTAACTAAGCCCCCAACAAACCATTGTGCATGTTGGCTTGCATGTATGTCATAAGAAAGATTTGATAACAACATTTTAAATTGTGCATCATACTCCCTAACACTTTCAGTAGTTCCTTGCTTAATATATTTGAGCGCACTTATACTCTTCTGCTCAAACTCAAGGATATGAAACTCTTTAAGGAATGCATCCTTTAAAGTTGTATAATCTACATAATTCTGATCAAGGTCAAATTTTCTGTACCAGCTATGTGTGTTCCCTTATAATGTAGTAGCAAATTAGCTTGCCCTATGCTCAGAAGTTGTGATTCCTTTTGCATGCCAAATTATTTCACACATGTGCACATGTTCAGAAACATCTTCTATGCCCCTATACTCTGGAAGATGAAGAGACATTTCCATGTAAATATTCTAGGGTTGGTGCGGACCTTGCCCACCTGATCTAGAACCTCCGTGTTTCCCCTACCTCTAGAACCACCAGATCCACCTAAACCAGAGCTACCTATGCCTCTTGATCCCGAACATGTAGCTAGAATAGGTCTTGTAGACATACTCCCCTATCCTTTGATAGTAGTACTATATTGAACCCATATGGTCTGTGAAGTAGTTCCACTTCCAGAGGTGAATCCAACATTTTGCGCGCTCATGTTCTATGTGGACGACATGCCTGAAAACACACCTCCAAATAACAATGAAGTCATCTTCCCTACCATTGATGTGCTTGCTCTCTTACTTCCCAAACTTTCTTGTTGATTACTTGTCATACTAGATACTGGAAAACCAAGCATAAGGGCTAGGTTACTAGGTGGATTCAGATGTTCACCCACAACCTAGGTAGTCTTCTTTGGCGCACTTCTATGTGAGGCCGAGGGGATCCCTGTCATGCTTTCCAAGATGGGGGAGTTCTTGATGCTTTGGCTCCATGTCTTCTACGTGAGCTTCAAATCCTTCATGAGCCATCTCTCTCCTTAATGCCATACTTTCTACAATGGTACGCTGCTTCTCTATCTCCCTCTTGTGTGCCTCATTATACTTAAGCTACCTTTCCTCTCTCTCGCCTTTCGCCACTAGGTCTACCATCTTTCACTAATCCTGCTCTTGCCTCTACACATGGTGGGGTTTAGTTAGCCACCGGTTTACTCTCCAGATTCAAGGTTACGATCAAGATGTTGATCGCCAGAGGAATGCTTTGTAGGTAAGCTCCCCTTGGATATCGTAAAAACTGGAATTTAGCTACTTTTGGACATGAATAAGTGGAAATTGAGTATTCTAAGATATAATTGTTCAAGACACCACAAAACCACGTATCCACAGCTCGAGTCCAAATCAAACCAGCATCATTAAGGGCCTAGAATTCTTCCTACGTCCAGACAAGTGTACGATACCTCTAATTCCACTTAGATGCATAATCAACCAGCCAAGTGCTCGCACAATTCTCTTTGGAAAGATAACAAAAAATTTCTCATATAAACTATCATATAGATTTTGTTCCACCCACACATGTGCGTTAAACTCAAATCTAGTGTTGAATCATCATGCATATTATTCTTCCAGATCGTGTATCCATTCTTCAACACTTGCTAAGGTCAATAGATATGTCTTCATTGCAAACCATCCTAAAAACAACTAAAAAAGAGGGTCCCAACAATGGAACCAATGATACAACCTATAATTTAGTATACAAACCCAATAAAACCCTATACGCATTGACACGTCACTCGAGATATGACCGAGAGCTCACACAAGTGTGCAAAGGTACTAGGTCCCTCTTTAGGGTTATTGTTGTAGGTTGTTAGCATGATGAAGACTTAACACCTATAGTTCCATTACTAACACATCTTTCTACAAATAATAATGGATATATACCTAAGGGAGAACATAATTAAATAGTAACCATGATGAGATCAAAAAATACTAGATTCAGATAGACACGTAATTAACACTTAGATTCAACCATCATCCTCCATTATATTCAATGTAACAAGTATACGAAGCTTTATTACAATAACAATGAGTAGTAGCAAGCAATGATTTAACAATATAATCTCACTATATCTCTCCGTATATGTCCATCTCTCTATTACACAGATTTACTACATACTTATAAGGGTGGGGACTTGCCCTTCATCGCTTATCAGTTCCCAAAATAGGTCACATGCTATTATTAGCCACACATGCAAGTGCGCTAACAATAGACCACTTGTATTTAATCGACAAGTAGTAGATCTATTTCAGACTTGTGTCCATGCAAAGTGCTTTATAACTAACCCTCCAAAATTAGCCAATGCATGACATGCACGTCTTTGTCTCATTTGTGTGCTCTGCACGCCATCTCTAAAAGTAGGCCTTCATGAGAGAAAATGTCTAAGTCCCAAAAACTAAACTTGTGTTCTATGCATGTGTTCTCCTATCTACATTCACACCTTTAAATATGACCTGTTTCCCGCGCGGACTTCTTGTGTGCTTTTTGTCAAGTGTTATTTGATCAATAATGTCGGCGAAGCATTGGTAGTAACAAAGAGGGTTTGAACACAATGAAGTGAATCAGGATGGGTAATTAGGTATTCAGTGAAAAAAATATTCATGGTGGTAGAATGAAAATCCCTAGAAGGTGTTAGAAGGAGACGTCGGGTTCACTAAAATGATTAACTAAAATATGACTTATTTGCTAGGAAATAGTAACCCTAGTTAATCTAATTAGGAGGACTAAAACACTATAATAAAAGACTAAAATAGTAAAGAGAAAATGTAATTAATTACTCTAAGTGAAATAAAACCCTAAATGTGTAAGAGAAGGAAGATAAATAGCTTAGTGATTGGTAGTGTATTTGGACTGCAAGTTGTTGTAGATCTAGAAATAAAATTAGGAAGTGCATATGAACACTCAAGGCCCCCTGTGAAGACATATCTCGGGGATATGAGATGGACTGGGGCACTTGGGAGTGTATTGGGGTACCCTAGAAACCCTATTCTACAATCTAGGTGCTCTAAAATGCTCAAAACCTGGTTTTGGTATGGTATGTCTCCAAGTGCTTCTGTTTATCACGTTGGATATGTCAGATGAGCTAGAAAATGACCTGCAATACAAAAGGAAGTATTAAACCCTAAAAAAAATGCATATGAATGGGTCGATTGACCTCATCCACCAAAATTGTGGTCTTATCACCGAGCGTTGCACTACATTTTGAACCCAGATGTAATTCTAGTGTGTGTGTGTGTGTGTATGTCATTCTCTATGTGCTCTCGTGCCAGTTGCACTTTATGAAGTAGCGAACAATAGTAACTATAGAAAATGTAAATAACATGTGTGCATGGAATATAATAGAATCCCTATTTTTATGTAGTGTGTGTGATGCAAATCTCCTAGCCTTAATGCATGGCACTATGTGGATGCAAGTGATGTAACTCTAGATGGATTGATAGTAGTGTGTTTTTATGATCTAGGACCCTTATTATGGTCTTATAGCTTTATATTTATAGGGATCTCAAGCTTAATTTCATAATTAATCCTGACAAGGCCAATTGGGAAAATATAAAGACAAAAATTGCTAGAAAGGCCCCAAAAAGAAACGGGAAAGGATATGCATAGGCTGGGGCGCCCAAAGTGAGACAAGGCACCTCGAGGACCCTAGTATAGGCTAAGATACCCTACCTTTGGGTTAGAATGACGGGGAAGTTGTGAAATGGGTGGATAAGTGAAATAAAATATGCGGGAATGAAGAAATAAAATATAAAATAAATATGACGAAAATGTGGGATTAATTAATACTTTATTCACTTGAGAACCTTCTACATAGTAGTATAAGGTGAGCTAAATTATGTGTAAAGTGCATAGTTTTGTGTCTACACTGCCATGTCTATCCCCATCCACCAAGTGCTCATATATGTTGTAATAACATTTCCCAAGTGATTGAAATATGAAAACAAATACATGAATTTCTTCTAATGTAGTTCTTCTCAAGACAAATTCTTGATAAACTTATAAATGACTACTTTTTAGCCATTACGAGACATTTGTGCATCCTTCGAGACTGATTTGAAGGAAAAAATTTATTGGGAAGTGGTATTAAGGAGATAATAATGTTGTGTAAGTTTTTAGGAATATTTAGGGAATATTTTAAGGTTTAGGGGACAAGTTCAGTGAAAGTGGGTTTTTGAAGGTGAAGGAACTTGTAGTTCAAAATAGCACCTGAGCTTTAGGAAGTGATTATAGGAGCACCATAGTGAGTTGGAGGTAAAAATAGATACCATTGGAAATATAATTCAATTCTATAAAATATGGTTCTTTCATATGTTTCACAAGACACATGAGATTCTTCCCAGTGTGTTTTCGAAAGTACACTCTATGGTCTCGAGAAAAAGGATATTTTAAGGGAATTACAAGCTTAATTAGATCATATAACCTACCCCATTTTTTTCAAAATGTCATTCAAATTCAATTCCATATAAATAAATAAGTGCCAAAATGTCTTTAGGATGTTCCGAAACTTTGTCTTCACGGATCTCCTCAAGGTAAGGTTCAGGGACTTAGTCAAATTCATAGGTGGACACAAGTCACTCCTAGAATGTGGAAATTTTTTTTGTCCCATCCCCTTGGGACAAAAAAATGTTCCTCGCTCCATTTAAGCCCTCTAGACCATCATATGACCCGAAAATTTGTGTAATGCAAGTTTAGACCCTTTTCACCTCATCCCAGCCCTTCCTGTTGACCAATGAAACAACACCACTTGTCAATCTATGGGTGAGAGAAAATGGATGATATTTCTCATTGTCAAATCTTTAATACCTCATTAATGGCTGCCATGATGTTGTAGTGAAAGGGAACCGAGACACCTCTTCACTTCCCAGGGTTCTAGTGGGTGGAATCAGTGAAAATTAGAGGAAATGATCCCTGAAAAACCTAGTTTCACGTGACCAAGTTTTTGTGTAATGAAGTCCATATTTTTAGGGATAGCCTTGGATGACTGATTTTTTCATCAGAATTATACCCTCTTAGATGAGGAACACATAGAAGTGCAAGTTTCCTTTTTGAATTCATGAAGATCCAGATAAGAAAAACCCTTAAAAATTTGGATGAAATGATCCCTGAAAAATCTAGTTTCATGCAAACTAGTTTCCATGCCATGAAGTCCCTATTTTTTAGGGATATTGAAAACTGATTTTTCACAGCATTTTGACCTATACTATGAGGAACACATAGAACTAAAAGTTTCCTTTTTGAATTCACGAAGATCTGGATGAGAAAAACCATTAAAAATTAGAGCAAAGCATCTCGGTGAGAAGAAGAAATTTTCAAGACCTCTTTCGTTGCAATTTGACACTTGTAATACAATTACTAAAAACAAGGCGTGTCAATGGTGAGGCATGGATAAAAATAGTAAGTGGTTGAATAATGTGAATTCATGACATCCGTGATCCTCCGATCTGGAAAGGAACATCGGGGAATGAAAACGGGGTTGTAGGATGATCCATAGCTCAAACAAAGAAATTAAACTTTCCTCGAGTCTTGGAAGCATCTTCTTGGTATCACCGGGAGTGAGATGGTGAGATGGGTAAGATGGGTGGTTTGAATTGAGTTATTTGGAGTGAGCTAAGGGATTTGATCAATAAAACATCAAGAGGATCATCATGAGCAGTGCTTGCGGTCATCTTGAGCATGCATCAGGGAATCTTTAAACAGTGTTTCTAAACACTCATTTAGAAGCTTGAGATATCTGTGCATCATGGAAAAGGAGGAGATGGTGATCATCATCAAATATTTCTCCATCATAAGGAAATTCTTCAACAATATCAATAAATCCTCTTTCCTTCTTCTCTTCTCTCCCTCTCTTCTAATTCTTCATTGTACATAATTAGAGTATTTTATCCCATTTACTTAAGTAACGATTTTTGTAATTTGTAAAAGTATTCTATCAAAATTATAAGAGGGATACTAAATTTTCTCTTCTATGGGAAATTTAAAGGTCACAATTATAATAGGAACATGAAGAGTCATGTGGGGGAAACGACATGCCAATTCACAAGGCTATAAACTAGGATGGCTTCTCCAGGTCCAAAGAAGCCAAAAAAATCTGAATTTTAGCTCAAGATAGCAATTGTGATTTTTGTTTTGGGTGTTGATATTTTTATCAACAACACATGGAATAAAAGCTACTTTTATTCCAATTTATCTCCTCATATGTTCCTCTATTTCCTCTCTTATATGCGCTTTGTAAGTATAATTATCATGAAAGATCTTTGTATCTTAGATAAATGATTCTAAGAACTATGTCTTTGGGTTTTTTATTCTCACTAAATGGCTTAATTTTTATTTCCTCCAATTTAATGTTGAACCACTCCAGTTATTGGGTGTGAAATATGTGATTGGCCTACTCACAAAAATAACCTTTCCTTTGTCTAATTTCCCTCCTTCACCCCTCATCACCGTGATTTCCTCCTGTACCCTATGTAAGCACTTGCCACGAGGTTCGGTGAAGTGTTCTGTGTGATCCCCAACCTATTTGGGCCAACCCACAACATTTTGATATGAGTAGATTAGTTTACATTCAATAAATGGGAGATGTACTCTTTAATGTAGAGAGACCTAGTCACGTGAGCATCGAAGGAAACACCTAATTTTCCATATCCAAAAATTATTTCACCAATAGGGAGAAAATAATAATTAACATTATAGAAGTTTGTTTCAAAACATCTAAACCATAGAACAACATACAAACTCATAATCAAGATCATACTCAAATAGAATGTATGTTTTCTAATACATACAATATAACACAATTTCTTACTCATCTCGAATAATCAATAAATAAAATTCATGTTCATAACAATAGTATTGATACATATATTTAATATTACATGTATATTTCAATGATATTCATATTAGGAAAAACCATCCACGCTACCATTTCATTATATGCCCACGTACTCACAACCACCACATGGTTAGCATAACGGTGACATGATATCAAACTACAATCATGCACAATTTATGATTTTTCATAGTTTTCTAACAATAATGAAACTATATTCAACACACTTCAAAGGAGTAAGAAATGCAATGCCATTTCATTTCATTTCCAAAGCCAATGAGAGAGATAGAGAGAGGAGAGAGAAAACATTGTTTTTCCACATTCAATTTCTTTACAAGCGAGTGTCAACATAAAGTTTCCTACAATCATGTATTCATGTTTACAAGGTTTCCCTATTGTTATTTTTCTTGGATAAGGTCATATGAAAATTTTCACCAATTAGACACAAGTTTCCAAAAACATCAAATTTAGACAAGTTGCTTGAAAACAACATTCGAAAACCATCTTCAAGACTTAAAACACAAATGAACAAATTCCTACCTATTCCCCTATATACAGGAAATACTTAGAGTTCACAAAACCCTAAAATGGAAAACAAGATTAAAATGGCACTCGTCTTTTTGGAGCTACTAATCGTAAATGCACTTAAGCGGCCTTGTCACCCAACGACCGAAGGCCTATAAAACCTATCAGGAAAACTAGCTTGCAGGACACTTTTCTCCAATTGATGATTTGCGGTAATTATCTCGTAGAAATATTAGAGGTATGTGGGAGCCAAAGTACATTTCAAAACCTAGGGCCAAAACGGTGGGTCAAAACCAAACTCCACTTTTCACTTTAAACAGCTGTTTAAAGTTGCGAACTGGCCTTTTGGGCTCCTAAACATGTTACAAAATAAGGGTCAAGCATTATTTTAAGGAATAACCTAGGGTTTGGTTGGACACTCCACATGACAAGGTACATGGCTAAAGTTTTCTTTTCTCAAATCAGGGTTTATAGGGATGTTTTGCGCCTCCAAGAAAATGGGTTTTATTAACATTGCACAAAGTCATCTAGAAGTAGTTTTTACTAAGTTTTGAAATGCTCAAAATTGAAACACCAAATTACAACAATAAAAATTATGGATTTTTTTTTCTTTTATTACTTGTAACACGACACCACATGGGCTCAAATAGAGAAATTCAACATCACATAAGACACTTACACAAGCATGGACCCACATAGACAACATGATAACACCAGGTGCAAGTCGATGCCACACTTTCCCTAACGATCAATTACTAGAAATGATCCAACCACAAAAAGGACCCAAGGATTGACAAGTCCACAATGCGTCATTACCATGGTTACATCCTAGTTACATTTAAAATTCCAAGAGAATTTATCATGCGAGGATAAATTCCCATTCTCAACCTACATATTCTTAATTTCGTTTACGATTCAACTTATAACAAACACTCTTAGTTTGACTCTTTCTCCCTTACCATAGTTCCCATAACTCAATAGGTTATTTTCCACATATTTAATGCATACAAAACTCATGATGCTCGTTCTTATGCAAGGGTTCTCAAATATGTTTTTTTGTTTAAATTCTACCCTCATTACACAAGGGAAAAATAACATGAAGTCAAGGGGAAGAAATGTTAATATTTAAAGGAGATTTAGAGTCAAGTTACCTCTTCCTATTAACTTCCCTCCACTAGGGTACTTTATATTCCTATTATAGTTGATATAGTTCACTAGTTGGTTTGAGTCAATTCAACATTTTCACATCCTGAAATTTTATTTATTTATATATATAAGAGTTTATGTTTGCTCAAAAGTTTTATCTCACCAAGGCAATTCATATTCATTTTTAACAACATGAGAATGCCTAATTAAGTTGTAAGGACTTCAAGTATGACGTTATTCCTAAATGAAATATATCATTTACTCTTATACTCTTTTCACTTATGTCGTACTTTGGTCTCACTTTGGTCCCACTATTAGCATTGTTTTAGAACAATTGTAAATAAAATAACACATAATTTACACTAATGGATTTGATACTACAAGGAGTGTAACCTAACACGAGACAACTCATTTCATTTCTCTTAGACACTCAAGTATTAAATGCATATTACAAGCAATACATCTAATACAAATTTCATGCATTTCAAATACCTTCCAAGGAACTATTTCAATCGTTGGGTAAAAATGCATCAGAGTTTCTTTAAACAATAACCTTAAGAGAGGTCCCACAATCTATTAACTTCAAAATCATTCTAAGGTGGACACTACACCCTACTACAAGACAATAAAAGAGATTTATAATATCTTTAACTCACAAAACCTTCAAGCAACATGAGGTAATCCACTACTACACACTAAGGGAATACTTTTATCTAAGAAGGAAAAAGGGGTTCAAAACAAGAGTTTATTGCGTAGGTACTTGGACATGTAGACTCCACTTGTGTCATTTAAATATCACCATGAGATCAATCGTAGGAATATCACCAACTACCTTTGCTTGGTTTTGGCCACTCACTAGGGTTCCAAGGGCAATTACTCACATGGGTTTACGGGACCAAGTTTTTAGTTTCCCCATTTCTCTTAAGTCAACATCTTTAAAAAAATCATTTGCTAAGAGTTAGTTATAATTTCCACCCACAAGTTAACCTCTTAATCAGCCGAGGTTTAGTTTAATTCCAATTGCACTCAGGGATCTACGCCCAACTATAGATCAATTTAAGGTGAGAAAACATATTTATCCTATAAAACCTTTGTAAAAGACCAAGGTGTTATGTTGTTACTAGCCAAGGTAACACATTTATCTGTGAGGAACTAAAGAGATCATTAACAAGAGTTTAATGCATAGTAAAACTAGTTCAATAAATGGGTCCCAAGCACAAAAAAAAATGGTGAGGCAGTAATAATGGTGATCCAGAGTGGTAAATGGAGGTCAAAACCAAAGGCACGAGCCCGAAACAATGAAACACATAGACCATACCGAGCCAAAAACTGAATTCAATCATTCAACTCAAAGGATGAAGCGTTGCCCGAGTTGAAGGAGAGAAACATGCAGCCAAGTAGGGTTTGAACAACATGCACCAACAATTACAGAGCACGGTGAAGCACGAGCAGATCAAATGAAGAGCAAGCTATCAACCTTCAAACCTATAATATGTTGAAACCTGAACACGACAAAATGCCTCCAAAGAACGCATGCAAGGCCATTGAGCACTTAAAGAGCACAAACACCTAAAAATACATCCATAAGAATCTCAAAATATGCAAGTAGAGAACATGCAAAAGCGAGAGCTTGCACAAGTAACTACACGGTGGAGCAATGATGGTGAGCAACGTGATTTTGGTCCCCATGCTCTAATACCATGAAGGAGTGTAGGATGAATACCTAGAAGGAATTCATGTGCATCAAATAGTTGTACTTCACCAAAGTGTAGGAGTTACAAGATTAAAGCAAGCAAGATTTGTAAAGCAATGTTCATGCATATGAGAGCTCAAGATTCGAAAAGTGGAGTGGAATGGAAGCCTTAGCGTAGCTTGTATTGGCTTATCATAGATCAAAAGAGGTGGTGTACATATATGGGAGTGAATGTGTAACTCCCATGTGAAAGAAGATTCCTCCATAATGGAGAAAAGAAGTTACTTTCCTAAAGGGGAATGTAACTCCTATGACACACTTACACATATGACAGATTCTATAAGAGAATCTGTCATAACTAATATGACACCTAGATCCATGTCCACCTAAGTGAGATGATTCACCTGGTGAGGTGGAATAACACTAAATAAGTGAATAAAAACACCACCTACACCAACACCCCCTTTCATCGTAACTTAGGATGAGGTGGAAAGTCGAAGCGAGAAATGGTTCCCGGCACAAAGACCGATGAGGTACCCATGCACAAGAAAATGGTCCCAAGTAGTGAAGGAAAACCCAAAGTGGGAAAAAATCCACCACAAGAGAAAAAAACACTCTCTAATCTAAGAAAGATGCCAAATATGGGTCCCAACTCTAGACGAGCCTGAAAAGGTACCCATGTACAAGGAGGCAATCTCTCGGAAAGAAGAAGAAGAGAGAAGAAGAGGGAGACGAGAGGAATGCAGAAGATGCCATGGATGGATATGAACTCTGCAGCTCTAGGAGGTCTCCCAAAAGAATGTCGATGATGAGATCCTCTGCCTTTGGACTGAAGAAGAGCCACCCGCACCGAACTATGTGCACGCCTTAGGAAGGATAAAAATGACATGTTGGAAGTCCACCCACTCCACAAAGGAAACTGAAGGCAGCAACATGAAGAACTCTGAGTATGGTGCATGAAAGTGTGACATAGGTCTAGCGAGTGAGTGCCAAGGAACCGAAGGAATGCCACATGCGTAGAACTGTCAGAGTTAAAGAGAGGAACACCAACAGAAAGGATGGCCAAGTGATGTGAAGGGAACAAAACATCCTCCACAATAGAAAAAGGATCCACAGTTGAGGGTGGATCAATGAAGGTCTTTAGAAATGTGGAAGTGACATGATTCCCGGAAGGGGCACTCCCAACAATAGAGATGATGAACTCCTCTGAAACACCTGTAGATGGATGAGGGACCTGTAGTGCATCACAAATAGAATCTGCAAAAAGATTATTAAGGTCAGGTAGATACTCGTCCTAATGAGGGGGCTCAACAAACAAAAGAGCGATGTCATATAGGTACGAGTCATCCAATGAAGGTAGAGGAGTGAAGTGGGCCTCACACACTGGAAGTGGAAAGGAGGTGGGTGTGATGACTGTATGAGACTGAGTATGAGACTTCTCGATATCTGATGAGATGTGGGATGTGGCAACACTCTCTGGAATAGTGAGAGAAAGAGGAGAAGAGTCCTCTATAGTACTCTCGACATCAGAACTAGATGCACAATCCTTGTCATCAGAAGTAGAACCAAGCGATCTTGTGTTAGTGGAACTGCAATCACATGAAGAAATGGAGGAGACAACTGAATCAACAACAACAACAATGAATACAGTATGTGAAGGGTCTCCATAGAGGGACTGAAGAATGCTCCAGACATGGTGAGGTGGATCTGAGTGTGCCACGTGAAACCAAAGAGATATGGAGACATGCATCATCATGTGACCAAATACATGGTCACAAGTATCAAGGAAGTCCTCCAGATGATGATGATCAGTGGGTGTAGGAACTGGCCCAAGCAAGAAGGGTAAAAGACCCTCATGGGTGAAGTAACGTTCCATGGAAGCATGTCAAGCTGAATAGTTCCCTCTCCCGGTGAGAAGTGGCGAGAGGCTGTAAAGTGATCCTATGATGCTCAAGTCTGGAAAGAGCACTCTCCATGAGAATCAAAAGTGCAAGGTGCACAAAAGAAAGACGTCGGACTCGGCCGATAATGCGTCTGCGTGTGAAGGCCCAAGAGTACAGTCAACCCCCCAGAATGTAGAACTTTATAAATTAGTGTGTTTACAAAAATGACAATGCCATCACGTAATGTGTGAAAAATCATGTAACTTTGACCAAGGAAGTGCTAAAAATGAGCGTGAAGTCAAAAGTTATAGCAAAAAATAATTCCCAGCAATGATGAGAAAATGCAATAAATGTTGCAAATGCATTAAAAAAATGCCTGAAATGGGTGCAAAGGGTGTCATGTGGGTACTCATTGGAAATGACATCAAATTTTAGCAAGGGTTTGTTTTGCTTGTGAGGGGGATTAGCCTCTTGCCAACCCCGGACCTCACCCTCCGTCTTCGACATGCGAATGAAGGACATAATAACAAGCAAAAACAACTTAAAACTTATTACAATGCCAATAGAATGTTTTTAACCTAGAAACATCAAAAAATGGAATGTTTTAACCTCCAAACAATGTCTAAAAGGGATGGGGCCCACGTTGTCAAGTCATGGAGATGCACCAAGCTGTTGGGTGGTTGCAGGTTGCCACGTGTTTGGGTCAAAAAAATCCACGAGTTGCGAGTTGAAAGCTGTTATGTCAATAGTCTTTGGAGAGTGTGGCAGGGGTGAAATGGCTAGACCACATGCCAAGGTGTAATCCATTGGTATGAACCGTCCCGAGTGAGTGTCGAGTCTCACGAGTCATGTAACAGTTGGAAGAGTGGAGCGTGAAGGATCAATGCCGAGTTGATTTGGAAAATTCGTGCAAGCAAGCAAGTTTGACCGAGATGGTGAAAAACACAAGCTAGTGGGAGTCTTTGGAAAAGGTGGGCCAAGTTTCTAGTCAAACGAAGCATGAGGAGGCGGTGCATTCACCCGGGGGACCGAGATGCTAGGTGAAGATTTACACCAACATGTTCCATGTTACACGAGTAGGAAGGCCCAAGAAGAGCGGTGAACAGCAAGGAGTCCAAGGTGAGCTCGAGGAGGTAGGTCGTAGAGTTTAGTGAGCTCCGAGCAAGTGGGAGGAAGCCACGTGAGCAGTGAAGGAGGAACAGACCCAAACGGTGGTGTGAAATGGCTAAGAGATGCATGCACAAGACGCAGGAGCTTGTGGAAAGAGCACGACACAGAGGTCGAAGCAGGGAAGAATTCAATGCAAGCACGGTGAGAAGGAGCCTGTTGAACCAGAAGCCAAAATCCACGAACCAGGAGCACAGCGAGCAGGCCTGAGCAAATGGTGAGGCAACAATAGCAGCGATCTAGAGCGGTAAATGGAGGTCAAAAACCCAAGGCACGAGCTCGGAACAACAAACATGCAGACCAGACCGAGCCAAAAATCGAATGCAATCATTCAACTCAAAGGATGAAGCATTGCCCAAGTTGAAGGAGAGCAACGTGTAGCCAAGCAGGGTCTGAACAACATGCACCAACAATTCTGAGCACGGTGAAGCACGAGCAGATCAAATGAAGAGCGAGCTATCAACCTTCAAACCTGTAATATGTTGAAACCTGAACACTGCAAAATGCCTCCAAAGCATGCATGCAAGGCCATTGAGCACTTGAAGAGCACAAACACCCGAAAAATACACCCACAAGAATCTCAAAATATGCAAGTAGAGCACATGCAAAAGCGAGAGCTTGCACAAGCAACTACATGGTGGAGCAATGATGGTGAGCAACGTGATTCCGGTCCCCACGCTCTGATACCATGAAGGAGTGTAGGATGAAGACCTGGAAGGAATTCACGTGTATCGAATAGTTACACTTCACCAAAGTGTAGGAGTTGCGAGATTAAATCAAGCAAGCTTTGCAAAGCAATGTGCATGCATATGAGAGCTCATGATTCGAAAAGTGGAGTGGAATGGAAGCCTTAGCTTAGCGTGTATTGGCTTATCATAGATCAAAAGAGGTGGTGTACATATAGGGAGTGAATGTGTAACTCCCATGTGAAAGAAGATTCCTCCATAATGGAGAAGAGGAGTTACTTTCCCAAAGGGAATGTAACTCCTATGACACACTTACACATATGACAGATTCGTAAGAGAATGTCATAACTAATATGACACCTAGATCCATGTCCACCTAAGTGATATGACTCACTGGTGAGGTGGAATAACACTAAATAAGTGAATAAAAACACCACCTACACCAACAATATCACAGTCTTTATCCATCTTTTTGGAGTACCGCAACCAACATTGCGTTAGTCCTAAAGGCGGTATGGAAATCCCTTACACTCAAGCACGAAATAACACATTCATCATTTCAAATAATTTCAAAACAAGGAAGAGAAGGATATAGAGATAGGGAGAGAGGGAGAGAGGTCATTGTGTCACACATTCACACTTTCACATTCCTTTGTTTTTTTTTTTCGATTCTAGAGAGAGTAAGGAAGAGAGAGAAAGTATAGAATTCATTTTCTTTTCTATTTACCATATCATAACCACATACATCACTTATCCATTTTCATTTCATTTCAAATCCATATACATTTTCAACCCATTTACATTTTCAAAACCAATCAAAATTTCATAATTATTTCCAAAGAGAGAGAAGGGAAGAGAGAGAAAACATTATAATTTTCAAAAACCATTCATACAAGAAATTGACCAATTCATACTCTATAAAGTATGAGACGATATTTAAAAAACATTCCATGAGTACTTAGAAGCCAAACAAGGCCCTCAAAACATTGGTCTATTTGAAGTTCAAATTTTAACCGTTGCGGCCATCTTTCACAAAATTTGAACTTCAAGCTAGACCAACCTCAAATTTTAATGATACATACTTAATTGCATAAATAGAATTCATTTCATCGATGGAATTTATTTGTGACAAGAAAGGATCAAGATACCAAGGAAACTACGAGTTTGTTTATCGTAATAGTGTCAG
This sequence comes from Taxus wallichiana var. yunnanensis, assembly GCA_018340775.1. Taxonomy (NCBI): domain Eukaryota; kingdom Viridiplantae; phylum Streptophyta; class Pinopsida; order Cupressales; family Taxaceae; genus Taxus; species Taxus wallichiana. Next base: position 517,861,248 of record CM031239.1, read on the forward strand.
AAACTCTTGTTACACAGCTACCAGTGGGCCCTAAAACCCACTTGAAAAAATAACCTCTAAAATAATTTTTGTTAAATTGAGAGTTGTTACTGATTATCTTAATGGAGGTCTCAAGGCGGGTAGGCATAGTTTTCAGTTTCACCAAATTGACATGGCAACAGTAAGACAAAACTAATCACATTTACTTAAAAACTGAAGCGTCACCTCAAGTGACTGAAATACAAAATGGAAACTGAAAATCATCTCTCAAGGCATAAAATTTAGTTTATCAATTATATTTATGGCCCTCAAGGTGTCTTGAACCAATAGGAATCATATTGGAGGTCTGGGTTGGTAAAACGATTTTCTTTGGTGCTCCATGTGCGCGGTGTCTGAGGTCATTTTCCTTATATATTGTTTTCGGGAAGGGAAAGATTTTTATTGTTCATTGAAGTTGAATTCTCTATTATTCTACACATTTAACACCCAAAAAGAATGATAAAATGCAAATTTTTGATGTAAGAGGAAGGGAAATCCATACCTATTTTGCACACAACCTGCATCCCAAAATCGATGAGACTCCATCACCTTCAGGCATTCCGGAAAACAGTTGTGGGCTTGTTCATGCTTACTCATTTTTCTTATAATCCTTCCAAGGTATTTACAACCACAACATTCGGCAGAAACCCATGTTTCTTCAAGTATTTTAGCCAAATAGTTCACATGCTTGGTCTAAATCTCCCATTTTGGCATAGGTGAGGCGGCAAAAATCACTTTTCCGATGTGCTTTGATGGTTGTTTGTGCCTTGCCCCAAGGTTGTTCAACCAACCAACCATTTTTTATAAAACTGGAAATCATGGCACTCCATGAGAGGACGTTTGGCTAAGAGTTGCGAGATTGAGAAAACAAAGGGTTTCAACGCATGTGAGGAGGAGAGAAAGAGAAAAATCTCACAGAGACATACATGGCATAGTAGGAAAGGAACTCTAAATGTCTTAACAAAAAAAAAGAACAACTCAAAATAAAAGAGAAGGAGAAGGAAAAACAAAGTGGTAGCTGATGTCTACCCAAGAATGGTGCTGCAAAGGTTAACTTCATGTAGCACAAGTGGTTAGAAGAAGAAGGAAGATCAATACAACTAGATGCCAAATTGAAGTGCCTCATCATCCTCAATATTCTTCTATATACAACAAACAAAACCATAGTAGGTAGTATATCCTCTTAGAGACATTGAACCCACTTGACAAAGATGTAGATCTAGATCAATCCATTTTTATAAATTAAAATTAGGAGACATTAGGGATACAAATTTATCTCCACGTGCAAGGCTGATTTAACTCATAATGGGGCTGATTTAACTCATTGGGGATATAAATTTATCTCCACGTGTAGCGAGTGCACCATCCATTTATGCATTCACTACAACTAACTAATTACTTGACAAGTTTACATCATTAAATTTTATTTCAACATGATTATGCCTCTTAATCTCAAATAAAGTGTTTGTCTTATTATGCAAGGAAAATGACAAGTCTGAAAAGGCGTTTAGGATGTGTCACTCTCTATAGATGCCCACACATTCCACTAGGATCATAGAAAAGACTTGCTTATTGCCATGAATTTGTCGGGGTGGTGGAATAATCTTGTTATTTTTTAAATTCCTCACTCCCAACAAAAAGAAAAGAACCAATTACTGAGGAAGAGGTATTTAATGACGCCCCTGCTTGTAAGGGAATTCACATGGAATCCTATGGGAATAAAATCAAAATTTAATATTTTCTAATATTTGGAAGAAAGTTTCAATGAGACGTGGGAGGGAAAATTTGAATAAGAATCCCAAAATTTAATATTTTTATTTAATAAATCCTATAATTTTCATATAAGTTTTGCTTTTTTGTAATATTTTCAAGGATAGAAAAAAACAATTAGGGCGAGGAAGGGCATCATAGTTTCCCATTTAGCACGCCAATTTGTGTGGTTTCCAAAACCAAAACTAGTATAAGATTTTTCCAAATATCTCATGAGGTAGATTGGAACTAGGGTTTGCATTCCGGTTTACTTTTCTAGGTCCATACGAGTAGAGGTAAATTTTTTATAAGCCACTACGTCTCATTTAGTTCACTAATAATTTATTCTACTTTAGTTTGATTTTCTACTACATTAAAATAAGAAAACTAGAATCATTAAAATCACAAAAGAAGGGTAAGATGACCATGCCTAGATTGAGTTGATGAGTGGTGAAAAACAAAAATTACACGGTTTGTGGTTGTCGATGCATTCCCTCAATCTTGGTCTAAATCTCCCATTTTGGCATAAAGTCGGGAGAAGGCGGCAAAAATCACTTTTTCGATGTGCTTTGATGGTTGTTTGTGCCTTGCCCCAAGGTTGTTCAACCAACCAACCATTATTTTATAAAATTTGAAATCATAGCACTCCATGAGAGGACGTTTGGACAAGAGTTGTTGAGATTGAGAAAACAAAGGGTTTCAATGCGAGAGGAGGAGAGAAAGAGAAAAATATCACGAGACATACATGGGATAGTAGGAAAGGAACTCTAAATGTCTTAACAAAAAAAAAAAACAACTCAAAATAAAAGATAAGGAGAAGGAAAAACGAAGTGGTAGTGCGTCTACCCAAGAATGGCACTATGCAAAGGTTAACTTCACGTGCTTACAAGGTGGTCGGAGAAGAAGAAGGAAGATCAATACAACTAGACATTATGCCAAATTGAAGTGCCTCATCATCCTCAATATTCTTCTATATACAACAAACAAAACCACGGTAGGTAGTATATCCTCTTAGAGACATTGAACCCACTTCGAGACAAAGATATAGATCTAGATCAATCCATTTTTATAAATTAAAATCGGGAGACATTAGGGATACAAATTTATCTCCACGTGCAAGGCTGATTTAACTCATAATGGGGCTGATTTAACTCACTAGGGATATAAATTTATCTCCACATGCAAATGAGTGCACCATCCCGGTATGCATTCACTACAACTAACTAATTGCGATAAGTTTACATCATTAAATTGGATTTCAACATGGTTATGCCTCTTAATCTCAAATAAAGTGTTTGTCTTATTATGCAAGGAAAATGACAAGTCAAAAAAGGCGTTTGGGATGTGTCGCTCTCTATAGATGCCCACACATACCACTAAGATCATAGAAAAAGACTTGCTATTGCCATGAATTTGTCGGGGTGGTGGAATAAGTACTGTTATTTTTTTTAAATTCCTCACTCCCAACGAAAAAGAAAAGAACCAATTACAAGGAAGAGGTATTTAATGACGCCCCTGCTGTAAGGGAATTCACATGGAAATGGGAATAAAATCAAAATTTAATATTTTCTAATATTTGGAAGAAAGTTTCAATGAGACGTGGGAGGGAAAATTTGAATAAGAATCCCAAAATTTAATATTTTTATTTAATAAATCCTATAATTTTCATATAAGTTTTGCTTTTTTTGTAATATTTTCAAGGATAGAAAAAAACAATTAGGGCGAGGGGAAGGGCATCATAGTTTCCTATTTAGCACGCCTTAGTTGTGTGGTTTCCAAAACCAAAACTAGTATAAGAGTTTTCCAAATATCTCACGAGGTAGATTGGGAGTCGAGTTTGCATTCCAGTTTACTTTTCTAGGTCCATACAGAGTAGAGGTAAATTGCTATAAGCAACTACGTCTCATTTAGTTCACTAATAATTTATTCTAATTTAGTTTGATTTTCTACTACATATTAAAATGAGAAAACTAGAATCATTAAAATCATGCAAGAAGGGTAAGATGACCATGCCTGGATTGAGCTGATGAGTGACCGAAAAACAAAAATTACACGGTTTGTGGTCGTCAATACATTCCCTCAAAAAATTTACGGCCTTGTGAACACTTCCATTTTCATACATGTTGCAAATATGCTGGAAAATGTTGTTGAGTTGATTTTTATACCAATTGCTTGCATTATTTAAAAACCTCCAAGACCTTTCAACAGAACTCTTTGTGCATATCCAACGATCAAACATTCCATGAGACTACATTTTGTTTGATGCATTCTATCAAACAGTTTTCATGCCTTGAGCAAATTTTCACATTTTGCAAACATATCTATCGGGGTATTTGTAACTACGACAACTGACAAAAATCCATATTCATTATGATTTTATGGAAGTCCATACCGTGTTCCAAGGCTCCCTTTTTGCACAGGAAAGGAGGACGATGATAAGGTTGTGGAGACGACTTCTCACATGCCATTTACATTTTCTTGTAAATTTTCAAGGCATTTTTAAACAAACCCCTTCTATGAAAATTATACAATAATTTCTGTCCACCAAACCACAGTTGTTCGGAGCATTCCATGAGCTCACATTACTTTGAGGCATTTTATCAAATAGTTCACGACCTTGTGCAGGGGTTCATGCCACTATCCTCAGTGGCATCCTAATTTAAACCATCAGCTCACGTGCTCCACACACACCTCAAACAATCCTTGTTGTTTATGAGCTCATATTTCTTTAAGGAAAAATGACAAACAGTACACGACCTTGTCTATGCTTGCACATTTTGCATACATGTCTACTAGGAGGTTGCAGCTACATGTTGAGAATTTTTCTCTACCTTTGTTCTTTTATGGAAGTCCATATCGTGCTATAAATTTCCCATTAGATAGAGGCTAGGAAAATGATTGCAAAGGTAGTGGACACGTGGCTTTACACCTGCCCATGTGTTGCAGACCGATTCCAATGGCGCAGGCTGGGAGGCGTTGGATAGGTTGTGGGGTCTGGCTTGACTGTGCCAATTGCATTTGCTTGAAAGCTTCCAAACCGCTTTCAACAAAACCATTTGTGCATATCCCACAACCTTGGCATTCCACGAGACCACAATTTTCAAGCATTAAGCTAAACAATTCATGTGCCTTAATTAAGCTCCGACATTTTGCATACTTTTCGACCAAGGCAATTGTAGCCACATTTAAAAAAAATTCACTATCCTTTATGATTTGATGGAAGCCTAGATCCAAACTGAACCTCTAATGGCAGACATGAAAGTGAACCTCTAATGGCAGACATGAAAGTGAACCATGGAGGAAGAGTAGAAGGAGAATTGCAGGAGTTGGAAAAATAAACTTCTACAACAGATAAGGTGTCGTTTAATGAATTCTACAGCCAACAAGAGAGAATTTCATGAAAATAAGTCTACTATAATGCTATTATGATGGAGCATTATCCTTTCCCACAAAAATCAGACATCAGGACAAACCCAAACAAATATTCCAACAAAACAGTACTGCAACTACCTTGCTTTAACTCAACCGATTGCCCTCACACCAAGAAGCTTCAAGACCAAAACCAAGGATTTTTCCAAAACCATCCTCTCTTCATAATCATCCAAATTCATCCTCTAATTTTATTTACAAAATCCCCATAAGCCAAATTCCCGAGAAGCCAAATTCCCAAAAATCCTCACGCATGCCCAAAAATTACATTAAAACATTATCATATAAATAAAAAATCCCATTATTTCATTCTTGAAATGGGGTTGACACAAGCCCCAAATAAATTGGGAGAATTTAGGAATATTAATAATATTTTATAATTCACTGAAATATAATTGAAATTCCTTCTTATTGTTAATTCAATGATTTATTTAATTGTTTTAACCAAAACCTCCACCGTTTTCCAATAGGCCACTTATTTATCACGTAAATATCTTCACTGAGAATTATGCGAGAATCCTTTTATTGATATCATAATATGATTTAGTTAGATCGATGTTTAATTTTAAAAAGAAATTTGTAGATATTTCAAACTCAAGGTCTGAAAATTATCCCAAGTTGGATGAATCGCAAGAAGAACGACTTCTCCTCACAAGTCAAAGACATGAAGATGCTCCAAGGTTTTCCAAAGAGTTAGTCCACAGAATGACAACTTCAAAGTTTCCCTTATTATTTTATTCTCACGAATGTTTAATTTATTTTATTGCTATTTTTATTTTACGATCACATCGCAAGTGGCCAAAATGACGACATGACACGAGCCAAAGTTTAATGACCATATCGCGGTCCTAGGGCAAGAATTTTAAACACTTTTAAATTATGAAAATCGGGCAACCATTATCCAAAACTCCGTGGCACATGGGGACCAACGAATAATAGGAGAAATTTTCCAAACATCCCCTGTAACCCATTAAGGCCGAAGCAAGGAAATTTTTCTACAAGCCGGAGGGGGCACCACAACAGGGGTCCTCACGACTTACCCTTTAAAGACCCGAGAAAACCTCACGAGAAACACAAAATTGGATTCAAACTACCTTGATAGATCACCATCCATATCAAAACCACAATCTCACCCATAATCATCATTAAACTCACCTTTTGATGTTGATGAAACACCGTATCTATCCCATCTCGAAGTTTTTTAGTCAATGTGATCACACTTGGACCTTTAACTTATCAAGCTAACGATCTGACTAAAACTATTCCTCTCACATTGCCACTATGATAGAGGAATATTCTCCTCTTATTGACATTCTTCAATGCCACGATGATGACTTTGTCTTAACTTACATGGGTATTGAAAACAAAAACCTTGAGAAGACCTTGCCTTCGACACATCTACGCTTCTCAATTAATCAACCACCGATGTTAATATTGAAACAACACAAGAACCACACATTTTCAAAATTGGCCAATCCTTAGACTCGCGTGAACTCCAATAATTCATTGTTTTCTTATTTAGAAATAATCAAGCCTTTGCATGGTCCTATAACAACATGTTTGGTATAGACCCTAACATCATTATCCATAATATTGTTACCATTCTAGATGATAAAATTATGAAGCAAAAAAGTCGTAGGATGCATCCCCTTGTCACACTACTCATCAAAGATGAACTATAACGTCTTATTTCGACCAACTTCATATTACCCATTGATTATCCACAAGGGGTTTCTAACGTCGTACCCATCACTAAAGCCAATATAAAATTACACATATTTATAGAATTTTAAAACTTGAATCAAGCTAGCCCCAAAAATGATTTTCCTCTACTGAACATCGACTAGCTCGTCGATTCAACAACAAGCCATGAGATGTTGTCCCTTATGGATGGTTTTGTGGTCACAATCAAATCCTTATCACACTAGAGGATCAACATAAGACATCGTTTATCACCCCATGGGGAACCTTCTACTATTAAGTAATACCCTTTGGCATGAAGAACACATGAGCTATTTATCAATGCACCATGAATTACATCTTTCATGATCTCATCCAAAAAATTGTAGAAGACTACGTTGACGATATCTTAGGTAAATCCAAACACCGAAGAGACCACCTAGTTGTCCTTGACATGATACTTGTGCATATTTAACAGGTTCTTTCTCCGTCTTAATCCCGATAAGTGAGTTTTGAGTTTTATAGGAAAACTCCTACAATTCATTGTGTCTATCAGGGGAATTAAAGTTGACCCCGCTAAAGTCAAAGCCATCATCAAGATGCCCCCACCATCTAATATTAAGCATCTTCATAGCCTTTAAGGGAAGCTCAATTCTATCGACATTTCATCTCTAAATTATTTATTTGCTATCAACCTTTCCACCACCTTCTCGAGAAAGGACATCCACTTTAAATGGGACGATAATTTTCAACAATCTGTGACACTCTCAAACAATATCTTTTATCACCACTAGTGCTTACACCTCCACGCGAGGGGGATTTGTTCTATCTTTATAGTTCCACGTGACCATTCCTTGGGATCCATTTTGGAACATCAAGATGTACAAGGTAAGGAACCGATTGTCTATTACATCAGCCACACCCTTCATGATTGCGAGAATAACTATTCCAAATTCAAAAATTTGTGTTGTGCCCTCTACTTCACAACTTCTAAAATCCATCACTACATTTTCAATCACAAAACCTACATTGTCACCAACTTTTATCCACTCAAATCAATGCATTCTAAGCCATATCACAACGATCCTATTACTAGATGGCTCATTCTAATGACTAAATTTGACATCGAATTTGTCTCCTAAAAATCCATTAAGTGGTAGGTCATCGTTGATCATCTCAAAAGCTTCCCTTCCTAAAAATCAACTACCTTAAGAATGCTTTCCATATGAATCTATCAACACTCTAGATCATGACAAGACCCCTCTTAAAATGACCTTAATCTTCAACGAGTCTAAATGAAAGTAGGGGAGGTTCCATAATAGTCATAATACCCCCTTGGGACACCCCTATTATGTTATCCTTAAAATTGAACTTTGAATGCACCAATAACATGGTATAATATGAGGATATCATCATGGGACTTCTAATGGTCATCTTTCTCAATGTATAAATCACGGACATATACAAAGACTCATAACTAGTTATCAACCAAATCAAAGGGATTTACTAAAGCACGAGCATCATGTACATAGCACAATTTTGGCTTGATTATGTGTGTAGGATGTTTTAGGATGCTTTTGGGTCCTATTTAGTCCATATGGACCCTTCATGATGTAATAAGTGGCATTTTGGAGGTTTCCCTCCAAAATCCACATTTAAATATTCAAATTAGCCTAGTAATGTATCCTAGCTCTAAGTGTTAGTAAGTTAGGGGTTAGAATAGGATTGATGTTAATGTAATAAGGTGGGTCATGTGGTGAAAACTCACTATGGTTAGCTTGTACTAGGGTGAGTTAGGTGGTGGAAACCTAACCACCTCTCCTTTCTTCATAATCATGCTAATGCATTTGAATGGGTGGTTGTTTTTGAGGTTGTAAAAGGTTGGATAAGGAGGAATCATCTTATAACACATCCTTAGGCTCTTGAAGCTTTGCATGAATCATGGTTTATCTAATAATAAGCTTCTAGTAGTAGAAATATGTGTTTCTAGACACTGTTATGATCTTATGAATTGTAAATGGATGGAGTAGGTTTTATTTTCATATTTCTTGATGATGAATGTCCTTATAGGATTATAAATATTGTAAAATTCATGAATGATAAGAAAAAGAACATGCAAGAGTGAAATGAGAAGGAATACCACCATGAAGTAAAGTGAAGGTCATTGTGTTAGGAAGGTAATGGGTTATTGATGAATTCTAATAACTCATAAAAAATTCTATGGGGTTAGCATAAGACTATAAAATTGAAGAAGTTGTTAGGAAAAGGTGAAAAGGTTAACAAAACTAAGTTTGTGATCAATATTGTGATGATCTTGCAATTAAGACTCAAGAGTCCAAAATTGTGTTTGTCAAACTATGTATTCTGAGTTGATAATGAATGGAATGTGGGCACAAGCATTATGGTTTTTCATGAAATCTTTGATGAGGAAAAATTTAATAAGAGGTATCTATAAGTTTTGAAATTCATTAAGAAAGTTCTTGGTAACCAATATATAGAAAATAAATAAATAAGAAACTTAGTTGTAAAAATGCATGCCTTGTCCTAAAGGGTTTGAGGTCCTAAGATATTGTTTCAATGCTTAAGGAGGTTCATAGGAGTTGATTATGACTTGATGATGGAAAAGTAATTAAGTGAAATTCCTAATGAGAAGGGTGTAGGGCGAGAGGCGGTATTCTAGCAAGAAAGACTCAAAGTTAGTTGTGAAAACTTTGTGTTGATTGTGAAGCATAGTCAAGGGTTTTAGTAATAATATCCTTCTATTTGTGAGTTACCATATTATTGCAGGGGTTTGAGAAAGTTTAGAGTTTAAATTTAAGGCATGGAGCCCTTAAAATAGCTGAATGCAAATGTTGAAGAGTAGAAATCACATGCACAAGGTTATACGTACAAATTGAGACAAACTAATTATATCATTGCTAACTAGTGTCTTAATCATCAAGTGAAGATGAATGAATAACAAGGTAGGTTAGGGAAGGTTTTTATAAGAAGAGGAAGACTTAAATGAGTTTGAAAAGGTTATTGAGAACCAATGAATGAGAACACTTAGAGGATACAATGATATACCCCAAGTTGAGGGTTTGGAAGGAAGGATAGAGGTTAATGTAAGTCAAATATAGCCTTTAAGAGATATTTGAAAGCATAGATAAGTTGAAAATTTTATAATAATGGTGATGAATCAGTACAAACAATGGATAATATTTTTCCTTGAGGGTTTGTGAGAAATGTGCATATACGATCAATGAAGAATTGTGACGAGTCCATAGTGTGACTTAGTAACATGAATTTTGTAGGAAAGGTGACAAGTAGGTGTGAAAAGTTTTAAGGGGTGTTGGTAGGTAGGTTAGAATATTGAGGAAGGTAAGGAAGTATTAAGAAAGTCAAAAACTCAAATCATCATCATGACTGTCTGCAGAGTGCGATTAGGACAACTTGAGAATGGTATGCAAAAGTTAGTCAAGTATCTTGTTTGAGTGAATGATTGACCTAAATGGATGGGGAGAGTTGTGTAGACAGTGGGAGAAGGTGAATGGTCAGGAATTTGGGGAAGAAAATGGTATAGAGAGTGGAAAATAGAGTATGTAAGGGTATTTGTAGCCTAAAACAAGCTTGAAAACTACGGTTCATCAAAACCATGGAAATGATAAAATGAGAAGAAATGAATGATGGATAAGGTGAAGATGCTTTGAAAAATTCAAAAATAGGTGGTTTAATGTGTTTTAGGAGTTGCAACAAGTTGTGGAGGTATAAACCCTAGTTTTCCTATTTAAACCCTAGCTTAGGCTTTGTAAACAAGCCTAAAAGTGAAAATTTGAGTTGGAAGTGATAGGAAAAGAACTAGGACATAAAAATTGGGAAAAAGAAAGATGAGCAAAAAGGGTATCTAGAACACTTTTTAGTTTTTCTTGGTTGTTTATAGATTTCTCCCAGTTTTATGATTTGTGCTCTAGGAGGGCTAATGAGACCTAGTGGAAAAATTGCAAAAAGGAGTATAACTTTTTATTGATGAGGAGTTAAGCATTGAAATTTGGTAGGCATCTAAAAGATCTTAAAGGGTATCTAAAAAGTTTACTAGAAATATTTGGAAGTGAAAAATGAGTGAGTTATGTCAAAAATTAGGTTTTTCAGGGCTACAAGGCTAGTTTGAGGTCTACAAGGCAAATAGGTGAAAATGAAGTTATGGAACTAATTGGATGGATTGATCATGTTGGTATGGTGTAATTAAACATGTTTAAAATTATTTCAAGATTTGAAACAATGTTTTAATGATTTTTGCATATTGAGCAAGTTTAGGTTCTTAAATAAAGTGACAAGTTTGTTGATTTTGGATGATTAAATAGTGAATTGTGACTTCTAAGATTTTTTTGGTGATTTGAAGAGTACATGTAATCCTCTTCATCATTTACCAATGTAAAAATGAGGTCCTACAAAAATACAAAATCCATTGTCCAAGACTTATTACAACTCTTCGACCATTAAGAAAATTCAAACCACCCCTCACTCATCTAACAAATTCACAGACACTATGGCTTCACTTGCCTTTCTCATCATTGTTTATCACCGGAATATTCCAAAATCTTCATCATTGTACAAAAATTCAATCAACCATCCTACACAAGAAATGATCTTCTAACCGTTAATCACATAAAGAATATCTCATCGACACCTAATATAGGTAAACACATGACTATCTCTCCACTAGCAAACTACCCGAGATATATTTAAAAATGGAAAAAGATCATTTCAACAATGCTCATATCACTACATCATACTAGGAGGTATCCTTTACAAAAGTGGATTCGATGACCTCCTCCTACGGTGTCTTAAAAATCTAGAGGTTCTTCTAACTATCCAAGAATTCCATGACAACATATACGGTGGAAACTTCAATGGTTTGGATGCCGCTAAATGCATATTACACATGGGATACTATTGGCCTATGCTTAACCAAGACTATTGTGACTATGTAAAGAAGTGCGTCAAATGTCAACAACATTCCAATCTCACATATATCCCTAGCCACACTCTTTAACCAACACAATATTTGTGGCCTTTCTCATAATGGGGGCTTGACCTTATTGGCCTTATCAACCCTCGTTCATCACAATGAAACAATTCCATCATCAAAATTAATGAATATTTTACAAAATGGTTGGAAGCAATCCCGCTTATCTCCACTAAAGAAGATAAAATCGTCAACTTCATCCATCATCACATTATCTGTCACTTTGCTATACCACATTAAATCATCATAGATAATGGAAATTCCTTCAAAAACAAGAAAGTTCAGAAAATTTGTGACAATTAAAACATCAAGCTTAGATTTTCCTCACCTTACTATCCACAAGATAAAATCCAAGCCGAAGTATCCAAAAAAACACTCAACAAAATTCTCATGAAAATTTATGACCTTGATGGTCGAAATTGGCATCTCCAAATATCATTTTCATTATGGGTATGTCAAACAAACTTTCGAACACCTACGGGCATTATGACCTTATCCTTAGTATATGACACTGAAGCCATTCTTCCCCTCGAAATTCAAATCCCATTCCTATGCGTCTCTCTCAAAGATATCCTCTTAGATGAGGATTATCATAAAGAATGCCTATCACAATTATAAATGTTAGATGAACGTTGTCAACCGATTTTGAACACATCAACGTTTATCAAGAATGAATCAAATGATCCTATAACAAACATCTCAAACAACATGACTTTAACATTGGTGATCTTGTTCTCAAATAAAACCAACATGTCACTAACATGGAAAAGAGTAAACGTGGAAAGTTTTATCCGAACTAGATTTGGCCATATATTATCACTCATAAATATGGGTCCAAGGCTTATCATTTATCCTCCCTCGATGGTAAACCTGAAAAGGATCCTCTTAACACCCTACACTTACATCCGTTCTACTATTAACATACCGAATTACGGGACCTTAGTCAAGCTATGATCTCCACCTATCATCCCACACATCCTATCACCCTTGTAATGATTTGGAATCATGTGGTATCTTCCATCATCATACCTGTCATAACATTGAATATGGGAAACACGAATTTTCTCATAACATATTCCTCATGGACAAGTTCCCTACTTACAATTAGGGAACCCCAAAATCATTACTCTCACCATCCCCCTATCTCATCCTATTTCACAACATGACAAAGATATAAATTTATCTTACACGCTCATTTTATCCCCTTTTTAATTGTTACCTAGGTTGTCCTCAACACAACAAAATCAAAATATCCATGGGATGGATCCAATAAATATATAGACCAATCCCTCATAGGAAAAATATTAAAAAATAAAATTATGTCAAATAAAACTATTGACCACTCCCTCAAAGGATGGCTAACATGAAATCAAAAGTCAATAAAATCATAGACCACTCCCTTGAAGGATGGCTTCCCAATAAAATACATAAAAAGGACTTCTCACATCTATTATTCCTCATATAAAAAAGGGCTTCCTGCATCGATAAGCCCTCATATAAAAAATAAAATAAAAAAATCCCGGAAAGCTTCCCACATTGATTATCTTTCTCATCAAAACAAAATATTCCCACATCGATCAGCTTATGCAATACAATAAAAGTTGGGGCAAAACTTGGGAACTATCACAAAGAGTCCATTTCCCCATTCTTGCTACACAAAATCTTTCTCATGTCATAAAATATAGATACGCCTATCCCACATATATCAATGATAATAATATGACTAACCTTTATGAGTCATATGTTAACACCTAGTATAAGGTCGTATATGCAGTATCATACGTTTGAATCAATTTACCATCAAACACTACATGTGTCCATAACAATAAAAAATAAAACATTTCACATTCTATTATTATCAATCGTATAATACATTAATTAAACAACCAGATTTTAAATTTTTTCACAAATATTCTCTAATCTAAAAATATACATATCACATACATACCATTAAACAAATAATCATCATCTACATTTAATCCATCACATTGCAATCATCATAAAATTAAAACATAACTCAAATATTAAAATCACACACACACACACACACACACACACACACACACACACACACATCAATAATGTCCATACATCATCAAAGGGATTCAAAGATCCCCATGTATCCAAAATACATCTATATATCACTAAACAAGGGCTTGAATGAGCCTCATACATAAAAAAATATATACATCAAAATATATTTACAAAACTATCTAACTTGAATATCATCAATTAGACACTCCATCGAGCAACTTTGCTCCTTGCTCCTAATCGGAGCCCTTGGTGGATCCTCACCTAGGCCTCTAGGTGGCTTACCCATGCTCATGACAAAAATTGAAGGAAAAACACTACATGAATGAACCTTCCATTATCAAGCCAAAAATTCGTATAACGAGGCTCATCTAGAATCCTCCACCTAAATATATCCTCATAATATCACATCTCATCACATAGATCCTGGTAGTTCAACACACTCACATCACCAGGTGGCCCCACCTGACCACTAGCCTAAGCTTGGGATGTCTTTAGCTCATCCACTAAAATAGAAGGGCATGTCACTCGAAGGCCTTCTATAAGGCTTCTTTTCTCACCTATATCTTTCTCTATCAACTCTAGCCTGTGTGAGCTCTGCCTACACAACAATGAGATGTTGGCTCATATAATCTCTCTCAAAGGCCAAAGTATATCTCTCACTAGTCAAAGTGGCTTGCTCATGCCAACCAAATAGCCCTCTTGTCCTCTAAAATTTCTAGAATGGCCTCCAATAAGGCTAGCCTATCATACTCATCTCCACCCTCATCACTACCACCACCTTCGACATCACCTCTACACAAGCCCAAACCTTCCTTTAAAAACCATCTAACTACCCTGCCACCATGCAACATAGGCCTCTGTTACCCCGACATCATCATGTCCCATCAAAAATCCACAGGAATCGACCCTCACCCCTACCCCCTCCTCATAGACCATTTAAAATACCTCTTGGACAAATGGTAGCACTACATCGACTTTGCATCATCTCACCGATAGGACATTGCTGCCTCGAAACATCTTGAATCAAGCTAAAAGCTGTTGTATGACATGACCAAAATTGATCAAATCCCACTAGTCCTCCCTCTGACCCCACACCCACTTAGCCTATTACATGGAACTCAACTCCTCCTCTTCATAGGACATATCGAGAAACCTCTTTAGGGCCTTCAAATAACATCCCGCCCCGTAAAGCGGCCAAAAACGTCTATAATGGTCCTTTCCTCGATAGGCCCTATGGATGCATGACCGATTATCACCTCATAAAACCCATTGAATACTCAAAATCTATCCATCTCACCCATGGCACCCCTCTCATCTAAGCCCCGCAATGTGCTCATAAAGTGAAAACTCTAATAAAAATGACACATCCACCCCGAACCTACATCTAATACTCCAAGAACGCATCTCCTTGTAAAATTGTGGTAACAAATCGGGTGCCCAAGAAAACTCTAGTTTCTCTCCTGTAAACCATCATATCAACCACTACTCTGGTCAACATCCATGAGAATTGGCCTATGGCTAAACCGAGAAAGGTATAACAACTAATACCCATCATCATCATCATGACTAGTGCTTGACCATCCTCATCATCGCTATATAAGGCACTATATGAAAAATCCCCAGAAGTATAAACCACATCAGCCCCATCATCACCATACAAACTCTACATCACAGAACCCTACGACTCATCAATCACATATACCAGCTCACCCTATACCAGTAAGCATAATATCGGTGTATATCCTCCAAGGTCACCGTCATATCTCCTATAGGTAACTAGAACATGCATGTGACATGGTCACATCGCTCAAACAATGGAAACAATAAACCCATTTCTTTATGAATTCACCTGTAATGATGCATCCCACCTCATCTAACCTCCTCTAAGTGAGACCAATCAACATATGTTAATCAAGTTTGAACATCATCAAGTATTTTTGGGATCATATCACACGTGGTCAATCTCTCTCTAGCCTGCATCCATAATAAGACAACACACCATTAGAAATAATCAATCCAAAATCAACAAAAACACTTTAAAATCATAACTTCTTTACAAAATAATAGAATCACTAATGAATCTACTTGAATCACTTTGGTGACCCTATCAAAATCTCCAATGACCCATAAATCACTAGCAATTTCATATGAAATGTCCATCGGTTTCTAAGGTGATTCTAAATTTCTAGAAAAATAATAAATAATAAAAACAAATAATAACAAAAATCTGAAAATACCACCTACCTCAACACGTGTGGGCCTCTGTCACCTATGCAAACCTCTAGCTTCCTCCATCTCACTTAAATAACGAAAAACTTTGGAAATTAGGGTTCTTTGGTCTCTTAGGTTTTCAAATTGCAGTGTACCAAATGAGCTTCCAAATCACTTTTTATATAAATTTTTTTTCCACCCACACGATACCGACAATTTAGTTAATCGTCGATGATTCCGTTAAATCCCAACGATTGCCTCCGCTTTATCCAAAACATCATCGATTGGTCCCGATCCTCATTAAACCATCATTTTGATCATTCCTTTTGAAAATTGCACATTTTTAAGCATGTGCTTCCTTTTTGGGCCCTAAGACCCTCTAAAAATAAAAATCAATCAAATTATACAAATCTTGCCTTTATCAAATCCATTTCAGATTTCGCAGCCATTAGGGAAATGTTTCCCTTGCTGCCATTAAGTCATATGTCTATAGGTCGAGAACATATTGGTTCCCCTATCACTTGAATTTATGGTCGCTATGTTGATGAAAGGTTTTGTAAGAGCTATTGAAATGGGGTAAGAAACACTCAAGAACCCCAAATATTTGTGCAAAAATCCCCTCAATGGACCATATGATAAGAAATGAGCAAGGAATCCTATTTGCATACATTAACTTGAAGTAAACAAGCAATTTAAACAAATGAAGTTAACCTCTATTCTTGAAAGCTTAAAGTAAATGAACCTAAAAGGATCTAAGCAATCAGCTTGTTCTTCAAGAGAATGGGATCTCACCAGTGATGGCTTCAAGGCCAATGGTTCTTCCCATTTACTCCATTTTGTGTGATAGAAATGCAAACGTAAAGAAAATAGCTCAATAAAAGGTCCTAATCCTCAATAATAGTATAGTTTAGGTTAGAGGGAAGAAGTGTTCTTAGAAATGAGAGGGGGGTAGTAGGCTATTTCTAGCTTTCCATTTGGGAAATGGGAGGCTTTTTGGTGCATGTGGGACTAAAAGGGATTCAAAAAGTTAATTAGTAAGTCAAAGTAAGATTTGACTTGTTTTAGAGAGATGTTGATCATGGTTAAGACTAGCTAACCATGTTTAGAGGGTAATTAATCCTATTTGGAGAGAAATTAGGTTTTTGAGAGGGTTACTCAAAGGCCTACTCAATCTAATGAAGTGGATTGATATTCCAGGGAGCTAATAGAGGTGGTAAAGAAGATAATATTAGCCAAGAAGAGGTTATTATAACCTATTTAATTAGTTTACTAGAGGAAATACGACCAAAAGAGTGTCGTAAGAGGGGAGTTAGATAGGTCTAACTGATGAGGTGTTGCCAACTTGCAGGAAGAGGACTAGCTAGGGAAATATTAGGAATAATAGTGCTTTGATCAAACTACAGGTGTCTACATTTTCCCCTCTTTGGGGTGATGTAAGCTACATCACTTCAAAGAAAGTAGACAAGTATAAATGAGTAGAAAAATTTGAAGGGGTAGAAGAAAAATTAATAGGATGAAGGATGCCCCCTCAAGTGTCAATGGGGTGACGGAGAAAATCAATCAACAATCGAAAAATAAAGTAGGAGAGAGAAAAAAAGAAGAAAGGAGATGAGAAAGTAAAAAGGGATATTGAGCTATCCACAAACCAGTGCTTTATAGAAACAATACATAATCATCATTTTGCTTAGAATCCTCATCATCGATCCTTATTAAAATGTAAGCATATGACAAAGGCATAAAATGACATGAAAAGCCAAAATAAAAACAACCGTCCCTTACGAAAAAAATTGACCAACTCCATCTAACATACATGAATACAATGCAATATGAAAAATAAACAATCTCACCTAACAGGGAAATAAGTACAATTACACATAGTTAAACCAACAACATTCAAGATAGTTACACAAATACTTTGTTATCGAGATGTAGTCCCAAATGTTTTGATAAATGACAAGGGTAAAGGATGATTCCCCAAGCAATGTGTATAGTGCAAGGGAAAAGATGGAGGACACTTGGGTCCAGTGAAAAAGCAATGTGCACGACGAAAATAGTACCAGGCAACTGATAGTGCCCCAGTAGCTGAGCAAGTAAGCAGCGTAGCTTTTGTAGATGTTTTGAAGATTTTAGATGCTTTGTGAGTTTTTGTTTCAAAATATTTGAAAATTTCAGCAAGATATGGGATGAGTGCCATGCGAGAGACACATATTTCAGCTGTAAATGAGCGTTTTACCAAATTTTTAGTCTATTTTCGAAGTATTTCAATGTTTTTGGTTTTTTAAAATGGTTTTACAATTTTTAAATTTTCTGATTGGTCGATGAATTTGTATAAGAGATCAAAGATATCCTAAAAATATGCACAACTGCATAAAGGCAAATGCAAAGGTGTTAGTCAGCACATAAAATGGCCCGACGAGAAGAATTATAAGCCAAAAATAATTATCATGATAGGTGAAAAAAGAGGAAAAATGATAAGAAATGATGCCTAGAAAATGCGTAAATCATTCCGATTATAATGAATAAGTGATCGCAAGGTGACACTAAGCATCCAACATGCAAAAATGAGTAAAAATAATTATTTTAATAGAAAAATAATCATCTCGATGGATAGAAGAAGGGCTAGAATGATCACAATGGAGAAAACATGCCCCGGGGCATCGCGGCAACCTAATATACCCACCCGAGGGGGAAATCAGTCACGACTAGTTCATTTGTACTAGAGTTCTTGTAAATTTTTATCACGAGAGAGAGTGACCCACGGAGTGAGATGGCGAGACTATCGAGTAGGAGGAGACGAGTAGATCACATCCGAGAGTTCATGCGATATGGTGGATGGACCCTATGTGAGTGGCCTATCCCTCTTTGTGAATTACACATTTAATGCACTTTTATATTGAATTTTAGGCTAGGTAGAAGAATTTTGACATATGTGCACACGTGCATGTGTCGATGACGTATACGTGTACGTGCATACGTCAAAACCAGTGGGTATGTGTATGCGTATCCATCAAAAGAATGGATATGTGCATGCATATCCATTAGAATGAAACTAATAGGTGTGCACACACTTTCGTCGAAAGGGCCGTGTACGTGTTTTGAGTGGGGAATAGGAGGCGCACGTGCATGTGTGGAGATAGGTGTGTCGGTGTCATGGGCGTGCATGTGTCTAGTGCGGATAAGAAAAGACAGATGGGGTGCGTATGCGCGGAGATGGGCACATATTCATCGGGATGGGCACACGGGCGTTAGAAGAGGCACACTTGTGTTAGAAAAAGGAGCTGAACACTCTTCCACCAAATGGCCAAGGAGAAAAGAAGACAAACTAGAAGAAAGTGAAATTTTTAGGAAATAAGATAGAAGAATGGTGATTTACTAGTAATTTTTAGATAGAAGTAGATAGAAATGTCAACTGATACATGTGTGTTTTCTTGTTGCAGCAACGTATACTACCCGTCCTGTAGACCCGTGAGCGATATGGTCAGCTAGCGACGATAGAGGCCCAGTTCGACGATGATGATAGAGTGATATTGGACAACCTCCTATATGTTATGGGATTGGCTCATGTGGTGGATATGCCCCAGATCACATTAGATCATGGCCTTTTGATAGCTATAGCAGAGCGATGACATAGTGAGAGTCAGTGCTTTTGGCTCCGACCGAGGAGATTATGATTACTCTTGAGGATGTGTGGCGTATTATGTGGGCTAGTCTATGAGCCGCTGGATTGATATTCAGCGATATATCATAGATTTATTTGGTGTCCCGACGATACCATGATGTGGGATGAGTATTAGGCTATCACGGTGTATTAAGGACTTAGAGCTAGACCGAGTAGTGGTTTATATGATGGCACTTGTCAGTGGAGTTTTACTCCCTGACAAGACCGGTGCTTCATTTCCACTTGGTCTCCTTGGAGTGATACATGGTTTGGTAGAGGGAGAGACCTACTGCTGGGGTTAGTGCATTCTAGCACATCTATACTAGGACCTTCATTTGATTACCTATTATCGTTAGAAGATGGTAGGACCATCCCGCTTGCTTCAGATTTGGGTGTGGGATCACATTGTCATTGGTCGCCCCTTAGGTGTTTTGAGAGTTGAGGCTCCCGAGGATCCTTCTACGATGGGCTAGGTCCGACGGGATATGATGTGGGGCCATATATGGGGGATGCATATCACTATTGCCACAATCTTGATGAGTTACAACAGGCTTCCATGGTTTGGAGGCCTTACAGACATTTCCAGTGGCCCAAGGATGGTTTAGAGCTCAGTACTACCACAATGGAGTATTTTATATTGGGCAGCCGTAACTATATACGGGAGTTGTACATGGTGGATTGGTGCCAGAGGCAGTTTGGAATTACCCAAGATGTTCTTGGGTCGATAGGTGGTACGCTCGTAGGGCCCAAGAGTACGTTGATATGGGTCCACAGATTGCATGAGATACAACACTGGCTAGTTTCCTACAGGTGGTACCTACTATGTGGGTGCCACTAAGACAGATTAGAGATCTAGGTACTACACCTGAGTATGCACCATGGTACCATGGTGTGCTTCCACACCGTTTGACTATTTCCGGGCGGTGTATAATGCCGATGTGAGAGCTCCTCCAGTGGGGCCTCCTAGTGGTGGTGAGGGTGGAGTCATTGGTGGTGATGACAGTGATGATGATGATGATGGTGGTCCCAACTCACACCATTATACGAAGAGGTACGAGTCCAACATTAGAGCAGCCACATGGATAGGGTCCCAGGCCTAGGCTGAGATAGGTTTTTAGGGAAGCTGACATAGAGTTTCCCAGTAGGCATTCTAGTGGGGATATACACCCTCTTCAAAGCAAGTATTTCTAGAGCAGGGCCTGCCACCTCATGCTCCAAGGGGTGGTGGTGATGATGGGCAATTGGCTGCCCTTCAACACCGATTACATGTAGTGATTTCCATTCGCCACTGGTGGTGGAGAGAGAGAGAGAGAGAGAGAGAGAGAGAGAGAGAGAGAGAGAGAGAGAGATGCATCCAGGGCACAGTACATGCCCTTATAACAGAGCGAGATTAGGCACATGCTCAGGTATATATTTTGACATTGGAGAGAGATCAGGCTAGAGCACAGGCCACTCAGGGCAGTGATAGTACCCTATGGTAGAGTTAGATTAGTGAGATGGCCACACAGGGGGATCAGATATTGAGCCTTTTACATCATTCTTAGACCCAACTATAGATGGTTGTTGCTCACAGGACCATGCCCCAGACACGAGTCACAAGGTTATATTACACGAGAGATATTAGGCACAAGCCCAAGTGCGAGTTATCACCGTAGATAGAGATTGAGAGCTGCTTGCTTCTAGATAGGCTTAGGCTGATAGTGACAAGTTGATAGGTGAGAAATATGCTACCCTACAAGCAGCTATCACTACGGAGATGCTGATTTGATACGGGGATACCATGAGATCCGGTGGTGAGGATTTTTATTATAGGAATTATTATTTCAAGGTAGTACCATCGAGCAACGAGTGGTACCATTTGAGCAATCAGTGTGAGTATGACAAGTTCTAGGTTAGGACGATTAGGCCATTTAGTTAGATTAGTTTGGCAGCCCATTGCAAAGTAGTTGACTGGACAACAAATAACTGCAGACAATAGGGTGTGAGTAGGGTGACACCCCCGGTGCTAGTCCATCACAACCACCACTCTTCCAACCTCCGTGTCATGGAACCAGGAGCCCGGTGAGGTCGAGAGCTGTGGTTGAGCTATTTACTTCTCCTTTTGTACAGATGTATTGTATACATGCCTCTTATGAAGGATGATTTTGATGTATACCATTGTTTTGATGACACCTCTTGATGAAGGATTGATTCTTTTGATGCATGCCCTTTTTAGATGGCATATTGTATTGATGATGTACATTTGAGTATTGACATGGACAATTATACATGTATTATATGGACATTTGATGATGATTTTGTCATGTTATACTGTGATTATGCTTTGTATGATTATTGATTATTGCTTTGTAATCATTGTATCATGATGTATGATTTCCCTTTCCTCTATGTATGTGACATACCTTAGATTTAGAGATGTGTATGTTTCATGCTTTCATATTGATGATGTATCCATAGAGAGTATCACATGTTTTTTCAGATTTTATGAGGTGTTTCGAGTTCTTATTCTAGCACTTGGGATGATACTAGATGATATTGGTGTGGGGGGGATAGATTTGTGATTATGCACAACCCCTCTTGCCCCCATTGATGATACGATATGTGATGATTAGCTTAGCATACATGCATGATGTTATACTTAGCATTTTTGTATATATGATGTAGTAGATGATGCTTTATATGTGATGAATGATAGATGATAGATGTGATAACAAACAACTGTGCAAGAGAAAAATACACAAGAAAAATTTAACAAAGCTAAACAATTGTACCTATACAACACAACACACAACTTATGATGCAAACACACGAATTGATAAAGCATACTTAAAAAGATCAAATTGACATCTTAATCTAAGTAAGTAAAATGAACCCTAATAAATGTATACAAGCTACAAATGAACCAAATGCCATATACAATTATTTTAAACAAGATCCAATCCATGCTAAGCAAATAAGTCACAACATCACATGAAAAGGTATTCACAATCAAAACTATACAAACCAACAACTAAAAGCAATTAAATCATTACCTTATTTTTGCGGGACAACATTGACATATTTTATAATGTTTTTGGGTTTATCTAAACAGATAAGTTTTAAAGGCTACTGTTCACATTGTTTTCTAAGACAACGTTATGCGGTTGTCGTAGCTTTGTCCCTAAAAGGAGATTTTCTGAATGTTTAGGCTTTTGTGTATCCTTTTCTGAGTGTTTTTCACATTTTCTAAGGTCATGTTCTGAAAGTAATGTACAAGAACAAAGAAGCGTGGATGCCCCTAGCATGATGTGGGAATATACAAAAGGTAGAATGCCATGCATGTATGTACAAGAAGGTGAAAATGTGCAGGTGCCCTCAGCTTTAGATGGGAGTATGTAAAGGCAATGTCTTTTATGCAGATATAAGAGCAAATAATCTAGATCACGATTTGGCAAAGGTGGCTTTAATAGTGTTCCTAGACCTAGCAAAGGAAGTCATATCTAAAAAGTGGTGATGATTACCCATCTTATTGTAAGAGTGACTTGTGCCCGATGAAATATTCCTTAAGCACCGGAAACTAGTTTTCACCCAAAGACCCACCCATCGCGCCATAATTGCGTGGTTTTTACATGTGGATGACCTACTTTTTTTTATGTTGTTTTCTCAATTTTCCATTTTTGCTTGTTTTTTCTTTGTTTTTCTATTTTTAGTTCTTATATGATATTCTCGTCATGCTTAAGCATAGAACCACTTGAGGTGTATGGCGTTCATAGGTTTTGGAAGCTCTTCACCATCCGAGTATGTAAGTTTATAGGCTCCTGATCCATACTTTGCAACTACTACATAAGGACCTAGCCAGTTAGCCTCAAACTTACCTTTCTTTTCTCTATCTTTGACGGTGTTCTTATGATTTTCTTTTAGAACTAGATCTCCTACATCAAATTCCCGATGAATGATGCATTTTTGTATCCCCTGGACACTCTGTTCGATATACTTTCAGGTGATTGAGCACTCTAATACGCTTTTCATCTAATAGTTCCAACTCTGCTAGTCGAGTAACTTTGTAGTCCTCATCTTTATCAAGATAGTCTCTGAGAGATATTCTCAGGGAAGGAAGCTCCACTTCCAAAGGTATGATGGCTTCAGTGCCATAGATGAGTGAATATGGGGTTACACCAGTAGGAGTGCGAATGGAAGTTTGATAGGCCTAGAGGGCGGGATGTATCTGTAAGTGCCAATTACGACCGGTTTTACTGACCATTTTCTCCATAATCCGTACAAGGGTTTTATTAGTAGCTTCTTCTTGTCCATTACCTTGAGGGTAATAGGGGGTAGACCACTTGAGTTGGATATGGAAATGTTGACACAAGGTTTTAACTATTTTGTTCTTGAAGGATTTACCATTATCGGTGACAATGGATGAAGGGATCCCATAATGGCAGATGAGATGGTTCATGATGAACTTTGAAATTTGTGCACTGGTGACATAAGTAAGAGGGAAAACCTCTACCCATTTGGTAAAATATTTGGTGGCAGTGATGATGTGAGTATGGCCATCTGAAGAAGAAGGATAGAGCTTCCCTATGAGATCCAGGCCCCATTTAGAGAATGGCCAAGGTGTTGCAATAGGACGAGGCTGTCTTGCTAGTGCATGTATTAAGTTTCCATATTTCTAGCATAGTTCACACTTCTTTACAAAGTTACTGATGTCGATTCCATAATGGGCCAATAATAGCCTACTCTCAATAGCTTCTTAGCTAAGACCATGTTGTTGGTGTGCGATCCACAAATACCACCATGTACTTCCTTAATGGCATGGATCGAGTTATCAACATCCAAATAGCAAAGAAAATTCTTGTCATAGCCATGACGATAAAGAGTGCCTCCTAGGAGGGTATAAAGGGCTATGTGGTGGATAAGAAATTTATTTTGAAATGAGTAATGTCTGGTGGAAAAGTGCCATGTTGTAGGTATCAAAAGATTGTATCATACCCGGGGGATAAGGGACCAACAACTTCACATGCCAAACATGACTACGACATATCATATCGACACTTGTAAATGCTCTACAAATAAAGGAATCTTACTTTCTGAGGGGAATGCACAATAGATACCCAATAGTAGCCATATCATCCACGGATCTATTGTGCGACCTTGGTTTTTTCTCAAATATGATATGTGTAAAGTAATCCTTCAAGGTTTCGACCATCTTTTTATATGGAATGAGCTTCTCATCTTTAACTTTTTACTCATAAATAACTTGTTTAATGATAAGTTGAGAGTCTCTAATGACTCGTAGTTGTCATATGTTCCAAGTAATAGCAGATTGAGGCCGAGGATGAGTGCCTCATACTCTGCAATGTTATTCGTGCATGAAAATCCCAACCGGAATGCTCTTGGTATGACATCTCCTATGGGAGTGATGAGCACCACTCTTGCTCTCGGATCTGTGGAAGGTGAAAGATCCATCAAAATGGACTTGCCATTCTATAGACTCTTCAATATACATCATAGATGCATCTAGCAGATCTAGGCACAAAGGTTCCATTCTTGGGAGAGGAGCTTCTACTAATTGATCAGCCAATACCTATCCTTTTAAGGACTTCTAATTCACAAACTCAATATCAAATTCACTCAGGAGAATGATCCAATTAGCCATTCGGCCTATGAGGGAAGGTTTGGATAAAAGGTATTTGAGAGGGTCAAATTTGGATATGAGTTTGGTTTTATTGTTCAGGAGATAATGGCGAAGCTTTTGGAAGGTGAAGAAAACTTCCAAGCGGGACTTTTTGTATCGAGGGTAATTCAACTCGTACACAATCAAGGTACAACTGAGATAGTAAAATACTCTCTCTTTATGGTCTAAGTCATATTGGGCAAGTAGTGCACCAATAGAAAACTGGGTAGCGGAAATGTACAAGAGGAGAGGTTTGCCTGGGGTAGACGACATGAATAAAGGTGGGATGACCAAGTACTATTTTAGTAGTGCGAAGGCCTTCTGATAGTTAGGTCCCTAATTGAATGCAACATCTTTCTTTAGTAAATGGGTAAAGGGGTGGCACTTATCTGCAAGTTGTGAAATAAAGTGATGGATTTCCTAAATTTTCCCTTGTAGACTCCTTAGTTGTTTGAGAGTGGTAGGTGGTGGCATTTATGTGATAGCCATAACCTTTGCAGGGTCCACTTCAATCCCTCTTTGTGAAACAATGAACCCTAGGAGCTTTCCTGATAAAACACCAAAGACACATTTCTTAGGGTTCAAGTGAACCTTATAGTCTTGTAGACACTAAAAAATATGCCTTAGTACTTCAGGTGCTCTCCCTACTCTTGGATTTCGCTAGGATGTCATCAACATAATCTTCCATGATGTCATTCATCATATCATGGAAGATAACAGTCATGGCCCATTGATAAGTAGCCCCAACATTCTTGAGCCCGAAAGGCATGACTTTGTAGCAAAATGTTCCCCAAGGGGTGATGAAGGCTATTTTATGTTGATCTTCTTTTGCAATCCGTATCTAGTTATAACCTAAAAATCCATCCATTAAGGAAAACATTTCATAACCAGCAGTGGAATCAACTATCATGTCAATGTTAGGTAGGGGAAATTCATCCTTAGGACATGCCTTATTAATGTCATGGAAATCAGTGCAGATTCTTATGCCGACAGGCTTCTTCTAGTACGGGACTATGTTAGAGATCCATTCTAAATAGTCAATGGGTTTAATAAAATCAGCAACTAATAGTTTTTCCAATTCTTCTTTGACAAGGAGCGCCACCTTAGGGTGCATCTTTCTCAATTTTTGCTTGATGGGTTTTACATCTAGGTGCATAATGAGGTTGTGCACAACTTACTCTGGGTCCAAACCAGGTATATCTACATATGTCCATGCGAATATGTCCACATATTCTCTTAAGAGCTTTACAAATATCTTTTGTTCCTGAGATGAGAGTGAAGCCCCAACTTTATCATTCTAGGCTGCTCTTTTGAGACAATGTTGATGTTGATTGTTTCCTCAACAATCATCTTAGAAGCATCTTCCATCTGTGTAGAATCGGGGGAAGAGTAAGATCGACCTCATGGGGTAGCTCATTATCATATTTAAATGGATAAACCACTTCATCTTTAGAGTTTTTGTTTTGTTTATCTATGAGTTTTAAAAAGAGTTTGTCACTGTGAGATTTCCTTCTATCCTTTTGCGGAGTGTTCTCTAAGTGGTTGTAGTCTTAATTACCATCTTCTTATTTGTTGGCTAGATTTTCTACATAGCTAAAAACCTAGGCAGTCATGAGATAAATCTCCCTCATTTACCGGTGAGGCTCTCGTGTCATATTTTTTTAATAAAATATGCTAGTATCTATATGGGGGTTTTACTTTAACCATGCAGCTCATGAACCATAGTTGTATAGCTTTGCAGCAAGTAAGTAGTTGTTTAAAGAAAGGAAATATTTAAAGAAGAAGGGAATAATAAAACACAGGGAAGAAATAGGGAAGATGTGCAACCCAATCAATAGATAACAGAGTTGATTGCATGCACATAGACAAAACCAATAGATAGCAACACAGAATTATAAGAAAAGGAAACTTCAGATCTAGATCTAAAATAACACAAAGTTTATAAGTAGATATGAGATAAAAAGATAGAAACAAAATGCACCGTGACACAAAGTTTTCCGGAAATCTGCTCCTTTGTATTCCTTTGCTTCAAATAGCTATCAGGGGTTTCAGCACAAAGTCTGGAACACAAGAATGCTGCTTACAAATTCTGATCCTTAACCCAAAGGTTCTTCCTCTACTTATAGAATGTAGAAGGGAAAATACAAATGGGAAACTCAACTGAACAGAACATAAACAAATAGTAAAGATAACATCTGGAAATCATCTTCCTCTAATTCCTCTTCAAGTGACATGCATCCAGGTCCATATTCAAAATTATACACATCTGTCACTTAACTAATAGAATCGTTCCACATAACTTAAAGTAATGGTTTTAAAACCAATAACTTTAAAGTTTTACAATAACATCTCGAGAACGTGGAAAATAGAAGAAGAAACATTAGAAGAAGAAAGACATGCTAGCTGTAACATCTACATATTCTTTTTATTCCGATACTGAATATACTTGTCGAACATGTAATTCAAGTATCTTCCCATCTATCTTAGCCATAACTTCCTTTTCTTTTCAGAATTGCAGCAAGCCTTTGTTCAATATCTTGATATATGCTTCTACCTCCTCTAAGCTAGGCCCAAAATTCTCAATATCTGACTGCAGTGCCACCAGTTTGCTGATAGAATTCATCATGAAAGGCTTAACAGCTCCATCAATTCTCCCTTGCACCATCAGAAGAGATCCTTCTAGGAACTATGCACTTTGCTAGAATGATCCTTGTGTATGAAGTAACGTTCGACCACTTCCTCATTAGTGAAAGTAATGACATTTTTTGGTAAAGATGATGCCATACTCTCAAGTGCCTGCATCCTTTTCAGCATAATTTTGTAGATCTCTAAATGGAAAGATACTGCAAACTCAAGTTGCTTCCCCTTCTCAATTGATCCATCTGGGCAATACAACTGCTTCGCAATCAAAACTTCTCTTAGAAGCTTACTTATTTTGGTCAAATTACTCGAGTTACTCTCGTAAAGCGTGTTCATATCTATCATGATTATCACTAGTTGCTTCAACTGATATGATGCATCTTTCATAACTTGTAGGTGGCGGCACCTCTCCGATCCAGTATAGAAGCTTGACGAATGATTAGACTTTTCCATTTGTCGATAGCTTTAACCTGGTTACTTGCATCTTCCACTTCCTGCATCAGATGATCACTCACCTACTTTTGTGCTGAAATGGGTTGAGTGGAAGATTTAGCAACCTTGGCAATGATCTCACACAACTGAGATACCTACTTCTAAAGTTCAACTTTCTCCACCTTTTCTTTGTCAAGCCTAAGGAATAGAGCATCTATCAATGTCTACGTGTCCTGCTTCAATCCTTCTATGGTGGCTTGACCTATGGGTACTCTGGTCACTATTATATCTTCTGTCGTGAGATCATACTCCCTCTTCCCTTCTTAGGGCCCGACATCTTAGTGAACTTCTGTCCTGATTCCTCAATGATCAACCTTGAATTTACCTGTTATCTCATTTTTGAGTTTACGCCAAAAATGAGATAACCCTAAGAAATTTTTGAGCTGGTTTTCTAAGAATGCCCTTTCAGAGAGATAATCAGGTTTTCGGGTTTCAATAGCAAGACAACATGTGTTTTGGATGCTTCATGTTGTGTGTTCCTCAAACCCAAAACCCGCATCAAGTAAGTCTTTCGGGTTTGCGGGTCTTCCGAGCATTAGAACATGCCTTCGTCAAAACATGCTTCATGTCACATGTCTTCCGATCCCCAAAGCCCGATTTACTCCTTTGTTTCGGGTTTTCGGGTCTTCCGAGCATCGGAACATGCCTTTGTCAAAACATGCTTCATGTCGCATGTCTTTCGATTCGAAACACGAACTAATATGAAATCCTTTGTGTCGGGTTTACGGATATCCCAAATATCTTGACATGGCATTAATGCTGAGTTGTCGGGTAGTTGACACATGTCAACTGAAGTGTATTAAATGTGAAATTTCTTATAAATATTCAGATTTCCACGTCATTTTTACCAGACGTACTTTTTACCTCATGGATTTTCGTGCATGCATCTTCGACCCAGAAACCCGACTCACCTCTGTGCCTGATTGCATTGCTCATTTTGATCATTTTTCATTCTAATTGAAGGTATTTTCCTTTATTCTTTGTTTGTGATTTTTGTGGAATAATTGTGTAAAGGATTCTTCGAGTTTCTGTCTTTTTCTTGTTGGGGTTATTGGGGTTTTATCTATTCCGTTTTAGGGTTGTTTTCTAATCAAGTTTGTGTTTTAGGGTTCCCCCTTTGGAATGCTCACTTTGTTTTATTCCTTGGAATATGTCATTGTGATTAAAAATGTATCAGAAATATCAACAATGGAGAAGAGTTTGCATGTTTCAACCTAACAATTACCCGATTCCCTCTTTTCGGGTTTTGCAGGGTGCTTTGCAGTTTTCAAAACCCGCAGTGTATCGGGAGGTTTAAGGTGTCGGGCACTTCAAACATTCCAGCATCCTCCAAAGATAGTGGGATTTCTAATCTTTCCAACATCTCCAGTGTGTTGGACATTTCAATATTTCGACATCTCTAGTGTGTCGGACATTTCAATCTTTCGACATCTCCAGTGTGTCGGGTATTTCAAATTCTCTGACATCTCTAGTGTGTCAGGTATTTCAAATTCTCTAACATCTTCAGTGTGTTGGGTTTTCCAAATTGTTCGACGCCTTCTGATCTCTGATACTCTCCATTGTTTCGAGCCTCTGAGATTGCTGAGCAGGTCCTCAAACCCGAAGTGTCTAAAAATCAGAAGCAATCAGTTCATTCCTCCTTTGAAATTCCTCATGTCGGACCCTGGTTCATCACAAGATAAGACTGAAAAATCAGGGAGGATGAAGTACAAATTTAGGAAGGTGGAGTCTCCCTCCTACATTGATTGCAATTATGACATCCGGGATACAGAGTTCGAAACATAGATATGGAAGATTTTTGGAATAGGGTCAAGAGTTCTTCCCAGACCCCATGGATGAAATCAGTAGTTGGCAGTGGTCTTCCTCTTGCAGTAGGTTTCCCCATGTCTGCTCAGTGCCCCGAGTTCATCTTGGCCTGTGCTTCAAACTATGACTCTGCTTCTCATTCTGTGAAAAATCAGGCGGGAGAGGTCGTAATCAAGTTGGACGGAGGTTACTTCGATGATCTTCTCAAGTTGCCTAACTTTGAGGAGTATGGAGATGTAGATCTCAAGTCAGCCCAAAAAGCTTGGGACAATGATCAGGAGGATTGTATCAAACACGTGAACAAGAAGTTCCTAATCAAGGCCAAGCCATTGTTTCCAGGTTCCCAAGACTTGTTCCTAGAAGTGATTTCATTCAGGAAATCAATGATATCATTACTCTGTTGAGTCGGGTTTTTGGTTTCCCGAATCAAATGTTTTCCAAGGATGGATGTACCAATTCATGATCATTATTAAGAAGAATCAACAGGGGATTGATTGGGGTACTCTTATCAGTAACGAGATAGATTCTCAGATGACAACAATCTTGTCTACTGGGAAGTTTTATATGTCCTCATATGTCACCTATGCAGCGGCCGACATGAGGAACTATCCTAGATTGGACACAAAGGGGAAAAAGACAGTGGAGCATGTTTATCGGTATTTTCCTCAGTTAACAAGAAAAGGGTCTGAAGACCAATTTAGAAGGGTAAATGATGCCTTCTTTTACGAGAACATCTGTAGGTTAAACCCTGAACTGAGGAAAATGAGGGTCTCTGATGAGGCATGGGCTGAATTTTCAAAATGGCATTGTGTCTTCTTGAAATTCAAGAAGTTCACATATCTTCGAGTAGTCATGTACCCAGGGGATCCTTTCCGTTTGCCCAGATATCTATGGGACAAGCTAATCTTGATGGAGTTGGTCAGGAAATTGTTGGATTTTCACAAATTCCAACAGAGTAAACACAAGGCCGTTGTATCTTTCCCAATTTCTATTGGAAGGTATACTTGTTCAACGGTGGTGAAGGCCAAGAACGTTGTACATGAGCTTCAAGACAAGTTGAAAAAGCACATGAAGCCCAGAGATGGATTCGATTTTCGAGGAGTCCTTAAGTCATATGGAACTCTGCACCTGCACATACCAAGCATAGAAGACATCTGGATTGATTTACATGATGAGGTTCTTTGTCCGAAGAAAAGATCATAGCAGGTTGACACTTGCAGAGATTCAGACACTCGAGCTCGCTGACATACCAGAAGGTACTGGCGATAATGAAAGTGTTCTGGATCCTTCCTATGATGGATTGAATGAAGATCAATATGTTTTCCCACCTATTGATTGGTCTATCGGTGAAAAAGCCTCCATTACAGATAGATCAGCCCTAATTCTTGCACACACCAAGGCATGGCTCACCTCTTGGGGAATGAGTTTCAAAGAAGATAATTTTTCAAAGTTGGTTGCTATAGAAGCGGGGCCCTCCAAAAAGGAAAAGGACAAAAGCTCTTCTAAGGGACCTATAAAGGTCAAGTTTTTCAAGAAGAGAAGAGTAGAAGAAACCCCTTCAATTGTTACTCCAGTTGAAATGGTGAATGTGCCAGAATCACCAACACCACCAGAAATAGGAGAAATTTCTTTGGAAAGAGAAGTAAGCCAGCCCCTAGTTTCACCATTTCATTTGTTGGCCAATTGAAGTGACCTTATCTCTTACATCCAGGGCTTTGGCATTAGGATTTGCGTTTCTACTTCTGACCACTTCTACCTCCTCTTTCCCCATCTACTTCATCAGTCATGGCCAGCATTTTCTCTAGACTCTCACCCCTCTCTGCTGGGACCAAAGTAACTACAAACATGCCCCCTCCTGCACCTCTTTTCACTGAATCTGCTACCACATTGGTAACTGTCCCCACTCCACCAGTGGATCTTCCTCTCCCTGAAAGTATGATACCAACTTCTACAATAATGGCAACTCCCTCTGGCATGCCCCAATGGTTACTTGAGCAAACTCCGAGGAAAAGGAAGGTGGTTGTACCCATACCAGCCTTTGATTTTAGTTCACTCAAGGCTTCTACTGCTAAATCAGCCAAGAAACCCAAAATAGTTTCAAGGGTTTTAGTGGATGCTTCGGGACATAAGTTTGTAGAGATCACCACTCCGCGACTGACAAAACCAAAGAGGACATAACGGCCTCTGACTATCAGATAACCAGGGTGGCTCTAGGAGAAGTGACAACAGAAGGAGCACAACAGGATGCACGAGATGCTATAAACGTGCTATGCCAGAAATTGAAGGAAACAAAGGACAATAGAGATGAGCTTAAAGAAAGGTGGAGTAGTTAACTGAAGTATTACTTAAGCTCTCAAAACCCCTTGAATCCGTACCATCTTCCTCTGTCCCTGTCGGGTTCGATTTCTCATCAGTGCCTATAATTGAGAAGATTAATGAAAAAGGGAGAGTGGTCGATGAATGGACCCAAAGGCTGCTCCAACAGGGGAAAGAAGTGATTCAAGACACCATAGAAGTTTATCAATCTTTGGGGAATATACAGAGTGATGGGGAAAAGATGGATGATGATTTCTCTCAAGAAATCAGACACCTTGATTTGACTTTCGAAGCTCTCCAGGTATTGAAGAAAATCCCATCACGCATCTTGGTAGAAGAAGGCGTCATCCCACATGCGGATAAGCATTTCTAGCTGACCAAAGCCATCAGGTTCAGGGTAAAGATTCTCAACGAAGCTTGCGGTAAATTGAGAGAATCAAGAGATCAATTGATTGATGGAAAAAGTGACCTGGAAGAAGAACTACTGAAAATTTGTGCAAAAGTGTCAGGTGGAAACTCGGGCATCCTACCAGCTGATGATATTTTCAAACAAATCCAAGAATCCATTCAGCATGAACCAACTCACAGATTTGGTATTGAAATCATTGACAGGTTTGTAAAGGTTGAACATTCTTTGGAGGCCTTGAGAAAACTCAACAAAAGATTGAGAAAGCTTCCGGTAGTGCCAGTGACACTCATGAAACATGTGAAGTCTTGAGTGATCATTCCACTGCACCTGATGAAAATGAGATGCAAGGTATAATCCGGAAGTTCCAAGAATTTCAGAACAAACAGGCTCAGTTAGAAGAAGAGAAAGATGAGGAAGAAAAAGATGACGATTCAGACTAAGTCTTGATGTGACGTGTCATTTCAATCTTGAAATTGACATGTCTTTTTCATTTCTGTTTCGTCACATAGGAATCATATTGTGACTTGGTCTCCTGTGTGAGAGTCAAGCAAAATAGGACTCTTGTTAAAAGACTGTTTTATAGGGTTTGTCCTATTTTCTCTCAACTATTTTTATTATAAATAAGGGATGTACGTACATTCCAAAGGGTTGAGATTTTTGGAATATTGAGAACTATTGTGAAGAAGAAAGACTTTGTGTTTTCTTTTAATCATTTGAGGAATAGAAGTTGATGCTATTTTGCAAACTTTGTGTTGTGAGATGTATCTTTCTTAAGATATTGTTCTTATGTTCATAATCTTAAGCTATTCTTTGTTTAGCATCTTGATGATTCTAATCATTTCAAACATTACATTTGTTATCAAAAGCTCGTATGATTATTTCGTGCTCTGTGTTTACTCGAAAGAAAATACGTTCCTCTCATTTCCTTTCCATTGTGTTTTTCCATAATAATAATTTCCGACCCAGTCCATTTATAAAGACAACATCCTCACATAGTATGGATATGGATTTGGGATTCTATCCCAACCCCAATGGTTAGATTAGTGTGAATATTGTATGCATTATTTTTATTGTGTTTTAGATTAATAATAAACAGGAAGCCTCACCTATCTTTGAGGAGGGATTTAATCCCATGTATTGTGGTTGAACCTCATATTTTGGCTTGACAAAATATCCAACCAACATTACCTTAGCAACTTTAGGTTTTCTATCTTTTCCGCCTAGATTAAGGAGCAAGCTGTAAGCCATGTTACTCCAAGTTGATTTCCTCTCTAGCCTCAGAACCAACTACGAAGTCAACCATTCTGAGAAATTACTTGTTGGAGAATGAGAAGTTTCGAAAGTGTACCACTATCTCACACTCGATTCCTCTCTATCTGAAACTGCTACAATGTTGTGGCTGCCATCCTCTGAGTCATCCAAAGACAAAGCTCTTTCAAATTCTGCCATCTGTAGCTTCAACATTTCTTTAGGAAGAGGCACTGAATGGAGTGGCTGAGGAGAGAAGATGAATGTTGCCGAATTCAACGGAGGAATGAAAGTATCTGTTGAGGTGCTACAGATCGGTGAAGTACTTGATCTTTGGAGAAGACAAAAATAACATCATAGCCGTAGAAGTGATCTTCTCCTTGAATGAGACCTTCTGTGCACTTTAATATTCTCAGGCCTTCTGTTGCTTTCTCCTCCGTGCTTCCTCTTGAGGGAATCTCTTGTGCCAAAGTTTCCCGTGATTTGATTCATCAATGCTTCATCAAGGTAGTATCCCTTCATCAATGAACCAGTTTGAAGTATTGACCAAAACAATGGTAGACCTTTCCTCAATCGTATGGCAGCCCCCTACGTTCTCCTGAAGTACAACTCTATCTCCTCCCATCTGATGGTATGTGTCAAGTAACACAGGCCCATCATCTTTAAGATCCACAGGTGTCCATGCTAATCCAAAGTTAAACACTTGCCGCAATGATAACTTTGCTGAAATATTTCTTTCTAATCTCGTACTCATACGCACTTCATCTAGAAATCTTCCAATGAAGGAATGTGTGTGTACTCACGGGAGATTGTCTTCTTTTCCACTCCAAATGGATCAAAGTACAGCCGTGATGGGAAGAAGCTGTTGCTCTTACTCGGAGAACATCTCTACTTCAATTCCTTGGGCCTTATGAATGCTCTCGCAAGCTATAATAGCCCACGATCGAGAAGAAGCACTGTAGACTTATCTTTGTTTTGAATGAAGGTCATGCATCTCCACAAGTTATCTTCTCAGCTCCATGGTGACTAATCTATCATTTGGATATCTGGGCAACTTAATTGGTTTTCGAAAAATGCGGTGACCACGAGGTATGTAAAATATACAAACCGAATGAGGATACGCGATCCTTGACACATCTTCTCATGCTTCCTTGCTCACCCTGTTGGCCTTTAGATCACCATCTAGCTTGCAAATGAATTCATAGAAGAATCCATCATTGACCACCTTGTAATATTTCTTACACATAGGTACAATAAGCTATGGGTAGCATTCAAAAATAGGGTCCTTGGAAAGAACGCCACATCTATCTAGCTTGGAGAAGATCCCCTGTGAAGCTATTACATATACCAAATATGAAGACATTTTGAAGCTATAAGTACACCTCACGTTCCGGAGCTGCTCACCAATGTTGTCGCTAATGATTTTTGACCAATTTATTATTGAATCTACTTTGTTGATTTCAATGGTCTGATGAAAGCATACATCCATGCGCAGAAGTTGTGAGCGTTCGCTTCGCCATTTACCCTGCATAACAATTTGGCAATATCATCCACCTCTTGTACCAGATTGGATCGTGGAAGAGTTCTCGGGAACTTGGAAGGAGATATGGGCTTCTTCATGTATTTGCTGTTCATTATGCCCATGCAGTCAACTTTATGCTTTTCCCATCTGTTGCCGGCATCTGTATGCTAATAGTAGTCACCACCTTTCGTGCTGGAATCTTCAAACAATAATTGATGAACTGTGTGTCCAACCGGATTATTGTTTTCCCGTAGCATCTCGGACTGATCTAGATAATGGATGGTAAGACCTAACACACTCCATGACGAACTCTAGCAACTGGGTTGTGAATGGAAACGCTGCAGCTTGACTGATTCCACTGCTTTTGACTGCACGCATGAGGGAAGTCTTTCCAGCTCTGGATCTGTCAATCAATTCAGAAAGAGGTTCTGGACCTAGATTTGTATCTCCAATGTTAGAAAACTTAGAAGTGATGCATGAATCTCTTTGTGCTCTCTTTTTCATCCCTATTTTCCCTGGTTTGATCTGTCTTTTTTGAGCAATTATTTTTCTCTTTATTCGGCCAAAATTCTTCACAAGTGCAGATTTGGATATTTTTTCAGATTTGGAGGATATGTTCAATGTATTATACATTGATTTGAGCTCCCTTTCTCTTATAAATGCACCTATAATGAATTCTGTAATTAATTCAGACAAATATGGAAACAGAACATGAACACTGGATTTTAATTATAAAAATCTGCATATATCAAGCCTGCTGCCCCAAAATTTGATGTTTTATTTGCATGCAAAGCAAGCATGAATTTTACCAACTTCACCTGAGCACCTGTACCACTATGCAGACAATTATTCAGACACAAATCAAGCTCCTTCAAACCTAGGCGCCAAATTTTGAAGCTTCCAGCAGTAAATACACCTTCTTTTGTGCAAAATTCCTCTTCAAATGGGGCACACTTTTTGTCTGGGCTGCACTTCTTTGCTATTGAATTAATTAATTCATCCTTATGGAATCCCATGCTTATATAATCCTCATCATTCTATAATTAATTATTGCCCTCTTATTCCTAGCAATTAATCAATTAATTAATAAGTTTTACTCTTCGAATGGGGAACCTATTTTGTGCATGTTCATGGCTGCCATTAAATAAATTAAATTTATTTAATTTTAGCTCTCTACTTCCAGTTCACTTAAGCTTCACAGTATGCTTTGACCTCATCCACTGAAAATAGGAATTAATTAAATCAATTAATACTTTAAAAAGTATTATTCTTCTTCCAAATGGGGCACACTTTTTGACATGAAGGGGCTGCATTAAATAAATAATATTTATTTAATTTTAGAATTTCTAATTCTAATTTCCTTTATCCACTTTACCCTTGTTGACTTTTCCACATGCTTGGGCACCAAATTTGGAGAAGAAATTAATTAATTTAATGCATTTAAAGTTGCCCTTCTTTCCCAAAAGGGGTCGCACTTTTTGGC
Source organism: Taxus wallichiana var. yunnanensis (assembly GCA_018340775.1). Lineage (NCBI taxonomy): Eukaryota > Viridiplantae > Streptophyta > Pinopsida > Cupressales > Taxaceae > Taxus > Taxus wallichiana. The sequence goes on from CM031239.1 coordinate 517,898,604, forward strand.
ATAGGCAATTTCTATTTTTAAAAGCCAATTTTCAATGGGATTATTCACCCTGCACCACAGCTCCAAAAATCCCATGATCCACTTAAGCTATTTGACTTTCATAATGGGATTATTTACCTTGCAAGGCAGGTAAGAAAATCCCATTAATGCCTTAAGTGATTTTCTTTTATTTCACAATGAGAATTTTCACCTGCAGGCGGGTAAGAAATTCCCCACCCGCCCTGCCGCCTCCGATTTTCCCATTGTGACTTAAGTGGCATTGCTTCCATGGGAAAAAGTACCCTGCTAGGCAGGTACAAAAATCCCACCTGCCTGCTGCTAACAAAAATCCCATTGTAGCTTTAAAGTCTTCTTTTTCCAAAAATGTGGCCTACCCAGAAGAAGCTTTTTTGTGCACGACTTCGTCTTTTCAGAGAGAACTAGACCTCATGTGGCAAATTCCTTCTGGCATAATGTCCATAGGTGATCTCTAGATACTCTAGGAAAGGAATCCGTTTAAACCGGAAAAGGAATTGACCGAAGAAATTTCACAGAAAACGTAATGGGAAAACACCAAAAACAAAAAACGTTGCCAGAAGTCACAAATAAAGCCCATAATTCATTCCTGGTTAAAACCCTACTGGTATATGGGAATATTGACATGTACGATCACAACATGGTTAAACCGGAGCACAATTTGCCTCAAACGGGGCTCAAAATAATTAAATACAAATTTCCCACAGGTAAACCCCAACGACAGAATATAACAATTTTGGGCATCTGGGTATTTGTCGAAATTGGCTTATATGGCTCCTTGGGAATATCTTGACACAATACAAACATTTTTGGCAATAAAAACACAAAACAACCCATTATTTTAAAAGTACAATTTTTTTACATAGGGTAGTCCCAGATTTTAGGGTGAAATCTGGGGACACCATTATTCAAACGTCCACACATCTCTGCTTCTTCCCGAAGTATGCACATGTGTCTAGTTGAATTGCAAATCCTTTCTTGTGGTCCCTAGTTGGAATAGAATCCATGAGTCCCATGAATTCTGAAAATTCCTCATCATTTTCAAAGAAGTCTAGTGGCATGTGAAGTTGTTGATCCCAATCTATAAGTTCAGTATATATAAGGGCTACTTGATAATTGTTTAAGGGGATGGATTCGGATAAGGTAAGGACTACTGAATCTGGGAATAGGTTAGTGGAAGTAAGATCCTCATAGAGGCTACATTGGGAATCTACGTCGCTATCAGAATGAGATGAAATGTTCTCACGTTTAGAAGAGGTGGCGTCATTCTTAAAGGGTAGAGTGTTATGAGGCCTTAATCCCAAGCCATTCTTATCGAGACTTGAAATAGTGGATGGGAATAGGCTCTAGTTGGCCTTGTGCATTAATGCCACATCCAAACCCACTATAGCCCATGAAAAAATCATGCGGTGACCTTTGATGTAATAGGGTGCTTAATGGCATGAAGCCATGGTACCTTCTGACACTCTGCTAGTAGGATCTTCTAACATTTTCTCCTCGGATAGGAGACCACTATGGATGAAATTTTCCAATGGTTTAGGACACTGCTCGTGAGTGCTCTTGAACTAAAAATAAAGCTTACCCCTTGTTCTGGGAGATATTGATAAATCTGATATTAACAAATTCTATTCAAGAGTGAATGGCTCACCTAGGCCATATTTTACCAATGTTGCCTCCCATGAAGAGAACGGGTTGAATAATGAAGGAAAGTATTGATTATAAGGTGTGAGGGACTCTGAATCTATCCATTTCTTCATAGCCTCCATTTGTAGGGGAAAACAACATCCGCCGAAGGACACTCATAAGCCACACGAGAAAAATTGTGCAATGCCCTACAATGTGTGAATGGTTCGAGGGTCACCCAAAATGGTAACCACTTGACCTTCATGACATAACTTGATGCACTGATGAAAATTTGATGGAATAGCTTGCATGACATAAATCCATGGGCGCTCGAGGAGCATATTGTATGGAAGGTCCAAGTCAAGGACATGGAACGTCATGTCATGAAAATTTGGGCCTACTTCCATGGGAACTACTATAGTACCTGCTAATTCTCGTTCCTCATTGTTGTAAGACGTGATTGTGATAGTCTTAGCTCCCATATCTATTTTTGAATGACCTAGCTACTTAACTAGCTTCAAAGTGTAAATTTTTATACTAGATCCACCTTCCACAAGTACCCTCTTGATTTTGCGATGGGTAACCACCACTTTGAGATATAAGGATAAGTTATGTTCTAGGTTGTTACGCAAGATTGCAGTGTGATCAAAAGTAATATGATCATTGGAGTCTAGGCACGCAATCATGGCTTGGAGGTTTATGGGGTCTACATCTATCAAAACCCCTAAATTTTGCAATGTTTTATATAGTATGTTCTTGTGGGCATTAGATATTTTGAGGAGATCAAGAATGGATATCCTAGTAGGTGTTTTCTCTAACTGATCTTTCAAATTATACTAACCTTCCTGAGGGATAGGCATGGGATCTAGTATGATTAAATGAGCATGTCTCGTCCCTACTGCGCAACTCTTTTCTAAGATCTGGATAGTGTTGATCTGTTCATTAGATGAGTTAATACATCCTATGAGAGAATCAAAAGGACTATCATTAGTAGCATAAACATAAGCGGAAGTTCTATAGTCATTGGAGGTTTTCCCGTGATCTGGTTTCCTTTTCTTTTTATTTGTATGATTAGGAAAAGGTTCTTTGTAGATACCCATTTTCTCGTTTGGACCTTTTCCGGATTCAGGGGGAGAATCTATAGTGATCTTTCCCTCCTTGATGAGGTCTTGTATGTAAAGACGCAATCTCAAACACCTATCTGTCTTGTGTCTTTTAACACGATGAAAGTCGCAATATTCATGGTCTTTGAACCAACCAGGTTTTGGAGCATCCTCTGGGTATGGTATTGTCATAGTTGGATATTCCACCATTTTTACATCATCTAATTATCTTAGGATGGCAGAAAAGGACTCGTTAAGGATGTAAATGTATGTTTAGTAGGTGCTTTGGGACGAGGTCCTTGTGAAAGCTTTAAAAGCGGGCCTATCTATACGGCTTGGACTCTCTTGGAGTCTGTAATGCCATCACCAACAACATGCTTATTCTTATTGAAGAATTTCAGTTTGTCTATGGATTTGGCTTCATGTTTGTCTTTAACAATAGACTTAAGCGTTCCCTTTGCAATGAGGGCTTTCTCAATTTGACCACCTTTCTCTATGACCTCTTTGAAGTTTGAGCCACAGTGCATTTGTAAATGAAAGGCTATTTCTGGGTTTAAGTTAGGAACAAATATGCTCACTAGCTATTTTTCTAGTAATGCACAAGGAAACGACTTGCTAACCCTTGCCATCATTGTAAAAATCCTACAAACATCTCATTGGGTTTTTTTTTTGTATTGCATAAATCATTCATTGTGATGTCACTTTCCATATTATAGGAGTAATGCCATACAAATTTTTTCGCTAATGCGGGCCACATTGTAATGGAGCCCTTGGGTATGCTATAGAACCATTCCAATCCCATGGCTCCTAGGCTGTGAAGAAAAAATCATAATAAGAAGTTATCGCTACATGCAACCTCTTGGCAAGACATGTAAAATTCTTTTATATGATCACGAGGATCACTCTTGCACTTATACTTATCAAACTTTGGAATGGTAAATTGTTTTGGGAAGGGCTTACGTAACATGTCCTTATCAAAGGGGTAAGGGGATAGTTCTTCATACGAATATTTTCTATTCGATCTACATTTCCCTCTTGTAATGTAGTAAGCATATTTTTCATTGATTGTAACTCTTTACGAATGGGTGTCTTTTTATTATGTGACATTGGTATTTGTACTGATTCACTTTAAAGGTATGTTCCGTGTGTGGATCAAAGTGAACCTCGCTAGGTTTAGTTTTATCTTTGTCTTTGTATATGTTTCTTGAAGAGCCTAAGTTTTCTAGTTTCAGGTCAACTTCAAGATCTATTTTTGAAGGATCTCCTCTTCAACCAGAGGGTCCTCTTCTTCATCAAATTTGGGAGGAGGGGAAGCTTTATGCTCAATTTTCACTTTACGTGAAGCTTTATAGTGAGGTCTTCATGATGGGTCCCCTTTGACAGTGGCATGATGTTTCCTAGAAGTGGAAGCATATCCCACATCAAAAGGATTATCTATGTCTAAGAGGAATCTTCATTCTCCTAGTTTAGGGTTAATGACCTTAGTTTCTACTTCACGCTCTTGCGGAAGTTTAGCTCCTAATTCTAAGACTCTTGCGAGTACTTGATCTTTATTATAATATAGGAGTTCATCAAATCTACCTAGGTCTAATCTTTGTTGTTCTCTAGAAGAGTCTGACTCTTCTCCACTATGGTCAATTAATAGCTCCACATCCTTGACTTGAGAAAAGAGAGGTGCTAAATTGTTGTCACTAAATGGGAAGGTTTCAAAAGGGTTTTCTCCTAAGTCATGCTCGTTTGATTTGGTTTCCATCTTTGCGATTTTAGGCATTACTAGCCGACATTTGTATGAAGCTAGTGTGACCCCTAAGTGTATGGTTTTTTGCAAGCCTTTTAAGGTGATGTTTGAACTATACCCACGGTGTATCATAGATGCAGTGTTATGTAGTCATTTTTATCAAGGAACACTCATATGCACACCTAAATGTAATGATCACTCAATTTTTTGTTACCAAGCCTATGTCCTAAAATATATAGTGACAATATCGTATCAATATGTAGGTCAAGTTAGAATTATAACAAGGCCTAAGTGTCGATGTGGTATTGACGCAGTCCCTCGACGAGGTATACTAAAACTAGTTTGAATGCCGATGAAAGCTAAAACTTCTAAAAAATGGAAGTCATGCGACTAGATATAGAGTAACAATGTCATTGTGATACATTAACTGAGCAAGAAAGGTGTTAGTATCACAACAACTTTATTATAATATATAAGGTGTTATTGACACTTTTCAAAAGACTCAGATGACGCGTCGAAACCGAAACCAAGTGATAAGTATAAAAGGAGTTTTTAATTGTGTGATCGAGTGTAACCATGTAACAAAGGGATTTATACTATATTTTCATAAAAATGAGAACATGACGTAAGTACCAAGATTGTGTGACTAGAATGCGAACAAAAATATCAACTCAAGAAGAGACGAATGATGAACCAAAATCACAATGGTGAAGATGATCTTGAAATAAAGATTGAAGGAATTTTATCAAAGATACGAAAAACATACTGCGCACTTTAGACGTTTAACAACCCAGCCACAAACATGGATGGTCGTAAACGGACAAAAAAGTGGCGAGAACTATCTCTGAAAAAACGCGCAAGGTATATACCTTTCTCACCCTAAAAAATGGGCAGTGAGAATGTAAGGGTATAGATCAAAATATGAAAATAAAATAAGAGCCAACCTAGACAGAGTTTCACATCATCCAAAAATGAGAATAAAACTGAGCTAAAGTGGGACATAGTTTAATTTTGTGATGAAAGACACTTAGATCAAATTTACATGGATTATTTGCCTTATTCAAAAAACAATATTAAAATTCAAAATGAGTTGTCACTTCATGATGGCTTGACGCAACAATGGACTTACAAAGTGGGCTCTAAGACAGAATGGCCTCCTTAATAAGTTCTCTCAACTAGGTGTTACAAAGATCTCTTAAGCGAGCATGATTTACCCAAAAATTTGCAATGCCTAAATTGGGAGTATCTTGGCTTTACTTTACCCCCTTCAAGCATAGTGGGAAATAAATGTGTCCATGTGTACTCTCATTGGGGTCACCATATGGACAACTGGTAATGCTAACTCACAAGGAAAAACTAGTCAAGTGGGTAAGCGGAGTGCTTCTTGTTTCATCCACGAGGTTACACAGCAGTGGATTAATTTAGGGTTCCTGGAACCACCCCCATTGTTGTAGCTTAAGGCGTTATGCCAAAGGGGTTATGTTCCAATTAAGCAGATAGGGACGTACCCTTTTCCGAAACCTGCAATATAGTGTGATGAAAGTGGTGTGTTTTTTATCTTTTTTATTTTAAATGTGGTTTCAAGTAGCACACCATTTGGTAACCTGCACAAAACATGTGTTGTTTTAATGCCTTTCTTCTACAAGCGTTGGGTCCTATAGACAACAAGTTTTAGTAATTTTCTAGTTTCACAGATTGATGTCAAGAAAGAGAACTTTACACCTTGATTTTGATTCCTAAGATTGCCAAAAGGCGCGAAGGAAGAGCATATGTAATGTGAAAATCCTACTAAATCACATGAAATTTTACTTTATCCTTTATAGAACAAGTGTTTTGAACATTTGATACAAGTTTGTACAAGTGTTTTTGATCTCCAAGATCACTTTTGAAGGTGCGAGGAGAGAGCATATGCACTTTTACAAACCTATTTCAAGCTAAGAACCGAAAATACTTAACTACGTAAACTGAAATACCAAAGAAAACTCTATATCTAATTTTTTTACTCCTAGAAACCTGCAACAAAGATCAGAAAAATAGATTTTACAGACTATAGAAAAATTTCCAATTTTAACACAGATGCCTGCACTCCCAAACCAACACCAACACCTAACCGACGGTGAGTACGCACCTAACTCAAGGGATACACCTGCATTTTTTTTAGTAAAATCCAAAGTATACCAAAAACACAGATGCTTCCAAATATATAGAGATGCTTACAACTCGATGTGGACACTTAGGGTTCAACGGAGACATGTCCAAACATAAAACAAAAAGTTTCAATTTTTACACAAGTGGGGTTATTTACACAGACATGGCCAGAGAGACAGAGACGTCAACTTGCTTTGTGAGAGATGTGTGCATGTCCCTATAGATAGAAACCATGTTAATGATAAGTACATATAGACATGTGTGTGCCTATTTCGATGGGAATGCTAGGGTTTCAACGTGGATGCACCCCTTTACAACACCTACGCGTACCCTATGAAAAACCTGCAAAACTCATGGATTCAAATTTTTTAAGAGCAAATAGGTTAGTTGTTAGTCAAAGTATCCTATTTCTAGTTCAAACCCACAAAACATATGCAAATAAGCGTGATTTAGCTAGTGTTAGAAATAGAAATGAGAAAATAACAAGTTTTTTTAATTAAAAAAAACTTGAAAATGAACTTTGAAGAACTCAAAATACCCGCATTAATTGAGGATGGACATAAGTGTCCCCAATGGAGTTGCAAATGTGTTCAATGAAATGTTTTGCAAGATCTATTAAAATGGGGTAAGAAACACTCAAGAACCCCAAAAGCTTTTTGTAAAAATCCCCTCAATGGACCATATGATAAGAAATGATCAAAGACTCCTATTTGCATGTATTAACTTGAAGTAAACAAGTAATTTAAACAAATGAAGTTAACCTCTATTCTTGAAATCTTAAAGTAAATGAACCTAAAAGGATCCAAGCAATCAATTTATGCTTCAAGAGAATGGGATCTCACCATTAATGGCTTCAATGCCAATGGTTCTTCCCATTTACTCCATGTTGTGTTATAGAAATGCAAAAGTAAAGCAAATAGCTCAATAAAAGGTCGTAATCCTAGCAATAATACTATAGTTTAGGTTAGAGGGAAGAAGTGTTCTTAGAAATGAGAGGGGGGTAGTAGGCTATTTATAGTTTTCCATTTGGGAAATGGAAGGATTTTTGGTGCATGTGGGACTAAAAGGGAGTCAACAAGTTAGTTAGCAAGTCAAAGTAAGATTTGACTAGTTTTAGAGAGAGGCTGATCATGGTTAAGACTAGCTAACCATGTTTAGAGGGTAATTAATCCTATTTAGAGAGAAATTAGGTTTCTGGGAGGGTTCTGAAATGCCTACTCAATCTAATGAAGTGGATTGATATTTCAGGGAGCTAAGAGAGGTGGTAAAGAAGAGAATATTATCCAAGAAGAGGTTATTATAACCTATTTATGTAACGCCCCACCTTGGGACACTGAAAAGCACACTAAAATTTAATGGAAAAATAATTTGGGTACATTTTTTTAAATTATTAATTAAAATTAGTTCCTTTTGAACCATATCCCATTAATAATTTAATTTATATAGCTTTAGTTTTCTCAGCCTTAATAGTAGCCCAAAACAAATTAATTGTTTATTCTATTTAGCTTACTATGGCCTCCAAAATAAATACACACATCCTTTTAAGTTTATTATTTTTCCCCTTTATTTATTAATTTGCCACACCCCTCTATAATTTTCCCTCCCATACCCATAAAGTGCTCATGACTTAAAAGGTGTAGGGTTGAACATGGGCCCTAGGATCAATCTAATCTTGACCATTGATTTTGAATCTGCCCTATGTTTGCCCTAATGTATCTTTATCTTCTTTTCTTTTCTTTTCCATATCATTTTGGTTTTATTTTTGTTTCTTCTTGTGTAGGTTAGGATGGAGGAGACATGAAGGCTTGATTCATGGATGCTCACTATCCCTTTTTGCATTATGTATTTTATTGTTAGCATATGTTTTATTGAAGATCAAATGCCACAAATCATCCTTCTCCTTTTTTTTAAAAGTAAAGAGCAGCGACATGCTGCTGGCCGTGGATTTGAGGTAACGACAAAGAGGGAGGAGTGGTGGTACTGCGTGGAGGAAGGGTGGATACGGGCTTGGAGATGGCGGGAGGGAGTGGTGCGTGAGTGAGGGGACCTGCATGGGGAGGAGGAGGGGTCAACGTGGAAGGAGAGGGAGGAGGAAGCGGCGATAGTGTGGGGGAAAGGTCCGCGCAACGGTAGAGGCAAGGGAAAGAGGGACAATGATGGTGGCCGTGGGGAGGACAACGTAGGGGAAGTGGCGTAAGTTTTGGGGAGGGCTCGGCCCCTCCCCAATCTATTTCTTTTACTAAATAAAAAAATCCCACTATTATTATTTTAATTTCAATTTTTTTTGGTTTAGTTTTATAATTGTTAATAAAAGTTAAAAAGGTTATTACAAAATATATATATATATATATATATATATATTTGTAATATATTATATTATAAATTATTAGATTAGTCTATTTTGCTTTGGTGAGTTATATAACAATATAACAATTTAACGTCTTATACTAACTAATACATTTTGTATTATATATTATATGATGCATCATATTTTTGAATATTAAAATGGAGTATTCACTAGAAAATGAATGTTGAATAACAATTTAATGTGTAAGAACATAAGGCAATTGTTTCTAAATATAGCTAAATGGCATTTACTTTAATATTTAATACAATATCCTAAGAACAAGATAATGGCACAAATTTAAAAAAAAAAGAATAATAGTCTTGGGTAGTTATCAACATAGACCATGGAACTTAATAAGTTATTTTCTTTTGAAACTCAAATCTAGTTTAAAATGATTTATTGCTATATGTAAAACAAAAAAAAACATGTAGAAATGTATTTCAATCAAGAGAAGGAGCTTGAAACATGACAAAATAAGTTGCTACTATGATTCCACATCTTAGAATTAAATTTCTAATGCAACACTTAATAGGTTTTCACATAAAGAGGAGAGTGTAAACAAAGTTCATCTCTTGATTTAAAACCACCAAATTTTGTGAGGAAGTAAACTATTACAAGACTAACATTATTTTCACAAAGAAACTTTATTTCAAAAGATAAGAGTTACTTCAAGTTAACATTAAAGGAGATATTTGTTACAATATTTCATTTCCAAGAATCTTCAACTCAATATGCAACATTTTTCCAAAATACATAACCTCTCAAAGAAACCCATCCCAAGCTTCTTTACAAGGATAAAAAGAGATTGCTCAAAACAAGAATGACTCAAGTTTACAAGTGATTTCAAATACAAAATGGAGGGATTTACAAGAACATGAAAGTTTCCTCATAGCCATGTTCTTAGAGATACAATGAAAGTGATGCTTCACAAAAATTTGAGAGGACAAGGAGAGACCAAAATGCCACAAACTCCAACCATCTCTAAACTTGAGCTCCAAACTTGAATACTCTTACAAGGATCCAACTCCAAGAGAACAAGGCTTGTTTAACCACTCAAGCTTTAGGCATCATTACATGCCTTTCCAAGGTTGGAAGACATGTTAACCTCCCCCAAGCCCATGGGAAAGAGGACTACTATCCACAATTTTGCACAAGAGTAAGGGAGAACAATCCAAAATTATATTCACATACAAGATAAGACCATGCACAAAGTAACAATCACTAAGGAGAAAAAAACAAAACAAATAAGGGAAAAGAGGAGAATCCATATACTACCTCCAAAGTGGGGAAGAGAAGAAAGAGATCCCAAGTGTCAAGAGTGTAGCTAACATTGGTTGCACATAGCCAATAATTCTCCACAACCTCCTTATTCCTCCAAAGTCATCACACCCTCCATATTTCTCCATCCATTCACCAAAATCCTTTTTGGGATTTTCAAACCCAAAAGGGTTTCCTCTCAAGAATGGGGAAGGGGTTCAAACCATATGAACCACCTTCCCACCTCAAAATATTTTAGGAGAGTAACTAAAATATTACATGGCTTGCCCATCAAGCCATGAGGATTGAAGGGAAAATCCCTCTCTCTTCCCCCACAAACTCCAAAAATCCATCATGCCATATGATGGATGGAGGAAAATAAAACAACAAACATAACAACAAATGGTAACACACAAGTAGCAACACACATTTTAAACAAACAAGACTAATATCTAACATGAAATAAAATACCAAGAAAATGAGCTCAAGGAGCCTACCTCCAAAAGATCTCCAACACTCTAACTCCTCCACTTCTTTATCCAAGCAAACTCTAGCTCCAAAATCCACAAGCCTCCAAGCAAAAGCTCCAAAAAAAAGTTCTCTTCTTTCCCCATGAGGGAGAATTTGAAGAGGAGCCAAAAAAATCCTCACAAATGAGGGGGTGACATGTGTCACCCCTCTCTTCCCTCAAGGTCAAATATTCCCAAGATAAAAGAGAGAAAGGATAAAGTAGCTTTTAACCCTCTTCTCCCAAATTACTCAAAATGAACAACAAAAGAAACTTGTGCAACTTTTAACAAAGCACACTTACCCATCCACCTTACATGGATGTGACCAAATGGAGGAAAAATGGGATGTAAACTCCTCTATGCCTTGGACTTAAGCCCCCTACCTATTAGGTAGGGTCCAAGGGCCCATTTTCATGCTAAGTGAACTCCCAAACTAAAAAGGGGTCACTAAAAATGCCTAAAATAGCCCAATTTCGGGTTTGGCACATTTGGGCACAAGGGTAGAGGATGTGGGGCCCACCCAAGGGTTCACATGTGACCCTAATCCCTTTTGATTAAATACATCATTATACAAACTCAAAACTTAATGCAAGTGGGGGCCATTAAGTCCCCAAAACAAGTTTACAAAGCAACTAAACATCCTAAGAAAGATTAATATTACAAGACATATTACATTACAAATAAGGGTCACTCATGGTGTCCAAAACAATAAACTCTAATACTAAGGCCTCATATAATAAACATGGTTAGGACTTAGCCCCGTGGGTTGTTTGTGTAAAATTGTGTAACTGCCCGAATCCTACGTTCTCCTGTCACTTGTTACCTGTACACTCATTGCACACATTAAGCACACTGTCTCGATAAAATGTGAATCAACTACTCAATAAGAAGTCAATGAATTCTATACTAGCATATCTTCATTCTGGAATCGAAAATGCGACGACATACACAATTCACTATGAGTTAGACATAACGATAATGTGACATACATCCATAAAATCCAACCATGAAATCTAAACTAAGTGTCCATCAATTATAAATACGGTCCAAACAACATCATATCAATTAGTGTCCGAGACATTACAAGATAAGATGACAACAAAGTAATCAAGCTAAATTGGTGATATACATCTAAATCTCCATACATGTCTAATAAGATCAAATATCCTAATTGTTATCCAAAATTCACCCCTCAAGGTAATTTTGAAAACATGCATCAAATTCTTTTGTCCCAAGCAATTACATTGGGTCCAGGCAAAAAGTCATGTTTCTAGGGTCCCCCCCATATTTTTTCTAACTCCCCTGTCCAAGAAAAAGAGAGCAAGTTCTGAGAAAATGTGAAAAAATTGCAAAAACAAGCTCGGGCCAGAAAAAATTGTGAAAAATGGCTAAGTCCTAGTCCTCGCAATATTCGGGACATGAGGGACAAAGGGATGCGAACCGGCCGAAAGGCCGCCAGGCGGTCTGCGCAGCATTTGGGACATCCGTGCCAAAGGGACGCGCTGGGACGCAGTAAATCCGAATCGCCAAAAATTGAAAAATTTGACTAATCAAACAAACAAGAAGTCAAGGGGACGCACGGGCCAAAAGTACGCGAATCGCCGGATCGGCTGAAATGAGTCAAGGCAGCCCGAAACAGTCCGGGACGCGGAACAAAAGTACGCGAACCGGCCGAACCGGGTGAATCGGGAAAATTTGTCCCAAACGGCCCGAAAGCAAATGGGACATCTGGGCCGCCAAGATACGAATCGGCGGTTCGGCCAAACAGGAACTTCAAGCCTCGGGCCAAATGGGACAAAGGGACGCGTGGGACGCGGATAGCCGAAGGAGCCGAAAGCCAATCAGATCACGCCACGTGTCACCGGCAGAAAAGGGACATGGAAGCCCATTTCGGGCGGTTCGGAAGGATTTTTCCCACGTAGCATTTGGGACATTTGGGACAAAGGGACGCGTGGGACGCGAAAAGCCGAAGCGGCCGAAGGCAGAGGAGAAAAGTCAACATTTGACCCGTGGAACTTCAAACGGCCATAACTTTTGACTCCGAGCTCCGATTTTCATAAAATTGGACTTTCTGGAATGAGCACGACGTCCTCTACACCAAAAAAATTGGATTTCTTATTTTTAATGAGGGTAGATATATTTAAATAAGATAAATATATTCGGCTCCAGTCAGTTAATGCTCATTCCCGTCAAATGACAGAAAACGCCTGCCAGACCCCAAAATAGCTGCCCGCACTCAGAAGGCCATAACTTTTGCATTTCTCAACGAAATCGCACAAAATTGGTACTTGTTGGAATCTTTGTTTTGAGCCCAATGCATAGAAATCAATAAATTCTGGATTTTATCAAAAATAATTTTTTTTTTTTTAACAAAACGTGGCCAAGTTGAACAGTGGTGTTCTATTTGGTAGTTGGGAGTGCAATTAAGAGGCATGGCCATCCTTCTTTCTCTCTCGCAAAGCACATGGGATAGTATGGGAGCCTTTTGAAAGTAATGTGAAATAATTTCACTCAATTTAATGCCTCTTACAGGTGGTTGAAGGACATATTTCGGGATTTCCATTTTCCCTTCTCTTTTCCTTCTCATTTTTCTATAAATTGGAGTGTTTGGCTCATTGTAAAGGGAGAGTTTTTGGGTAGCAAAGCTCTGCCAAAATTTCTTTGTGAAGCCAGTGTGTTGTAGGCCCTTGTAGTGGACTCCTTGCATGGTGATCCAGGCCCTTATCTTGTAATAGACTGAACTGTGCATACCAGGAAGTAATAAAATACAAGTTTGTGGATGTATCTTCCCCTGCTGTGTTTTCTTGCATTCTTCTTGCCCCTTTTATCTTTCTACAAGAATATTGTGTCTATTATTATGTTCTTGCAGGAATTCATTATCATTGTGTGTGCTTGGAATATTGTTGTGAATGCATTTTGCTAGATTATGGAGAACTGTCATCACCTCTTCTAGTGTGCACTTTGCCTCTGTATTTCACACATTTGGAGACTACTCTCACATCCTCCTTTTCTGGTGTATCACCGCTTTAGTGTAGGCTTTCATTTTATGCATTCTCTTTCCCTGGTCCCTTGGAAATTTAGATTAGAATAGTTAGCTTATCCTGCATTAGAGTAGATTGTGGCAGGTCGTTTAGGAGTAAGAACCACTTTCTCTGGAGGTCTATCTCAAGTAGCAAGTCCCACAACTTGGAGATAGTACCCATGTTATCCAATCACACTGGATGCCTAGAGTGATCAAACTAGAAATCTGATCAACATCCAGGGGTGCTGTGATTCGGTGATAACACTAATATAATGTCCAAAATATATCAAATCCTGTCACAAAACGTGCCTATGAGTAAAGAGAACAACAAATAATTGTGGCTATAAAAGCTGTGGGCACTACAATTTAATTAGTTTACTAGAGGAAATACAACCAAAAGAGTGTCATAAGAGGGGATTTAGATAGGTCTAATCGACAAGGTGTTGCCAACTTGCGGGGAAGAGGACTAGCTAGGGCAATATTAGAAATAATAGTTCTTTGATCAAACTGGCAGTGTCATAGTCGCATAAGCCCAGTGTCTATACTATCGCATAAGCCCACCTCATGCAACATCCTTTATATCGAGTCCACATCTCCTAATACACTTCTGTTCACACAAGTCCACCTTTGTGGAAATTTATTTCCATGTCCAGTCTTCGGGAATTTTAAATGAAAAACAACATCACACAACATTATCTCATCCAAAAACCTATTCAAACTGATGATCACTGTAATTCCTCATAATAACCCCCATTTGAGGGGGACCACCTCTCCAACAGATCATTCCACTCATTGTTTTCCAGTGGATTGTCCATCACAAACCACTTGACAAAAATGGGAAAATGTAGACACCTGTTTCTTGACTACACCCCTCAAATCCTCATTAAAAATCCTAATACCTATCTCACTATCCTAAACCATGACTTCATCCCCGTAAATCACATTCTACCCCCCGTAAATCTCATTTCTTCACCCTAAACCTTCCTAAATACCTATAACCCATCTTAACCGATTTTAACCCTTACCATTTAACCCCCTAACATCCATAACCTTCTGACAACCATTTCAACTCATCCCCATACCTGAATATACCCATTTGGAAGTGGTTGAAACCACTTCAAGCCCAGCGTTTCCACTGATTTTGCTGGTCACCAATGATTATAACAAATAGAAGGTGATTATATAAGCAATATAAAACTCCTTTAAACAGATACCCACACATTTTTAGTGAATATTTGACCCTTTGGAGACTTAGAAATCACCATCATAATCATCATGATACCTTTTGTTATCCCAAATTGTACCCCTTAAAAATTTGAATAACTTATCAAAAATGGACTTAGCCAAATTTTTGGATCTTAGCGGTTCTTAGGATGTTTAGAGCCTAGATGTTGTTAGGATAAAGAAAGGAAGCTACAAAATATCCTAGCGGCCACTAGGGTATAAAAGAGCCTAGTGGTTTCTAGGCTACATCCACCGACCCGCAACTTCATTCTCGACCGAGCCATTTTGTAAACTTTCAAGGAAGATTTTTGGAGGTTAGCGGCTACTAGGATGATTCATTGAACCTTTTTGGAGGTTATCAGCCACTATACACTTTTCAATGGCTTGTTTTGGAACCTAGCGGCCACTAGAAACTTTTTCCGACCCTAATCAATTTCAAATGGTCATAACTTTCTTTCAGAGCTAAAAATCAGGTAAATTTGGTACCATTATAAAGAAATATTATAGCCCTTCAAATTGAAATAATAACAAGTTTTGTTGGAGTTAAGAAGAAGAAAAATGGAGGCTAGTGGCTGCTAGACACTTTTACCTAACCATGTAGATTTCAAATGGCCATATCTTCCTCAAAACAACTCCAAATCAGGTAAAATTGGTATGAATAGATATTTCTTGAGCAGATATTCATGATGGATTTATAAGATAAAGGATTTAATGAGGTTATGATGGTGAAAATTGGAGAAAATAATTCAGGTAGAGTCTACAATGTTCATATCTAACTGTTCAACCACCGGTATTTAATGAAGTATGGGCGTCATACTCTGCAACCTGAAGATATGAAAATATGTGTCAAAATCCATGTTAGGCACCCACAAATTCCTACAAGAATAAATGGTGATTAGTTCTTGTGGTTGAATCCATTATTTTAGTGCCTCTGTCCTTTTCTTTTCTCCTTTCTCCTTCTCTATAAATATGGAACTCACGCATTGTTAAAAAAAGGATCCTTCTTTTCAGTAGCGACACCGTGCCAAAATGGTGGTTGACTTCCCATGAGTTTTAGACCTTTAACTTGGTCTTTGCATTGCATTCGTATCTTTTTCCAGGAATGTAATGGTATGTGTATATTTTAAGAAATAAAATCAGGCTTTGTGGGATGCATGTTTTCCCTTTTTCTCATGTTTATTGTGTCTTAACTCTCTTTTCATTTCAGAATGTTGTGTGTATTTATTACTTACAAGTTCCATTTTTTTATATTGTCAATGTGTAGGAAAGGTGAATCAACATGGTTTTGGTTTATGGCACACATGTATTCCCTCTCTCCCATGTTTTCTCCTTTCCTTCCCCTTATGGAGAGTGATCAACACCTTTTTCTGGTGCTATCACCACCCCTTCTAGCTTAGGATATCCTTTATGCATCTCTTTCTAACTCTAGTCCCTTAGATGTTTATATTAGTAGTATTTAGTCACATTTCTAGTTTTAGGAGTAGTGTTAATAGTAGGAATAGGTAGAAGAACCGGCCTTCTCTAGAGGTCTATCTTAGGCATAAGTCCCACCACAACTTGGAGACAATCCCATGTTTCCTCAAAATATTAGGTTTTCTATGACTCGGGTAGGGTGTAATTTTCAGCTCCAACAATTACGGAACACTTAGTGGGAAAAATATTGAAGCACTTTATAGCTTCATTTCATCAAGTTTGATGTGATCTTGGTGAATATTCATCCTTTGGAGGAACCTTCCAATCACATCCGGAGACTCAATCGATCCAAACAAACCATTTTCTCATTCGAAGACCATTCATTTCCATGAAGTTGTGCAATCATGACTTCATTCCCTCAAATGATTCCACACTATCAACAAAAATATCATTCAAATCCATATTCAAACCATTATAACACACATGCAAATCAGTTTTATGTTGAAAATCAGATTGAGTATGTGTGTTCTTATGAGCCAAATGCAGAGTTTGAGGTCATTCTACATCTGAAGATGATTTTGAAGGGTGAGTTCAAAGAATGGATGAGATCTTGCAAGATATCAAGGAGAAACTACAAATCATGCATGCTAAACAACATGGTTTTAGGCATCCCTGTCCATGGGGAGGTCATATACCTAGTTGGTTTATCCCACAATAAAATTTGTAGGTAATGAGTGATTCCTTCACTAAAATGGTTGATTTTATTGCATCATTACAAGCATTAGAGGCTAATCAGCATAAGGTTGAGGAACCTTGTCAATGGTATGTTACCACTTACATTCCCTCTCAGTATCAATGCCCATTCCTTATCACCACCTCAACCCAAGGTAATTAGGGAGAGGCATGTCCCGAATGGTTTTAAGATATTATGCAGCAGTACAAACTCTCATTATCATCTTTAAGATCCTCAGGAATCTGAACCTGATACACATTGAAGTCCTTGATTTGTTGAAGAGAAATTCTTCTAAAATACCTCTTCCTAACTTCATATTCATCAGAAAAATATGCCCAATAGTCTTCAATGGTGGGAAGGTGATGATAGGACATTATCAAGTGTTTTGAAATGAATCCCTTAATGTAAAAGAAGATTCTTTTTGATATGAATGAAACTTGAAGTCAACAATTGTCCTTTCCACATTTTGAGCATCTAGGGAAGATTTACATGTATAATTTCCCAAGGAAATAGGGAATTAGATGCCAATGATTTTCTTATCTCTACATGTCCTATGTAGTATGTCCAATTGTCTACAAACTTCTACTAGGACCAACTTATCATTATAGTACATTGGCAACTTGTTGGGTGTACCTTCAAAACTAGCCAATCTGATGTAGGAAAATATCCTAAATTGGATGAAGAGACTACCATATGTTGAAATCAGCTGCTTGGCTTTAATAGATATTATTTAGACTATGTTTCCCTCAAGGAGTTTGACTATGAACATTGTGAACCCATCATTCACCCTTTTGAAATGGTGTTTACTATTTTCAAAAGTGAGATGGGGTAAAACTCATAGACTGGTTCATTTTTCTTATCATTTTGAGGAGACAACCCTACCTCCACTATATAGGCTTCCATGATGTACATGAGGTAGGAATTCATATAAAAGGTTTGACTTTGTTGCACATTGACTAGTTACTCACTGAGATTCTCATAGATAATATCTCCACAGTTCATATTTTTTTCCTTCACATATGATGTTAATGTACACACACATCCAAAAATGGAACTCATTGGTTGAAGGTAGGCCCATTAATCTTGCAAGAAGAGTGATCATATCAGATAATTCCTCCTTGAAATCTGACCTATATAAGACCCTGGGAAATTTTGAAGCACCCCTCTTTTGGGATTTGAGCCATGATTTAGCAATCATTTCCTTGTATCTATCTTTGTCTTGCTCAAACATATGTTGGGCCTGAACTAAGGTTAGGGTGTTTGAATATTCAAAACATGGATCTTTAGGGCTGCATTTATACAACTGACATCAAGTTTGGCAATATCCCATCCTTGAGGATTGTTAATCTATTTTGTGGTAGGATCAAAACAAGAAGCATAAGCCAAGACAATATCTACATACTATACCGAGAGAGGGAATTCGAAAGGATGAACAAGTCCAATATTCTTAATGCATGGAGCTATGGCAAAGTGGGATTAGTGTTGTCCACTCAAAATTCCCCGCTCTGATAAGAATAAAAAAATTTCGAAATTTTGAGTTCAAGTGTTTTTCTCTGAAGTGCCTAAGTCGTGAAATTGAAAAAATCTGTGTTTTGGGTCATTTTGTGTGATTTTCGGGCCTGTCGGAACTTTTTGTCCCAACTGTCCCAAGTACGAAAGTGCACTCTGTTCCCCGATCGGCCGAAATCCCCGAAGCTGTCCCATTTTCGGGCCCGTCGGAAAATTTTGTCCCAAGTGTCCCAAAACTTTTTGTGCGAGTTGTTCCAATTTCGGCCGAAACACCCGAACCGCGTACTTCGCACTTTCATGTCTCAAATGTCCCAAAGTTAAAAAGTGCGAGCTTTCCAATTTTCGGCCGAAACTCCCGTGTCGCGTACTTCAGAGCTCCTTGTCCCAAATCAAAAAATGCAAGCTGTTTCAATTTCACCCGAACCGGCCGAACCGCGTACTCCGGAACTTTTTGTCCCGAATGTCCCAAGTCCAAATGGGCCCACTGTTCCGATTTTCGGCCGAATCACCCGAACCGCGTACTCCGCGCATTTTCATCCCAATCATTCCAAAAAGCATTTGTGCATCCTCTCCCTGTTTCACCCGAATCGGCCGAGCCGCGTGTTTCGCGCATTCGCGTCTCACATGTCCCAAGCGTACCAAGTGTCATTCACACTTAGTTTTTCCCGCTCACTCCGAGTATGATGCTATTCAAATTGGTGGTTGTGTATTCAATGCGCATTAAATTCATTCCTCTCTCAAAATGGCTATATAACGAGCATTTCCCCTTTGCATTTTTCGCATTGCTTCCATGCTATCTTTGCTCGAACCCTTGCAATTTGAAAACCTGCGCAAATATCCCCTCCCTTTGCAAATTCCTTCCCAAGTCTAGGTTGCAGCTCCGAGACTATCAATATGAAGATCAAGTTTCAGGGACAGGAGCAAATTTCTCCGCTTGAGTCTGCTGTTAGCAATATTGGGGACAGCGAAGCTCGTCATCTCGACTTCGGTGATTTTTGGGCAAGAATGGCAGATGCAAACCCTACACCAATAGCACAAACGATTCATGATAGCGGTTTGGCTTTTGCCGGTGGTTTCCCAATCTCAGTACAGTGTGCTGATACTGTGCTTTCATGCGGAGCTCACTTCGACCCCGCTTCGAGTGAATTGACAAATGTACATGGGGAACTCATTGCCAAGCTGGACGCTGCCGCCATTGGCGCTGCTCTGAGGATTCCGGAGTTGGACAATGCTATAGTCGTCTCCCGGGATCAAGCACAGACCCTATTCGACCAAGACAGTGACAAATACAAGGCGCGAGTGGCGAAGTCTTGGTTGAAGAACCCTAAGAAAGGTGCTTCTCGCCTAACCAAAACCCTCTTCCGAGCAGATTTCAATGAGGAATTGTCAGACTTCATAATCCTGCTGGCTCGGGTTATGGGTTTGCCCTCCACCAATGAGTTTCATTTCTGGATGTGCCCGCTCATCAGCATGGTGTGCGAGGGGACACAAAATATCAACTGGGCAGAGATCATCAGTATGAATTTGGCGGAGCAGCTATCCAACGTTCAGCAAACAAAGAAGTTCTATATGACTTCATATCTGATGTATACCCTAGCAGCATCAAGGCAGTGGTTTGGTTTCTCCTATATAGATGCACACAAAGATGATCCAGTGTATGCCTATTGCCCGCAGTTCACCCTGGAGACCAGCAATCGGAATTTCAGAAGGGTCAATGATGCTTTCACCATGTACGTGGTCAGATTGCTCGAAGGTGATACTGCTAGAAGGTTTTCAGATGAAGCCATGAACCTGATATCGCAGTATGGAGCCTATTTCATCCAATTCAGGAAATTTTCCTATATCAGGCTTGCTGGCTATGAAAGCACTCCTCTACGGCTTCCCATGTTCTGCAATGATAAAATGGCCTTGATAGAAATATGCAGGAAACTAGACAAGTTGCACAGAACTTGCAGAGACAAGAAGATTTCTGGCTTGCACTTTCCCATCTCTCTGGGAAACTACACATGCAAAACAGCTCTGGATGCTCAGAACATAGAAAGAGCCCTGGTCCCTATCACTGTTCATTTCTTCAAGCCAAGAACCTGCTTTGACTTGAAGAAGTTTATTGAACAGAACATCAAGATAATCTATCATCATAGGGCAGATACAGAAGACTACTGGGCTGACTGTGCAGATGATTTTGAAGCCAGGAGAAGGCATTGTGGCAGGTTCTCCCTGCAATTGATTCAAGAACTCGGTCTGTACCAAGTTCCTGAAGGTCTCCAGGATGACAATTCTGATCTATACTCGTATGAGTATGAAAATGTGATTAAGCACACCCCTCTGGAGGACCTTGATTGGAACAGGAAAGAGAGGGATGATCTGGCTGAGATTCTTGCTCCAGTCCTAGTCAGGACTAAGGTCTGGTTCAGTAAGAAGATCCGAGAATTCAAGAGGCACTCAGGAGAATCCAGCTCCAAGGGTGACTCGACACCAATAAGAGAGGCATCAGTTCCAAGGTCTGAAACACTAATGCAAACCCCTCCTGCCTCATCAACACAAGGACCTGCTGAATCTACTCCCTCTTCATCTACCCAGGTATATAAGAAGAAACTCAAAGAGGTAAAGAAGGAGCCTGCAGAGAATGACCCTCCAAGAAAACAGGCAGAGTTGCCTATAGGGCCAGAGAACATCATTGTTCTCAGTGAAAGTGAAGAAAGTGAGATGCCAACTCCTGCAAATGTTCCTGAAGATCCAGCAGATAAAGACAAGGAGGTCCAGAGCACTGAACTTCCAGGTGCTGCTGATTCTTCTACCGCCATTGCCTCCAGTGCTCTACTCACATCTCAGCTTGAGTCAACAGCTGCGCAGACCCTGAGTGTCATGAGCTCCCTGTCTCTTGGTCCCCTTGCTTCTCCTACAGATTCTTCTTCCTCTTTTGCTTGGGTGCAACCTTTGGTTGACAAAAGGAAGAGAAAATCCTCCTCTCAAAGCTTGGGACCAAATTTTGATGCTGTTGCAGCCTTGTTGGGCACCACTCCTTCTCGTGCCAAGAAAGCCAGAACCACTTCCAGAATAGTGTCTGATGCCCAAGGTCAGCAATTCTTGGAGGTTGCTAAGCCTACAGTAGACAAATCAGAATCAGACTTGCTGGCATCTGACTTGGAGCTTTCAAGAATCCCTATGGGAGAGTCTACTCCTGAAGGTGAAATTCACAACCTCCAGGAAACAGTCACAAGAGTCATTGGAAGGGTAGAGAAAGGGCAGAAAACTATTGAACAGTTGGAAGAACAAGCCCGGATTCTCACAGGTTTCATCAAGTCTCTTTTATCTAAGGATAAAGTCTTGGACCCTACCCCATTGACTACTCTTCCACCTCCTGTAATTCTAAGCCAAGATGAAGTGCAAAGTATCAAAGATATGCACAAGTATTCTGTCTATGGCAGAGCTATTGAAGCCATGGTGGATGACATGCTTGTTGCTGGGTTAAACTTCATCAATGAAGCTTTCAAACTCCATGAAAAGGTGAGTAATGTGCAACTGAAGCTCTCCTCCACTATCAATACCATGGATAAAGAACTAAAAATCTGGAGCAGTTGTATAGTAGACCTTCGCCTTATGGGACAGACAGATGAGAACATCTTACTGGCGAATAAGATTTTCGATGATGCTAAGGACAATCTATCAAAATCCTGGGTCTACAGCGTGGAGTGGAAGATCAGAGTTTTGGAGGAAGCTTTGGGAGAAATGAAGAACAGCTGGCAGAAGGGAGAAGCTTTCAAGACACTGGCTGTTGCTGCTTTCAAGGATATACATTGTCATCTTCAGGATGAAAATTCTGGTGTTTCCCTGTCCTTGCAAGAAATCAAAGCTCAGTTCAGAGCTTTTGTCAAAGATAATCTATTCAAGGAAAGCTCCATCTCTAAGGAAAAGATGAAGGAAATTTGTTCTCTTCAATCTGCCATTGAAGAAGCAAATAAAGATTATCATACTCACGTCGAGTTTGATAAAGAGATGGAGAAGTGTCTGGGATTTTGGACTCAGTCTGCAGCCAACACGTCAGTTCCACGTGGCAGAGACATAGCTGAGGCATTGAAGAAATTCAGGCAGCGGATTCTGAAGACAGTGGGTCCCTCCCAGTAGCTGGCCACCTGTCTCCTTCTCCTTTCTTTTCTCTTCTTCCCATTCTTTTCGTATTCTTTGTAATTAGTTAAGGTATTGCAAGCGATCCTTAACTATTCTTTAATTAAAAGAAACGGTTACGAAGAGTAACTGACTTGTAAGCTATATAATGGCCTTTCCACGCCATTTTGCAGAGAGGAAGAACTTGGATATTTGCTGAAAGTGTAAATAGATCTTAAAGAAATCAATACAAAAGGGCTTTCCATTCTTTGTCTATCTAATTCTTGTTATCTCTGTGTTTTCCTTTAATATTGTGGAGATCATTTTGTTCCTAACTCGTTAGTCTCTCTGATTGCATACTGTTCAGTTTTGCAAATACAGTGATCTTGTACAACCAAGAAGGAACTTTGTGTCCTTGATTAATAAATCTGAAGAAGGTTATTTATGGAACTTTGTGTCTTTAAATTTAATCTCATTCAGCCAACGCAAATGATCTTGTCTTAAATTCTTTGAAGCTTCGCATACACGAAGAATTATTCTGCTATCTATAATTCTGAATGTTGCTATTCTGCTCATCTTCTTATTCCCTTTCCTCAGTCCTTGTGTAATTGATGATCCTTGTGGAAAACACTTTCGTAAAATCCAAGTTTGACCATAAAACAATGTTCTGTACATTTGTAAATAAGTTCGTTTCTGAATAAGGGAACCTCTCCCATTAAAGAGGAGGGACTTCTTGTCCCCTGACTGTTGCTCTTCTAAAAAGTCCTATTTGACGACCAACAATAAGCACCAGAAATCCAGGCCTAGAAGTCATCAAAATTAAAATTTATCACATCACCATCCCCTATATTTGGCATAGAAGTTTATAAGAAAGAGATGTGTTCATACCCCCATATTGAAACTTCATGGTGACAAGGGATGATAAAAACTTAGAGAAACAAGGCTTCAACAATGGCTATTAGGAAAGTCTAGGAAGGAGGAAAAAAACTCAATTTGAAACCAAGTAGACATAACAAGGCTATGAAATGACTCACCATAGCAACAAGAAGAATGGCACTTTGATAACGAATCCACTTTAAATTGAATTTTTGAAAACGATGGAGAGACGAGCAAGGTATAGCCAAAAAATTCCTTAGGGAATAGAAACAAGAAAATGACGAGGTACGATTAAAATTAACAAATCGAATGGTGAAAATGAATTGTTTTTACCCCCTTTTATAGCTTCCTATTTGATATTAACTCAACAAAATGAAAAATTTAAAGGTTATAGTCGAATGTGGGGAATGGAGGAGTCCAAAGAACATTTTTATCACTTTCTCATATATTACAAATATGACGGACTTTTAGGGAAATGAACACTCGAGGGAACAAGGGATTGTGCGCCAAAAAAATCTTGAAACACCCGCAATAAAAATAAATACCATTAAATGCGGAAGATGCCGGTTTGCGAGGAAATGAAGATGGGAGGAATAAGGGCCAAGAGGGCTTGATTCATCCAAAATAATGCAATTCAAAGGATATCATGGATACTGTGGACAAATTGGGTTTTCAGGGAACACAAGGTCTGACGGAAAAAGGGTCACGAGTACCTCAAGTATTCAAACTATCTCGCACATAAAAGGATTACAAGAATTTAAAGATGACAAGAGAATGTGGGGAACAAAGTCCCGGGTAGAATAAGGGTGATAGTTATTAAAATTCAAGTATCCGAAATACAAAGGAAATAAATGAATGTAGGGAAAGAGGATGTGTGGGGAACAATGGACCCAAGAACACAACTTCCACTTGTTCCCGAGAACTCTCAAAAGGCCCGCAATATAAAAAAAAATTCAAAAGAAATGAGTGCAGGAAACAAGGGACCCCGAGGAATAGTTCCACAAGACATAAAAAGATCTGCAATACAAAAGAAACAATAGAAATGTGGGGAAAATAGGAATGCAATGAATAGAAGGTCCGGAGGAATAGTTCCTCTGGTTCCTTTAGGACCCGAAATCACCACAATACACACAAATTGGCTACAAAACTCAAAAAATGAGTAACTGTTTATAAATTTTCCATTCTTCAGGACTTCACAAAGCCAAAAAAATTAGGAAAAGGGGTCACTTGACTAAAAATTTCATTTTTTTGAAAATTTGCACATTTTTTTGGTAAGTGACATCATGATTAAAGAACAAAATATCCTATCGGTCGCTAGGCCGCAAAAGGAGGATGATTTTGTAGAAAAGAAAGTATAACAAGAAGATGACCAATAATCTCTTTTCTATGATCGTAGTGTGCATGATGGCACCATGTTCATAGAGGTTGATGATTTATCTTAGCTTGCAAAATTAGAAGAGGAGGAGAAAAATAAGTTTAAGAGGTTTTGGATGAAGAAGAGATCATAGAAAGCTTCTTGTTTTCTTTTGATGGTGAAATTACAAATATTCCTTCTCCTTCATCCTTTGTTGAATCTGATTTTGTTGATGAGCTCGCCATGGAGGAGAACATCAGAGAAGAACCTGCTACCCAAATCAGTCCTCGTGAGGAGAAAATGGAAGAGGTTGATCTTTCAAACTTCATGCTTGCAGAAGAAGACGATGAAAACATTGCCAAATTAGTCATCATCGAAGAGACAAAGCTATTTGAAGAAGAAAAACATAGTAAAAATAAGATTTCAAACATGCTCAATGGTGAAGAAACTATGTCTACTACCTCTATTCTTGGATTTGAATTCAAAGAAGATGGGTAAACTTCAAAGATCAGCCCATTGGTTCCAAAGGCCACTTGTCCAATTAGATATTTGGCTAGTTTGGAGTGAAATTAAGAGTTGCATAAACAGTCATGCTCAATCTCGAGCATGAGGATGATCATCAAAGTACCAAAGGTCAACTTCAACACCTCCAACCAAATGTAGAGAAACTTGAGGAGGTATATGTTTTATTTTTAGCTGATACTTTGAAGAAACAGGAGTGCAAGGCATTATTTCATTTCCCACCATGTGCTTTTGTTGCCAAATAGATCACATGGCCATATTTTGTGAGGAAAGGATGTTATTTCTCAAAACTTGTTACATGTTTCGTTTATATTCCTTTTCCTATGATTAGGGTAGATTAGGTAGGTTTTCTTTTAGTAAGAAGTGCTTGTGCACACTTTACATGTTCCACTTGGAGAATGTATGATTTTCATGTTTGTATATAGTTTTTGTGGGATTTTGTTGCTGTTACACATTCTAGTTTCAGAGTAGGTATGGTGGAATCAAAGAGTTTGAGTAATTTATAAGATTTATTTAGATCTCTATAGATCAATTTCAGGTTATTAGTCGCTAGGTATTTCAGTTTTTGCTAAGTTCATACGGATTTAGGAGATAAATTTTCAAAGGAAAGATCAATTTCTTCAAGGATAGGCTTGAATCCATGCCCAATGGATGCTTCAAGGCAATGGTCTTCATCATCTAGTAGGTATATGTCCCTTGGATGTCACCAAACTATTATCCCAAATGTGCATCCCTTGTAAATTTGTATAACTTATCAAAAAATGGTCTTAGCCAAATTTTTAGATCTTAGTGGTTGCTTAGATGTTTAGAGACTATCATCGCTAGGCTATGCCTTAGAAGAATTTTGGAGCTAGAGTTTTCTAGGATGATTTTATCCTAGAATTATCTAGGATTTTCATATCCTAGCGGTCGTTAAGATAAAAAAGGAAGCTAGAAAAGATCCTAGTGATCATTAGATTACAAAAGAGCCCAACGGTCGCTAGGCTACATTCACCGACTGCAACTTCATTTTGGACTTAGCCGTTTTACAAACTTTCAAGTAATATTTTTGGAGGTTAGTAACTAATAGGATAACTTATACCATTTTTGGAGGTTAGTGGCCACTAGGCACTTTTCACTAGCCTATTTTGGATCCTAGCATTTGCTAGGCACTTTTCACCTGACCCTTCAAACTTCAAATGGTCATAACTTTCGCTCCAAAGCTCCAAACAAGATAAAATTGGTATAGTTGGAAAGATATCTTTGAGCCCTTAAAATTTAAATAATAATAATAAATTTTTGTAGATTTAAGAAGAAAAATAAAGGCTAGTGGCCATTAGGCACTTTTAACCTGACCATATAGATTTCAAATGGCCATATCTTCTTCAAAACAACTCCAAATCAGGTAAAATTATTATTGATGGAAAGGTATTGAGGATATATTAATGATGGATATATAAGATTAAATATTGTATGAGTTTATGAGGGTGAAAAATGGAGAAAAAAATTCAGGAAGAGTCTACAGTGTTCAAATTTGGTAATTAAGTAACGAGATTTAATGAAGTATGTGCATCATACTCTACGACCTACATGATCTCGACGGCGTGTGTCGAATCCATGTCATGCACCCAAAAATTCCTAAAAGAATAAATGGTGACCAATTCTTGGTGGTTTAATAGATTATTTTGGAACCTCTCTCTCCTTCTATTTTCTCTTTTCTCCTTCTCCATAAATATGGAACTTATGCATTGTAAAAAAGTATCCCTCTTTCAGAAGTGAGAACCATGCCAAAATAGTGGCTGAATTCCCATGAGTTTTAGACCTTTAACTTGGTATCTGCAATGTATTCACACATTATACTAGGAATTTAATGTTATGTATATATTTTAAGAAATAAAATTGGGCTTTTGGCATGTCTATTTTCCATTTTTCTTTTTTTTATTGTGTCTTGCCTCTCTTTTCATTTCAGCATGTTTTGTGTATTTCTTACTTGCTGGTTCCATTTTTATGTGTTGTCAATGTGTGGGAAAGGTGAACCAACATGGTTTTGTTATGTGGAATGCATGTCTGCCCTCTATCCCATGTTTCTCACTTTCCTTCCCCTTGTGGAGAGTGATTAACCTCTTTTTGGTGCTATCACCACCCATTTTAGCTTAGGATTTCCTTTATACACCTCCTTCTAACCCTGGTACCTTAAATGTTTAGATTATGATTAGTTAGTAACATTTATAGTTTAAGGAGTAGTGTTAGTAGTAGGAATAGGTAGAGGAACCAACCTTCTCTAGAGGTATATCTCAGGCGCAAGTCCAACAACTTGCAGACAATACCATGTTGCCTCAAAATCTTGGGTTGTCCACGACTCAAGGCAGGGTGCAATTTTGAGCTCCAACACCTTCATCATCCCTGTTACGTATGTGAAAGCTCTTCAAACACCATAAGGTTACCAAAACATAATTTCTTAACCTTTCTTATACAAGGTAATAAACCATCATTTATTTTCATATGCAGGTTATGATCAAAGCAAATAAAAGGTCGTATCAATACTCAAATATTTCATGTTTTATCCAATTTTCATATTATCAAATAATTAATCTTTCTCACATAAATCTCCAAGTGATTTACTAAAATCATCGGTGATTGTGTAGAATCATTAGTGATCCATGTCATTTTATCATTTTAATCATATTTATCATATCTTCCATAAAATATCAATATTTATTTATCTAATCATCGCTTTTAAGCTATGGCTCTATGTAGATGATGACTGTATCAAAGTCGGACACATCAAATCAGAAGCATATATGACCTCCCCATCTTCTAACATCCCTTTTTCTGGGAATAATTTGAAATTGCACAAAAATTATCCTTTGTGCCATCACCTTGACACCAGACGTTGAAGACATCGAAGATCAACTTGAAGTCATACACGAAGAACATGAAATTGCTGAACAATTCTAGTTCAATTACTTCAAGGAGTTTGAGATTATTGTAGTCATCACCTGGGCCACCTATCACAAGGAACATGATCTCTTTATCCCTATGAAATTGTAATCATTCCTTCATTATAAAGTATATCGATATCATTATCACTTGATTGTAAAATGAGTTAACACCCTTTGAGGAAGGCCACTAGTTCCTAGAATCAACGTTTACCGAGAAACTTGTCATATACTTGTCTAATATCCATTTTGTTTAGCTATCTTTACATGCATGTTCTCTCATTCAATGGAAGACGGAGCCCCATTTCCATGGTACATCTATTCATCCCTACATTATGTTATCAACACATGTATCATTAAATACAACCGTCTTTTGAGTTTTTGATGTTTTATTCCAGTAAAACCATGTAGCATGGCCTCTATTAAAATGGATGATGACACCTCCTTAGCATTTTTAGGGAGTGGGTCAGTTGAAGTAAATGGTGGAAGACTCAACAATGTTCTAAGTGCTCCAAAAATGTCCATCAATATGCTATCATTGTATCAGATTACTCACATAGGGAAGGGCATGAGAGTTAAATTCAACCCCGATTTAGTTATCATCAGAGAGCTAAAAAGTGATATTATAGTTATAGAGGGAAGGGAAGATCACCATGCATGGTTATATACCTTCTCTCATTTTTCTCCTAACACTTATCGACTACATTTTTGACTCACACATCTTGGGGTTAGAAAACTATGTCATGAGTGATTTTTCCACCTTAACTATTCTACTTGGAACAATTGAGAAAAATAATATGGTCAAAGGATTTCCTAGAGTTATTTTTTCTAAAGGTTTTTGTGAGGGTTGCACTATTAGAAAGCATACAAAAGAGAAATTTGACAAAGGAAAATATTAGAGAGCTACACAAATATTAGAGTTGGTACATAGTGATGTCTCATGCCCATTTCCAAATTATTCCTTCACTAGAGCATGATAAATTATCACCTTCATTGATGATTTATCATGATACACTTGGGTATAATTCCTTTGTCAAAATTAATATGTTTATGACTTTTTCAGGGACTTTAAAGCTCTTCTAGAGAAGCGATTAGGGAAATTCATCAAGATTCTACATATAGATAATAGTGGGTAATATGTCGGTAACATGTTTGAGAAATTATACACTACAAAAGGGATCGAGTTGTAGTGGAAAGATACCTAAAGTACATAAAAAAATGGGGTCATAGAATGGAAGAAAAATTTCTTGAAAGAGATGACCAACTTTATGCTTCAATCTAAATATTTGGTACTACAAAGATCTTTTGGGTTGAAGCTATTAATTGTGTGAATTACATCCAGAAGTGTTTCCCTCATAAAAACTTGAAAGGGTTCACTCATTTTGAAGGTTGGCATGGTGGAAAATATCAATTAATAACTCTAGAGTCTTTGGATCTCATGTTATGGCCCACATCCCTAAAAATAAACGTAAGGTTATGGAACCTTAGATTTTGCCTTGCATCTTTATGGGATACCTAGATGGTGTTAAGGGGTAAAAATTTATTCATGTGACCACACATGCGTTTTCATTAAGAGGAGTGTCGAATTTATAGAAGGCCTACCAGATTTTACACTTGACACTTCTCCACTTCCACCGATTTTACTTAAATTTTCTAAGGATGATTATGATAGCTATGGGAAAATTCCTAAGGAACTTATTGGGATTATCTCTACTACGAGGACTCTTCCAATTTTGAAAGTGAGAGTAGTGATGGAGCTTCATCTCCCTCCACATCTAGCCACATCTTGGATGATGAAGATTCTATTCTTTGAATCTCCTACTTCCGAGTCCTCTTTAGGCTACACATACATTCTAGAGTGTATGTACTTAGGAAGGGGATCCTATAGATGTCAGATGGACATGTTAAAATTTTATGGATGAGCCATATGATTTATTTAACTCTACCTTCAATCCACAAAATTTTGAGGGGGAATTTGGCATTCTGAGTGGGAGACAACTATATAGGAGGAGTACAACTCCTTGATTATGAAAAACATTTGGGATTTAACACACCTTCCTAAGAGAAGGAATATGGTTTGATGTAGGTGGATATGTCGGACCAAGGATGTTGTAGATGGGTTCATTGATAAGTTCAAATCATGATTAATAGAAACATGTTTTTCACATGTGCATGGTATTGAATGCACTTGAAACTTTTGCACCAATTTCACAAATAAAATCTATCGAATCACTCTTACCATTACCGAAACTAATCATTGGGATGTTCATCATATGGATGTGAATATTTCCTTTCTTCATTGTGAAATCTAGGAGGATATATACATGGAACAAGCACATGGTTTTGTTCAAGATTCTTCCTTACTTTGTAGAATTAGAAAATATATCTATGGCCTCAAATAGACCCTTCCGGATTGGTATGCCAAGATGGATTATCTTATCTCACCGCAAGGTTCACTTAAAGCCGCTATAATATAAATGTATACATATTATAGTGGGATGTTTCAATTCTAATTCTAGCTCTTGATGTTGATGATCTTTTGATCATATGGAGCTCTTCATCTTCCATTCCAGTGGTGAAAGAAGCTCTACATGATAGGTTTTCCATGAATGAATTGGGATTGTTGCATCACTTCCCTGGGATTTAGATCTCGTAGTTTGACTTAGGGATATCCATTGCACAACCTAAGTATGCTCTTGATTTACTTGCTTAGTTTTACATAGCTGATTGTAAGCCAAATTTAAATCCCTTTCTATCTAGAGTCAAGATTGAGGCTGATTGTACTTCACCATTGGTCGATGCTACCTTGTAACAAAAACATGTAGGAAGCCTTATATATTTTATTCACACTAGATTTGGCATTTAATATATAAAAGGCCTAGTCTCTAGGTTCATGTAGGAAACTCATGACTTGCACTAGAAAGCAACTAAGAGGATTCTTCACTATATTCAGGGTACACAAAAATTCAAGATTCACTATGGAGTTGGTATTGATGTTAACTTGGTTGGATACATAGATTCAAACTAGGTTGGTGATGTATGGAATCGCAAGTCCACTTCATGTTACAATTTCTCACTAGGTTCTATCTTGATAAGTTGGTCAAGCAAAAAGTAGAATGTTATTGCTTTATTATCTAATAAGGATGAATATAGAGGATATGTTATAATGTCATTAAGGTTATATGGATTTAAGGGATTCGATAGAGTTTGGTATTTAGTACGGGATACCCACGGTCATCTTCTAAGATAACTAGAACACCATTCAAATTTGAAGGATTATGGTCTAACATCAATGGACCTAACACATCAAGATTCATATGTATTTCACTAGGAATTTGATCCATGGATAGGTCATCGATCTCATGTATTTCCATAAATTAGAGAAAATTTCGGCATTTTCACCAAACCCTTCACTAAAAATAAGCTTCTTCACTTGTTAGATTTTCTTGGGGTGTGGAATACATTAGCATCATCTTTTAGGCAGGGTCTAACCTTTCTCTCTTCTTTTCTCTCTTTTAGGGGGAAATTTTCCTACCAAGTTTTCTCCTTTTCTCCACTTTCTGATAGTTGCATTGTATTTTAGGTACCTCATCAGGCCTTGTTGTCGAGACCCACCCTTTTTCCCACCCAAGCTATACTTTAGGGGGTGTTGGTGTAGGTATATATTTTCCTTGTATTTATTTATTACTTGAAATATTTCCTACACATATGACGACTCATCTTATTTAGGCATTATTTGTGTCATAGGATTTATTTAACATGTCATAGTGTGTCATAGGAGTTACATTTGACCGAATATTCTAGGAATGTAACTCCACTTCCTATTCTTGGACTCTTAACCACTATTCTCATGGAGGATTTACTTATCACTCTCCTGAGATATTTAGTTGTTTCATAATTTAGCACCATTCTTGTGTTTTGTGAGATTATTGTCATATTTTTACTTGTTATTTTTTCTTGAAATTCATGCAACTAATTGTGTAGACACCTAAATTTGATATCTATACCTTTTATCACCAACGTGTGCATATTTATTTAATCCATCCCCCTTATTTAATAAAATTCCCTTATTATCCTATCACCTTTAATGCCCATCCAATTCCCATTAATTAATTAATCTTTATTAATTAATTAATCAATCAATATCCCTAACATGCCCTAATGGAATTTCCATTTAGGATGCTTTCATTCTAAATCTAAATCCCTATGATTTTTCTACCCATCCCTATCTTCTAACTACCCATGACTCATCCTAAAATAACCTAATCCTGCCCACATGATTTAAAGTAGCTTTTCCAACTCTTAAATACACCAAATCACGCCAAAATCACAAAAGTGAACCATTTGGGGAAAATTTCCCTGCAATCGATGGTGACCCAGCCTGGTCACCATTGACCCTATAAAAATAAGTTACACCTTTCCATAATTGGGTGAAAATCAACAAAAACGCAACATGAAAATAACATAACGAAAACACAGAACACAAACATGCGCGACTTTCTTCCATTCTACAATTCCTCCTTCGAACCAGAGCATCTCATCAACCCTCATGCAACCCTTTGAAGCCCTTATTGATCATGTGCATAACATCAATTACATTAATTTTTCTTCTATCTTATATCATTTTTATTTCTATCTTGTACACTCTAACATCTTGCAGTTTACCAACGGTCCTAACTCTGTTATCAGGTTTCTCTTCCAGTTTCTATTCTTTTAGGTTACCTTTTTGGTCCTATTACTCTTGGCCTTACCCTACCATGCTATAGTCATCATCGCCTAACTCAAGTCACCATCAAATTGGCTCTTTGTTACTATGTTTTCCATATCCGAGCCTTATCTAGCCTCTACATGTGTTCTGTCTCTATTACGGTCTATCGGGGTCATCATCCCACTCCACCGTTATCTCCAAGATAGCTTATATGTACCGAAGTTTCCATCGACCAAGGTCTTGATTTCCAATACACCCTTCCAATCTCTATTTTTTGTCATCTTCTAGTTTATGTTCCCTCAGATTTCTCATGTAGGTTTATTCCAAAGCATAAACAAGCCCTAGTTGTATCTAGATTACTTCCGGATCCTGCAAGGTTTGCATATTAAACTTGTTGTTCCGGATCCTCTTACCTAGGTCACCACCGACTTGCCTATACACGGTGTAGGTCACCGTTGAATGAGACAAGTTAATATTTAATTTGCATTTATTTCAATTAAATCAGTATCTAGATCAGATCTCAATTACTTTCAAATTCGTATTTCTTTAGTTTCTGCATGTTATCAGATTATCCATCATTTATATCACTTTTTCTTTAAAAATGGGGGTTGACATCCACCAAGGAAGTTAACGCTTCTTGGATCCTCTTTGTATAGAAACATCCGCACATCTTATCGATCAATTTTATTTAGTGTATTTGAGTTGCAGGTTTATCAAGATCACTAAAATAATTCACCATCTACTTTATGCCCGTTCATCCATCACATCGCATCGAGGTACCATAAACCCTCCATCATTTCTAAGTTGTTTATATTTATTTAGTAGCTAACTCGTTAAGTTGGATCGAACCAGAAAACTAGATCAACATTCTTGGCATGCCTAGTGGGACCACCCTTTAGGTGATATTTTGCATATTTTCTACTTCTTTTGTCTTCTACTAACACTGTAGCACAAGGCTTCACTTTTTTCTTGCTCGTGTTGGGTTTGGATGTTTGGATCTCTCTTCACTTAAAGTTCAGATAAAAAAGGAAAATATTTATCTAGGTATTCCTCTTTTTTCCTATTTTCTCCTTTCTGCATCGTATTTCCCTTTCCTATGTGTGTCCTCATTGAAATATCACACTTCAATTTGGTTTTACAATTACCTTTCTTTTTGCATCATGCTTGCTCCTATAGCTTAAGTAGGAGGTTAACTACTTGTATCTCACAATCCCACACACAACCTACAACTCATGCATCAATCAAAACATCAAAACATCTCCTTACTTGGTTGGTGATTGGGATTTCATCACCCAACAGGAAACTTCCGAAACTAGCCTTAGATTTCTGCTCCTTAAGTACCTTTGTTATCTAATTTCTTTCTTTGCACATCTTCTAATTAATCATGATGATAAGAAACTTGTTTCTTGATTTATTTGTTAAAAAATTACATAAACAAATGTTCATCTATTTCATGCCTATTGTCACTCTTTCTCAAGTTGAAGCAACACAAAAATCTACTCCATCTAATAAAATTCCTTCCTCTAATGATCTCTCCCAACAATATTCTAAATTTGAGACCACACCTTCGGTTACCCAACCCCTTGTCTCTATGGTCTCGCTTCCTGAAGACCATGTCATCAAAAATCATCCTTATCTTGAAACCAATCCTCATATCTCTCATCAATCCAACCTTTCTAGACCAACTACACCCCATATCTAGATTTTTTAGAAAATATTGGACATCCCTCTAGCCCTATCTATGAATTCCTACATCATAGACCCCCTAAAATCTCTCAATCATATCAATCTAATCAATTAGTGGATCTCATTCCACCCACATCACTTTATATCAACTCTATCTCCATTCCACCCACTACTATCACTATTATGCCTATCCAACCATCTCAACCTCTTAACACTCATTTCCCCACTTACAATATACCTCAAAAAATTTCCCAATCTCAAAAATCACATCAAGTCTCAATTTTTCAACATCAATCATTCCTACAACTTATCCAATCTCAACCTATGATGTATATTAATCCTTATCAAAAAATTCCTCAAACACCCACACATCCACAAACTTATCAACCACCTTATCAAACTACTTTCCATGCCACACAACCAATCCAATCCCAACCTATCATCACATCAAATGATCCTATTCATGCCTTAATGAATAGGTTGGATAGTGTTAAACTTTAAATTTTACCTTAAGAGGAAGATGTTTTAAAAAAATTGACTAAATTATTTCTGCAAATTTTCTCCCGAAACTATTTTGAAATTTTGAAGTTTTCTGAAATTCTGAATTTTTGAAATTTTGGACTTTAGATTTTTGAGGTTTTATTTTTCGGGGTTTTAAAGAAGTTACTACGAAACCAAAATGTTTTGACTTTGGAGTTCTGAACTCCAAATTTTTGAAATTTCAAAACTTCGAACTTTTAGGTTTCGTAGTCATCATTGGCATTTCTTCACTTTTTCGACTCGGAGTTCTGAAGTCCAAAACTCCAAAGTTATGAAATTTTGGAACTTCAGACTTTTGGGTTTTGGAGTTCTCGGTTGCCTTTTTGGAAAATTCCTTACTAGAGTTCCGAAGTCTGAAACTACGAAGTTCCAAAATTTTGAAACTTTGGACTTTCAAATTTTAGAGTATCCCATCATCTTTTTGATAATTTCATACCCCGAGTTCCAAAGTCTAAAAATCTGAAATTTGAGAACTTGGACTTTCGGCGTTTTGGACTTTGGGTTTTGTATTGTAAAACTTGCATTCCATTTTAGAGTTTCGGGGTTTGTGATTTTGGATCTTCTATGAGAATTTAATGTTCAATTACCCCCACATGTCAGCTTCCGAGCATTAATTTTGGGTTTTTCTATATAAACTCAAATTTTTATCTGTCATTTTTACCTTGTTTTTTCTCGACACTATGATTTTACCACAAAATTTTGTACTTTTAAGGCATAATTTTTGAAGGTAAGTTTGTCTTGGGTTATTTCTTCTTGGTTAATGATCATTTTGGGTTTTATTTGTTTGTTTATTCTCTTTTTTGTTCTTCTTTTCTTATTTCAAAATGGAACCCTCATCATCCTCCATTTTTCCCTTCATCATGTTATATGATTCCCACAATAGCAAATTCAATACATGTAGGCATCTAGTCCAGTTGCACACTAATTCCTTCCAGATATTGAAGTATTTGATTTTAATTATGTGACCTTCGGTGATTTTGAGTTTCACGGTTGCCATTTAGAACCTTTCCTTTCAAGATTTTGGAGGTCTAAAGTTTTGAGTTTGAGAACCTTTCATTTGAGTTTTAGATGTCCAAAGTTTTCAGAGAGTTTCATTTTGAGGTCTGCCATTCGGGTTTTAGAGATTCATACTGAGTCGAGCCTTTTCGAGTTGTTGTTTTTGAACTTTTAGACTTTAGTATTTCAGAACTTCAACAGTTTTTAAATTTTTTTCCAAAGGTCATTGATTATGAATTCCAAATTAAATGTCAACCTCCTCATCAAGGGAAAAGAAAAGATGAAGTATACATTCTTAGGAGTTACTCCTCACTCATGCCTTTCCTTAGATTTGGGAAATATTAGAGATACCGACCTTGGACAAATAGATTTTCCAGATTTTTGGGAAAGATTAAAAGCTCCTAATAAGAAGCCTTAGATGTAGGCCATATTTGACAGTGGGCTCGATCTCACTGCGCAGATTTCCTTCATCCATGCATTGTCCTGAGTTCATCTTCGTAGTGGTAGCCCATTTTGATAAGGATTATGAATCAGTAAAAGATGATGACGAAAAGGTCGTAATCAGGCTGGACACCAATTTCTTTGAGGATTTATTTAAACTTCTAGATGTTGAAGGATATGCAACAATTTCACTAGAAGCCATTGTGGAACATTGGGATAAGGAAACAGAAATGTGTACAAAAGTCATGATGAAGAGCTACTTGGTCAAGAATGTCATTAAGATTCCTAAAATATTGTTCCACTTAGACTTCATCAAGAAAGTAAGTGATCTTATTATATTGTTGAGTCTAATTTGGGTCTTCCATCCACAAAGGTGTTTCAGAATGGATGTTCCTCTACGTTGCTACTATCAAGAAGAATAAGGATTCATATGATGGGGTGGAACAAATCAACAACTCAATTTGTTTCAATAGGGCAGTATTTTTATGTCTATTTTTTTCATGACTTCTTTCCTCATTTATGATGCTTCCGCCATGGGGGAATTCAATGGTTTAAACACAAAAGGCTCTAGAAGTGTGTCACAGATTTATCAATTTTATCCTCAAATTACTGATGGAAGAAGGAATTTTTTTTTCGTAGAGTCAATGATGCCTTTTTCTTGTTCTCCTTTATCATTTTGATAAGGATTTGTATAATCAAAGGATTTTTGATGAGGCTTTTAAATAAGTATGGGAGTGGGGAGCCATTTATCTTCAGTTTCCAACATTTACATACATCAGGATTCCCAGTTTCTTGGGTGCCCCTAGCAAGTTACCAAGATGCCCTATTGACAAATGGGTTTTGTTAGAATTGGTTCAAAAATTGTTGGATTATCACAAAATCTAGAACAAATGACATAAGGCGGGAGTCTAGTTTCCCATTTCAATCGGAAGATATACTTGTGCCAGTATTTATAAAGCAAAAATGTCTAAAGTTACTTTATGAACCTTTCATCCCAGAACCAACTTTGACTATTGGGGTAAGTTCAATGAAATGGGTTTAGCTAGTTCTCATGTGCCTCAGCTAGAGGATATTTGGATTCACTATTAGGATGAGGTTATCATCAAGTAACGAGAATATGAAAATTTATCTTTGGATGAGGTTAGACAATTTGGTATAACAGAGATTCCGAAGAAGATGGAGGATGATGATGAAGTGTTGGATCCAATATACAAGGGTAATAATGTTGCCAATCAACCTTTGTCATGGATCGATTGGTATCAAGAGGAGAATTGCAATACTAAGGAAAGGGCGGGGCCCATTTTACAAAGAACATATGATTGGTTGGCTACCTTGGGAATTTCACCCAAAGGGTTAGATCAATCTATAAGAATAGAATCCCATCAACCAGAGTCTCCTACACCCAATAAAGGAAAAAGGTCCACCCAAAAGGCCAATATAATTCCTAGGAAGATTTCATTTGTTGTTGGAAGTTCCTCTCTTTCTAGGGCCCCTACTTCTAAGGTTGTGTCCCGTGAAATACTCGTATAAGAAGTTGTTCAATTTATTGATTCTCCAGTTATGTCACAAAATATGCCACCCCCTCCTTCCTTACCATTATCACTTCCTCTATCATTACCTTCGATTCTACACTCATCTCTTCTTTTCCATCCCCATCCATGGCCCAAGTATTTTCATCCCTTCCTGTTATCTCAATAGGGAAATTATTGGGTCTCTAGTTTTCACTTCACTACCTCAGTAGTTTTCATTTCCTTCCATTTCAACTTCCATCCCCGTTGCATCCACTCCTGAGGCTATTCTCACATCCACCCCATCCATCATTACCACCTCCATTTCATTACCAACTAATGTTACCGGTGCTATTTTTTATCTAGTGCTCCAAGTCTTTGGATCATCCGTGCCACTTTTGTCCGCATCTACTATACTAGAATGGCTATATTGCCAAACTACAAAGAAAAAGAAGAAGGTGCCTCTAGTAGATCTAAGTGTGTTGGAACCTATTCCGAGGAGGCGGGAAAAATGACCTAAGATCATCTATATTTTATCTATAAACCAATCTAGATAGAGATTAATGGAAGTTGTTACCACCTTTGTTGAGGGGAAGAATAAAGT
Organism: Taxus wallichiana var. yunnanensis; assembly: GCA_018340775.1. Taxonomy (NCBI): domain Eukaryota; kingdom Viridiplantae; phylum Streptophyta; class Pinopsida; order Cupressales; family Taxaceae; genus Taxus; species Taxus wallichiana. The sequence continues at coordinate 517,937,502 of CM031239.1, forward strand.
GACTATCACAACAATAGACTATCAAATCTCTAGATTTTTTTAGCGAAGGAAACACACGAAGGTGCCAAACAAGATGTGCAAGTGGATCTCAAGAATTTTTGGAGAAATATGATAATGATAAAGCTTCCAAATATGAAATGTAGGTGAGGTTGAACAACCCATTTTTCTATTAAGGAAAGTAACACAACCCACTCCAACGACTGATATTTTAACTACAACTTCTCTGAAGATTTATGCCTCTTTGGATGATATCTCATATCATGATAATGAGAAGATAGGTTAGAAGGGAAGATTAGTGAATGGATGGATAGAATGCATGCTTCAGGAAGTTAACCCTTTGATTAAAGAATTTGTTGAATTATATAATGATTTGCAAACTGAAAGAACCTCCATTCATAGGATAGATGAAGTCCTCTCTAAGGATAACAATAATTTGAATTTGAATTTGACCACATGGGGTGAGATTAGAGATGAGGATCCATATTTAATTCTTCAAGAAGAAGTAATTGATGATATTTCTAAATTGTTCGAGTTTTAGAAGGCTATGGAATTTAGATCCTAGGTGTTACAAGATTTGATCAAGAAGTTGGATGAAAAATGCGTGGAAATAATGGATGGTCTAAATGATATCTCAGAAGAGTTTGATAATATCAACTGCAAATTTTTCAATGAGAATATTGACTCCCTTCCAGTGGATCAAATTAAATCAAATTTCAAAGATTTGGTAAAGAAATATGATGAGGTAACTAGGAATTTTAATAGTGATTCAATTGAAATGTTGGTCTCATGTCAGAATTTCACAAGTCAACTGAGGAAAGTGGTGAGTAAATTGAAAAGGTTACCACCTAAAATTATAATAGAAATTGATACAAAAGATGTGGTGAATCATTACGCATGTGAACTAGAAAAATAAGTACAAGGAATCATCAATACTTTCATTGATTACAAGCATCAGATGACTATGTGGGAGAAAGAGCAGGATAGAACCGAAGATGAAAAAGATTTTGTAGGACCTAGGTAAGCTAGGTGGCCTTGAAAGGATAGTTCCAAGCTCTAGATCGGTCAAAGTTGCAGGGTTGAATTAGAAAAAACTTTGCAACTACTTTGCTATTTTTATGGGAGCATGTTCCCTGGAACTTAATTGAATTCTATTGTTAGTAATTTGTTAGTTAAGGTTCATCTGTAATGGCTCAACCTTTGGAACTTATAAATAGTTGAGTTGCATTAAGTTTAGAGAGATTTTCAAATCATTGGGAAAGTTACTCTTCAACCTTGGAAGAGTGATTTATATACTTTGAGCCTTTCGGTTATATTTAGAACAATTTTTCCCATGAAAAGTATGGTTTATTGTGTTAATCATTGATCAATTTATAGCTTGTGAATGTTTAATTCCTTGATGTGATTGGTTAATATGCCTTTATCCTAGTTATATTCTTCTAATTCATGTGAAAAGTGATATTTATACTTTTAATCGGTTGTGGAAAAGTTTTTTCATTTTTGTTATAAGGTTGCATTATAATTTATAGGCATGATAAAAGAGGATTGAAGGACATATGCATATCATATATTGTTGTGGGGAGTTGACTATACATTTAACTCGGGTCTATTTGTTCAATATACTTGGTACATCACCTTATTCCTTTTTGTCATCTCGACTTTAAGCTCATCAATTGAGTCGATTAGAATTATTTTAAATTTTTTTAGCCTTGCATATTGATCTTAAATCAAGTGCTCCATGTTATAAAGGAAGTCAGCTTTATTCAAAGGTTTAGCCTAAGGTGACAAGGTCCACACCTTGGGAATGTTCCAATGTTACACGTGATCACTCAAAGATTCAACGGGTGCATGATCCACATGACAAATTTTTTTGGAACACTGGTGGGATGAGAGTTGGTAGTTCTCTTCATAGTTGCGTAAATCAAAGTACCTGGTGACTCCATATCTCTAGATTTTGTATCTCAATGTGTTAACATATGCGAAGAATTCGGATAAGAGATTATGTGAGATGAGTAGGAAATTATCATCATATTGAGTTATCCTTGTCTCCTCAAAGAAGAAGAAGAGGAATTTCAAGCTCACTAGTCACAACATCTCCCACAGGGGTCATTATACTCCTCCTTACGAAATATTCCCTCCACCTAGGAATAATCAACCTCTCAGAAGAATGGAAAGGAACCAAGTTTTCCCCCTTTCAATGGGAGTAGTCCTCTTATTTTGGAACAAAGTGACCCTATACCTTTTACGACATTCAAACATTTACCCTTCTATACAGGGAAACTCATGTTAATCAACTGGAACATATTATTGATGTAGCCAACATTTTTGTAGTACATAATATCTGAGAGGACAATGTTGTGGATAGAATTCTTGTTACTTATTTAAAGGTAAAAGTACTTTAGTGGTTGCGTGGTTTGAGGGATGGAACTATTGCAACTTGGTATGAGTTAGGGGAGATTCTTTGCAAAAATTTTGAAGACAAGAGAGATCACTTGTTGCTCTTGGAACAACTAACTATTATAAAGTGAGCTCCCTAAGAAAACATGAGCAATTTGAATTTTTAATTCCAAAGGACTTGGAATAGGATTCAGCACTCATAAAACCTTCTCTAAACAATGCATTCATGTAATATTTATGGGCCTTGAACAATGATGTAGCAGTAATGATCCATTCGATGGGAGGGACTATATTACTTGATGCCTACGAAGTTTCCATAAGAGGTGAGAATTCCTTGATTTAGGCTAGAAAGATACCCCTATGACCGCCAATGCCATTATCTCTAGATCTTAAAAATACTCATCCTAAAATTTATCCCATTCCAACAAATTCTAATAAGCCAATTCAATCTATCCCCACCCCTTCAAACAAACTATTTGAATTCAAGTCACTACTGTAAAATTTTGGGAATGAGCTTGTTGCACTCAAAAGGAAACAAATTCAATATAATCGTCCATATCAGTCACAAAACTAACAATATTAGGTTAAATTTCCTCCCTTTCAAGGAATAATCACCCTTAGAATCAAATTTCAAGTCAAGCTATGGATGTCAAGCCTTTGAAATTTCAGAACCCTCTTGTTGCTAGCTCATCTAGAGCCATAATACCTATCCAAAATAATCTAGTTTAAATTATGAATGGTGCTATCCTTGTTCTCAATCGCACAATGAAAATATTTGTCCCAATGGATTTCTTAGCCATGAACTTATGGTTCAAAGCGTATATGCCCCTCCAGAGGAAACATAAGATTCATCTATGTAGGAAATAGAAGATTAAAGCATGCACCTGAAGAAACCACTTTACCAAATTGGAAAGCAAAAGATTTTTGAGTTAAATCTGATTCCTCATCAGCGGTGGAAAATAATCATTCCCAAGATAGAGTAATGGAATCTCAACCTTCCAAAGCTGATCAAGTATCCAATTCACAGCCTCAACCACAAGCGGCTGTTGATAAATATGCAGGAAAGAAACTGCCAGAAATACATGCTAACCAAGCCGCAAGGAAAGAAGGTTCTTCAAGCATCACGGTACCCAACAAGCACTTTCCAAAATAGGATTATAATGCCAAAAGAAATGTAAGAAAAGTAGAAAAATTCCCTTTAGTATTTTATAAAAAATTAAGAATACCAACTTGAGCATTACTATGTGGGACATACTCTTAATTCCTTCTCAAAGAAACTTGTTGTGAGAAGATCTGGACAGTTTTGGTAAAACTGATGGATCATTGGGTCGTGGGAAAACAACCGCTACAAGTTTGTGTCAACTAGAAGGGAAAATTATTTCAAAGGTTAAAAAACCACCACCATTCTATATTTCCCTGATCATCAATGATCATTTGGTACATAATTGCATGATCGATTATTGTGCCTGTAGCTCGGTCATGCCCAAACAAATTACAAATGTACTAGGCATACAATATGCACCGATTGCAAGAGGAGTTATTCAGATGGATGGAACAATCATTAAAATTTTTGGAGTTATCAAAGGGCATCAAATTACCATCCATGCATGCCCGAGTTTTTCATTTACCCAAGATGTATTAGTCATTGATCTCCCTTCTCTCTTTGTTATTTGCCTATCATGAGATTTCACTGCCAAAATGAGTGGTTACCTATCAGTTGATTGGTCACATATGATTCTCAGGACTCGATAAGGAACCAAGGTAGCTATAATGGAAGAACCAATCTGCCATAATCATGTAGAACCCTACACTGCTAGTCCTACAAATGGGAATTATACCATCCATGATCGAGAGGAATAAGTTGTTGACCACAAAACAACCACTCTTATAGAAGAAGTCCCTAATAATATGCCGGACGAGGTGAGTGGAGACCATCAATATGATCCCTACATTGATTTATTGGTAGAGGAAGAAGTTGTTTTCTTCTTTGTTGGAAGAAACAAGATTGGGCACATACTACATCCATGAAGAAGGAACAACCATACCACAACTTGTCAAAACACAAAGCAATCTTGAAGGATTGTGGAAATTGTTCTTTGATGGATCAAGGAGTAAGAATGGATCTGGTGTTGGTGTTATGCTAATTTCTCTAGAAGAAGATAAATACTTCTCATCTTTCCGGTTGCAGTTTAGTTGCACTAACAATGTTACAAAATACGAGGCCCTTGTGCAAGGAATTTAGCTTGCTCAAAAGAGGGGTATTAAAGCCCTGACTATTTTTGGAGACAATGAGTTAGTATTTCATCAAGTGATGAGCACGTAGTGCATCAAAAAATTATCTTTTAAGATCATACAAGAACCGAGTATGGGATTTAATTGAAGATTTGAAGCTTTTGGGATCCATGATGTCCCTATAAATAAAAATCAAGATGTTGATAGGCTTGCTACGATTAGGTCAACAATCGACATACCGGTTGATATCACAAAAGAAGGATGGAAATCTATTAAAATAGTGGTTTGATATGCGGTCCACGATAATGTAAGTAGTTGGAAGCTATTTGATAATGACCAACAAATTGTTCTATTTCTACAAGCACAGGAGGAATTTTCCATGATAGGTCAAACTAAATTGCAAGAAGCACATGGCGATCAAATCATATAATTTAAAAGCAAAAAGCTATTAAAAGTATTAGTTACTCTGGAATCCCTTTTCAATTTAGATGATCAAGCCAAAAGGAAATGCTCTAACATGGTGGTCAAAGAAGAATATTTTGAGGTAGCAAATGAAAAGTTTCGAAGATTGGTAAAGTATGCACTTCTACAGAAAAAGAATCTTTCATCAAACTTATTCAAGAGTATCAAGACATTTTTACATGGAGCTACAAAGACCTGCATGGTTTTGATCTAGGTCTAACATAAAATACCATCAAACTGGATCCTAACGTCAAGCTAGTTCATTAGAAAAAAAGGCCAATTAATCCCAAAACCAAGCCACTAATGAGGAATGAGCTCACCAAACTCATCGAGGTTTGTATAATTTTTCCTATCAAGCATTCATCTTGGGTGTCCAATATAAAACCTGTAAGGAAGAAATAATGGAGAGATTCAACTATGTGTGGATTTTGAGAGATCTAAATTGTGCCTCATTGAAAGATCATTATCCTCTCCTGTCAATGGAGCATATTCTCCAAACAGTAGCAGGAGCGCAAAGGTTTTCATTTCTTGATGGATATTCTGGATATAATCAGATCTTGGTTAAAGAATCTAATCAGTTCAAGACAACATTCACTACTAAGTGGGGTACATACACCTATAGTAAAATTCCATTTGGATTATCCAATGTTGGTGCTACCTTCCAAAGAGCCATGGGCATGGAATTTCAAGGGCTAATTAATGATATCATCCTAGTTTACCTTGATGATATAACTATATAATCTAAGCATGCAGAAGACCACATCACACATCTAAGGAAGGTTTTCTGAAGGTGTAGGGAGTTTGGGGTTTTACTCAATCCTATAAAATTTATTTTTACAAAGTGCATGAGGGAAGTTATTGGGGCATGTTGTTTTAGTGGAAGGATTATCAATCAATCCAGCTAGGATTCGTTCAATTGTGTCTTTATCTCTCCCAAGTCACAAGAAGGGTCTCCAAAGTTTTCTTGGAACCATAAATTTCATGTGAAGATTTATCCCTCAATTTACAACATTAGCTAAACCACTGACAACCATGTTGAAGAAGAACATGCCTTTCTCATGGAAAAATAAGGAAAAATATTTTTGAGGTTATTAAGATAGAAATTTCTCAAGCTCCCATGGCTGATGAACCCAAGCTTGATAAAGATTTTATTCTTTATGATTTTATAGGTCAAGAGATCATTTAGGTATCCTCACCCAACAAAATAATGATTTGATGGAGCAACCAATTGCTTTCTTTAGTCAATCCCTCAAAGACTATGAGATCAAATATTCATTTGTTGAAAAACAAGTCTTTACGGTTATTCAAGCTTTGAAGAAATTCAAGCACATGTTGTCCAACAATAAAATTCACCTGATGGTGTCTCATCCAAGTGTCAAGGACTTTTTTCTAAACAAAGAGATGAATGAAAAGTGTTAGATGGATCATGAAGGTGATGGAGTATGACGTACATATCAAAGTTACCAAACTTGTCAGAGGTAAAGGTTTGTGTCAACAAATTGTTGTAGACTTGGAATCAAAAGGTGATGAGGATGTGACACTCCTAAACATTGATGAAGATGATGATCAAATTGACTGGTTATCCAAAATAACAAATTTCATTTTCTCAGGAGTATATCCTATGAACATGGATAAAAATCAAAGATGGAATTTCCATCTTTAGTATATTCCATATGTTTTGGTAGATAATGTTCTCTTTCGAAGGGATTTGAACAGTGTTCTCCTTCGGTGCATGGGACCAGAATAGGTAAGTAAGATATTAGAAGAGTTTCACAATGGCCTATCTGGAGGAAATTATTCTGCATGAACAAATTCTACCAAGATCATGTGAGCCAATTATTATTGGCCGGATTTGTTCAAAGATGCCCGTCTCTAGGTAAGGAAATGAAAGGAATGTTTTTTTTCATAGGGAAATAGAGGTTGAAGCCTTCTCTCTTCATTCAATTAAGTGGATCAACCCTCCATTTAATGGGGTTGGATTTCATTGGAATGATTAATCCTCCATCTAGTGATAGACATAAATGGGTCCTTATGGAAACACATTATTTTACTCGATGGACAGAGGTAGTAGCATTGAAGGAGAGCAATGAGAAGGAATTTCTTGGTTTCTTAGAAGGTATAATGACAAGGTTCAGTGTTCCATTTACAATTATTTCAGAAAATGCAATGGATTTCCTTGGTTTGAAGCTAAGTGAATGGGTTGTTAAAAATGGGGTCTACCTCAAGAATTCATCTAATTACTATCCTCAAGGAAACGGATTGGCTGAGTCTAGAAACAAGAACCTCACAAGGATTAAAAACCGCACAATGGAGACTAATAGGAGGAATTGGCACACACAACTTAAGAATTCTTTATTGGAATATTGGATCACACCTAAAAGGTCCATCGGAAATTATCCTTTCATGACTTGTAAATGGAAGAGAATAAAAACTTTCACTCTCCTCGAGTTACCTTCTTTAGAGTTAGCTCATCAACTTGAGGTTATGGAGAATGATCCTTTGACAGTAAGGTTTGCTGAACTCATGGAGTTGGAAGAAGTATGGAATAAGGCTATGAAGACTTTGGAGCAACATTAGGCTTAGGTTAAGAAATATTTTTACAAGAAAGTGTCGACAAGCATTTTCAAGAGGGAGATTTAGTTCTCAAATGGGATGAATATAGAGCCAAACTAGGTAAACATGCCAAGTTTAATGCTCTGGAGTGATCCATACATCATCACAAGTTACAAAGAGGTGAATTTGTTTCATCTATCAAGGATCAATGGAGAAGAACTGCCCATTCATGTGAATGGGATACATCTCAAAGCTTGCTTTTGAGATCATTCCACCCCCTATACAATGTTTGTTTTTTCTTTTCCTCCAAGTGCTTCACACATTGTGATGTTTTCTTTTCTATTTCTTTTTTTAGTGTGTGCTTTGAATGTATTCTTCTTTCAGGACTCTTTTACCCAATGGTTTGTATAAGGCTCTTTTGGCCTAAAGCTTAGCATAAAAGCATTCTAGAGGTCGCCAAAATGTTAACCTTTAAATTTTACCTTAAGAGGAAGATGTTTTAAAACAAATTGACTAAATTATTTTTGATTTTTTTTTTTCCTGAAAAGTATTTTGAAATTTTTAAATTTTCCTTAACTCGAAGTTCCAAAATGTTGGACTTTGGATTTCGGAGGTTTTATTTTTCAGGGTTTTGAAGAAGCTACTACGAAACCAAAATTTTTTGACTTTGGATTTCGAACTCCAAAAGTTTGAAATTTTAGAACTTCAGGACTTTTGGGTTTTAGATTCATCATTGGCATTTCTTCACTTTTTCAACTCGAGCTCAAGTCTAAAAACTACGAAGTTTTGAAATTTAGTAACTTTGGAATTTGGTCTCAGAGTTTTGTGTTGCCTTTTTGGAAAATTCCTTACCAAAGTTCCGAAGTCTGAAACTATGAAGTTATAAAATTTCAGAACTTCAGACTTTCAGGTTTTGGAGTCTCTCATCATCTTTTTGATAATTTCGGACCACGAGTTTCAAAGTCTAAAACTTTGAAATTCTGAAATTTCAGAACTTCAGACTTTCACGGTTTCAGACTTCAAGTTTTGTATTGCAAAACTTGCATTCCATTTTAGAGTTTTGGGGTTTGTGATTTCGAGCTTCTATGAGCATTTAATGTTCAACTACCCCTGACATTTTAGCTTTCAAGCATTAATTCTAGGTTTTTCTATATAAACTTGAATTTTTACAAGTCATTTTCACCTAGTGTTTTTCTGTGACACTCTGATTTTACTGCACCATTTTGTACTTTCGAGGAATCATTTTCAAGGTAAGTTTGTTTTGGGTTATTTCTTCTTGGTTTATGATCATTTTGGGTTTTCTTTGTTTGTTTATTCTTTTTTTTTCTTCTTTTCTTATTTGAAAATGGAACCCTCATCATCCACCATTTTTCCCTTAATCATGTTATCTAATTCCCATAACTACAAATTCCAATACGTGTAGGCATCTAGTCTAGATTGCATACTAATTCCTTTCAAATATTCACAAGTATTGAATTTTCAATATATTCCCTTCAGTGATTTTAGGTTTTGTAGTTTCTATTTCAGAACCTTGCCTTTCGGAGTTTTGGAGATCTAAAGTTTTCAAGTTTCAGAGGCCCAAAGTTTTCAGAGTTTTAGAACCTTATGTATCAAAGTTTTGGAGGTCCAAAGTTTTTGGAGTTTTGTTTCATAGTTCTTCCATTTTAGGTTTTTAGAGTTTCATATTTCGGAGTTAGAGACTTTTGGAGTTGTTTTCGGACTTTTGAGACTTTGGCATTTCGGAACTACTAAAGGTATTTACAAAATTTCCAAAGGTAATTTGGATTCCAAATTCTGAATTAAATGTCAACCTCCTCATCGAGGGCAAGGAAAATATGAAGTATACACTTTAGGAATTAATCCTCACTCATGCCTTTCCTTAGACTTGGGAATATTAGAGATACCAACCTTGAAAAAATAGATTTTCAGTTTCTAGGAAATATTAAAAGATCCTAATAAGAAGCCTTGGATGAAGGCCATATTTGATAGTGGTCTCTCTCATTTGCTATGCAAGATTTCCTTCATCTTAGTAGAGACAACCCATTTTGATAAGGATTCTAAATTGGTCAAAGATGATGACGACAAGGTCATAATCAGGCTGGACACCAATTTCTTTGAGGATTTGTTTAAACTTCTATGTGTTGAAGGATATGCAACAATTTCACGAAGCCTCGTGGAACATTGGGACAAAGAAACGAAAATGTGTACAAAAGTCATGATGAAGAGTTACTTGGCCAATAATTTCATTAAGCTTCCTAAAACATTGTTTCGCTCAGACTTCATCCAGGAAGTAAGTGATCTTATTGTATTTTTGAGTCGAATTTTAGGTCTTGATTTTTCAAAAGAGAGTTTAGGAATGGATGTTCCTCTATATTTATACTATAAAGAAGAATAAGAAATTCATACGATGGGGAAACATATAAGAAGCTCAATTGTTTTCCAATTGGGAAATGTTTTAATGACTAAAAACTTCTTCATGAATTCCTTCCTCATTTATGTTGTTTCCACCATGGGGAAATTTAATGGTTTGAAGATAAAAGGTGTTAGAATTGTGTCGCATATTTATCAATTTTATCCTCAACTTACAAGGGAAGAAAGAAACAAACATTTTTGTAGAGTCAATCATGCCATTTTTTTGTCCTCCTTTATCATTTTGATAAATATTTGTATAATCGAAGGATTTCTGATGATGATCTTAAATAAGTATGGGAATGGGGAGCCATTTATCTTTAGTTTCCAACATTTACATACATCAAGATTCCTGGTTTCTTGGGTTCCCTAGAAAGTTACCAAGATGTCCCTACTGACAAATGGGTTTTGTTTGAATTGGTTTAACAATTGTTGGATTATCCCAAAATCCAGAACAAACAACATAAGGTGGGAGTCTAGTTTCCCATTTCGATTATAAGGTATACTTGTGCAATATTTATAAAGTGAATAATGTGGATGCGGAAATGTTTGAAGTTACTTTACAAACCTTTCATCCCAGAACCAACTTTGACTATTGGGGTAAGTTCATTGAAATGGGTTTAGCTAGTTCTCACGTGCCTCAACTAGAGGATATTTGGATTCATTGTCGAGATGAGGTTATCATCAGGAAATGAGAATATGAAAGATTGACTTTGGATGAGGTTAGAAAATTTGGTATTGTGGAGATCCCGGAGAAGATGGAGGATGATGATGAAGTGTCGATTCTAATATACGGGAGTAATAATGATGGCAATCAACCCTTTCCATGAATCAATTGATATCAAGAGGAGAATTTCAATACTAAGTAAAGGGTAGGGCTCATTTTACAAAGAACATATGATTGGTTAGCTACCTTGGGAATTTAACTCAAAGGGATAGATCAATCTATAAGAATAGAAGCCCAATCAACCAAGAGTCTCCTGGACTACACCCACTAAGGAAAAATGTCTACCCAAAAGGCCAATATAATTCATAGGAAGATTTCATTTGTTGTTGGAATTTACTCTTTTTCCAAGGCCCTACTTCTAAGGTTGTGTCCTCTGTAATACCATCATCATAAGTTGTTGAAGTTATTAACTCTCCGTTTTATCACAAAATCTTCCACCCCCTCCTTCCCTACCATTATCACTTCCTCTATCATTACCTTCTTCTTCTACACTCATCTCTTATTTTCCATCCCCATCCATGGCCCAAGTATTTTCATCCCTTCAAGTTCTCTCGGTAGGGGAAATGAGTGGGTCTCTAGTTTCACTTCATTACCTCAACAATTTTCATTTCCTTCCATTTCAACTTCTAGCCCATTACATCCACTCCTGAGGATATTCTCACATCCACCCCATCCATCATTACAACATCCATTTAATTATAAAATAATTTTACCAGTGATATTGTGTTATCTAGTGCTCTAGGTCTTTGAGTAGGCCGTGCCACTTTCATCTACATGTCTTTTATACCAAAATGGATATATCGCCAAAATCCAAAGCAAAAGAAGAAGGTGCCTCTGGTAGATGTGATAGATCTAAGTGTGTTGGAACCTACTCCGAGGAGATAGGAAAAACAACCAAAGATCGTCTCTAGTTTATCTATAAACCAATCAGGAGAGAGAGTCATGGAAGTTGCTACCCCTGTTGAGGGGAAGACTAAAGAGACTATCACGACAACAGACTATCAAATCTCTAGATTTTCACTAGGAAGGCAACACACGAAGGTGCCAAACAAGATGTGCAAGTGGATCTTGGGAATTTGTTGGAGAAATATGATAAAGATAAAGCTTCCAAAGATGAAATGAAGGTGAAGGTGGAACAACTCATTGTTCTATTAAGGAAAGTAAAAATAACCACTCCAATGAATGATCTTTCAACTATAACTACTCGACGTTTTCTTCGCTCTAGACGATATCTCATATCATGAGATTGAGAAGATAGGTCAGAAGGGAATATTAGTGAATGGATGGATAGAACACATGCTTCAGGAAGATAATCCTTTGATTAAAGAAGCTATTGAATTATATAATGATTTGCAAACTGAAAGAACCTCCATTCGTAGGATAGATGAAGTCTCTCTAAGGATAACAATAATCTAAATTTGAATCTATCCACGTGGGGTGAGATTATAGATGAGGATCTAGGTTTACTTCTTCAAGAAGATGTAATTGATGACATTTCTAAATTGTTCAAGTTTCATAAGGCTATAGAAATTAGATCCTAGGTGTTACAAGTTTTATTCAAAAGTTGGATGACAAACACGTGGAAATAATGGATGGTCTAAATGATGTCGAGAAAATTTGATAATATCAACTATAAATTTTTCAATGAGAATATTGATGCCCTTCCAGTGGATCAAACTAAATAAAATTTCAAATATTTGGTAAAGAAAGATGATGAAATAACTAGGACTTTTAATAGTGATTCAATTAATGAGTTGGTCTTGTGTGAATTTCACAAGTTGGTGAGGAAAGTGGTGAGTAAATTAAAAAAGTTGCCAACTAAAATTGCAATAGAAATTGATAAAGCGAGATGTGGTGAATCATTACGCATGCATAATAAAAGCGGAGTAAGAAGTACAAGGAATCATTAAGCATTTCATTAATTGTAAGCATTATATGACTATGTGGGAGAAAGAGCAGGAGAAAACCGAAGAAGAAAAAGATGTTGCAGGACCAAGCTAAGCTAGGCGGCCATGAAAGGACAGTTCAAGCTCTAGATCGGTCAAAGTTATAGGGTTGAATTAGTCAAAAATTTACAATTGCTTTTCTATTTTTATGGGATCTTGTTCCTGAAACTTAATTACATTCTATTTTTAGTAATTTGTTAGTTAAGGTTTATTGTAATGGTTTAACCTTGGGAGCTTATAAATAGTTGAGTTGCATTAAGTTTAGAGAGACTTTTAGATCATTGGGAAATTTACTCTTCAAGCTTGGAAGAGTGATTTATATACTTTGAGCCTTTCGGTTGTATTGAACAATATTTTTCCGTGAAAAGTCTAGTTTCTTGTGTTAATCATTAATCAATTTATAGCTTGTGAATGTTTAAATCTTTTATGTGATTGGTTAATATGACTTTATCCTATTTATATTGTTCTAATTCATGTGAAAAGTGATATTGCTACTTTTAATTAGTTATGGAAAATTTGTTTCCTTTCATTTACAAGGTTGCATTATAATTTATAGGCATGGATAGAAGAGGATTGAAAGACATGTGCATATCATATATTGTTGTGGGGAGTTGATTGTGCATTTAAGTGGGTCTATTTGTTCAATATACTTGGTACATCACATTATTCCTTTTGTTATCTCTAACTTTAAGCTCGTCGAGTTGAGTAGATTAGAATTATTTTCAAAGGTTTTAGTATTGCATATTGATCTTAAATCAAGTGCTCCAAGTTAAAAAGGAAACCACCGTTATCCGGAGGTTCATCCAAAGGTGACAAGGTCCCACACCTTGGGGGTGTTCCAATGTTGCATGAGATCACTCAAAGATTGAACGGGTTAATGATCTACGTGACAATAGCTAGTCTAGAGGCTGCTACCTTAGGACCCAAGGTTATATTATCTTATGAAAAATATTTGATGAACCCATTCATTCATCTAGTCCAATCAAACCTTACCCTCCTCATTGGGATATTCCCATGTTTACCAAGTTCAATAGCAAGGGATATCCCTAACAACATCTTCGCACATTTAAACACACATGTTACCTTATCACACATGATTAGAAAATGATGCTTCACACCTTCCTATGTATTTGGTTAGTCCAACATTGGATTGGTACAATGGGATTTCTCAACATTCCTTATTCTCCTTTACCTAGCTTGTGTAGTTGTTCCTAGAAAATGTTTGATTAATATTGCATGTAAATTCACTATCAATGACTTGTATGCCATTAGATAGTTTGATAACAAGTATATAATAGATTTTATCACTCGATGGCATGAATATTAAGCCAAATCTTATTTACTATGCCAAAAACTAAGGTCATCTAGCTCTTATCATGTTCTTGTGTGAAGCATATTTCTTCTACATTGCAAATCCAATATTTCCAAACATTTGAAGAAGCCTTTACCATGGCTCACAAACTTTAAACTCATGCCCTTGAGAAAGGAAAAATCAAACTTAAATCAAACAAGGCCAAGACCAAGTTCATCGGACCTACTATACATAGCGAGAAGTCTAACACTACTACCAATACCATCTCGGTTTGATCCCCATCTACATCGCCCTCTAACACGAAGTCTTCACAAAGAGATTTTAGACCATTTTCTAAATATACCCCCTTGGAGGAATCCTATAGTTTGGTTTTTGACAAGTTCATGGTAGTAAAATCCATCCAAATTCCTCCCATATGACCTGTGGATGAATCGTGACCCAAGCCCACTTGGTATCATAAATCCCACTAAATATCATCAAGTCAAAGGTCAAGACATTGAGAAATATCGTTCCTTCAAAGATCACATCTAACAACTTATAAATCAAGGCGATATCCAAATAGATAGCTCCACCACTTTACCTAATCAACCACTCAATAAAATTAAGCAATAATTTCCTAATTAACCACCAAAAAATGAAGCTACCCCTTTTACATCTCAACTGCCAAATGCTCACACCATTAACACCATTAATCAATATCTCATCTCATCAACAACTCGTCATTTTCCTAAATTAGACATTCTTCCTACCCCTTATTTAGAACCTATCGTATCCACAACTATCACACCTATATCAACTTGTACCACTTTTCCTATACCTATGCCTACTCTTACCCTTACCACATCTGCATTAACTTTGACTATCACGCCCCAATATATCAAATCAATCATGCCCCAATACATCACATCAGATTCATCCTCACCACCTATGTCTATAACCATCTCAACCATACCTATTATCACTACATCCCAATCTCCCACATCTACATCAAACACACCTATTACTACACCTACATCACTCATTTCGACATCAATCCCAACTACACTCATTTTTATCACATATACCTCTACAAACCCACTTATAACTATCCAAAACCTATCTCGACACATGTACACATATATTTACATATGTATATATCATCCATTCTATCCCAATATTTTACACCCACTCCTCCTCTAACATCCATTCCTATATCTACATATATATCTTACCACACAAATCACATCCTCTCGATTTACAAACATATCAATGATACCCCTTGCAACATTTGTAAAGCAAACACCTCCATAAAAATAAACACAAAGGGCATTAATTCTCCCTCTACCAAATCAACTATTTCTACATCAACCAATCCCAAACCTACACCAAAATCTTCAAATCCATTGGTTGAGATTATAGTTACCCCCACCAAGGGTAATAATCATCGATCCAAATTTAAGACCCATGGTAAACGGACCCAAAAGTCTCAGAGGAATCCTTGTAAGAAGATATATCTCCCCTCTTCTCAACAATCCAACATTAAAAAATACATCTCGGACATATTTTAAGGCCAACCCCTTCATCTAAGAAACCCATCCACATTTAATCCAAATCTAAACCATCTAATCCCCTCCTAAAGTTGATTCATCTTCCAAGACGCCTAATCCACTCATCTAATCTACATACACATTTTCCACTAAATCCAAGTCAATATATCCTATCAAAACCCATAAGAGTCACTTTTCCCATGACACTTAGATACGGTCCTATGCGGATATACTTCAACATTTAACTTGAATATCTATAATCATGCTTCCTCCTATTAGAGAATTTAATCCTAATAGTAAGAAGCGATCATAGTTTGATCATAGTTGCATTTGTGCCTATCATCGTACTTTGGGCCACGAAATTGAGCATTGTAAGACCTTTTAGACAATCATCCATAACCTTATTGAGAAATAAGTTTTACTTTTCAAGGGAAACATACTTCTCCATCTACAACCAATCCAATTCATATCTCATCCATCGGGTTTCCCAAGATTCCGTCATCCACATCATCCCTTAGCATCTCTTATGTACATGAAAATCCTCCTAAGGAAGGTCCTCCCTTATACATCAATATTGTTTATCTTTCCAATCACCCCTATGATCCCCAACCATCTATCCAATCTAAATCCAAAGGTATTATTGGCATTCCATTTAAGATGATTCCATTTAAACTCCTTCGACATCCACTAACTAATATGCGTATATTTTGTCCAAAGTGATATAATATTTTTTACTAGGGGGATATGGGGCATCCTCACCTTGTTTTTAACCCCATCGCGTCTAAGCATCCCATCCAAATCAATCCAAAAACCCCCTTGATGTTAGGGGACTTCACTTTTGACATTGTTTTAATCTCATCTAATCTTACCCAACCCATCTATTTATCATCTTATCCCACCTTTGTGGCCATGTCTATGCCTCTCTCGGGGCACCATACATTGTTTTTCCTAAAGCCCACCTTTGTGGCCATATTTGTGCCTCCTTTGGGGCACCTTCCATTTCAAGTCCACCCTTGTGGCCATATTTGTGCCTCTTTTGGGGCACCATATTTCCTTCCTTCTCATCAAAGTCCACATTGTGGCCATATTTTTCCTCCTTTTAGGGACCATTCCATCTTATTCATCAAATTCCACCTTTATGACCATATTTTTCCTTCTCTTAGACCATTCATACTTATCCTAAATCCACCATTATGGTCAAGTTTTTCCCTCTCTTGGGGACCACTTATTTTTCATCACAAGCCCATTCTCATGGCCATCTATCCATCTCGTTAGCGGCGCATATTTTTACTTCCTCAAGGGTAGAGTGTAGTTTTTATCTTTTCTCATATATCTCATTGTATTTCATCTTTCATAAGCTCTCATCCTATCTCGAATGCAAATTTAATTAGGACATTGCATGGAAATGTTTCCCTCCCTTGATGGAAAATTGGACGTGGAACCACTTAATGCTTTGCGCTTGCAACCATTCTACTATTAGCACACTAACAATGAGATATTAGTTATACCTTTAGATCAATCCTCCATCTCGGCCTCTTCCATCTTCCATTGTGATGATTTGGACTTATGTGGTATTCTATCACTCCTAGACATGACCTTAAATATGGGCACCATGGTGCTACCCATAGCATATTCCTTATTGTGGGTTCTCCTTTTTGGTGAGAACTCTATGATCATTACATTCATCACCCTCTCAATTTCTTATTGAAATCATGCAAAGGGGAGGGGCTAGGGGTATCTCTTGTACATTCATTATCCCCTCTAAGTGGTCTACTTAGCTATTCCCAACTCTACCCCATGTGAAATTTGAAATTCATGGATGCTCAAATAAAAATCAAAGTTATCAAAATAAGTGATGCCTAAAAGGACAATTGTTCATGCAAAAAAATCAAAAGCATGCAAATCAAAGGCATAAAATAAGGAAAGGGAAAAGAATAGACTGATCCCTTAAAGGAAGACTATCATATATATTATTCTTGGCATATATACTATGTATAAAGTAGACCATACCCTTGGAGGATGGTTACTCTTTTATTATGACATTTGAAGGCTTCTGCATTGATCAACATTCCATTTTATCAACATGCTCAAAAAGATTCATGCATTGATCAAATTTCTTCTAATATTGCTCTTTTCCCTTCCTAGAGCTAGGGCATAGAATTAGGAAACACCAATTTTGGAGAACCCTCTTCCCATGTACAAGTTACATCTCAAACCCCTTTGTCATGTCAACACTAGGTTTACGAGTTCATCCTTTTTCCCTCATGATTTTTGGTATAACTAACTATCGTTGGTTATGTTCTAACATTATGTTTTGGTCACATGTGCCTTGCGTTACCTGGATCCCCCTCTTGTTTACCTCCAATGTAGTTGGAGGCACCCTTTCCTTGTGCATTCCTCGATGACGTAACATTGTTTGTACCCTTTGGTCGCATATTATTTGATTAGTATCTATTATCTCATGTATTACACCCTAGCTATGTCATATAGCTTTATTCAATCTATCTCATCCAAATCTCATCCAATCTATCTCATATTACATCCACTTTTGTGGCCATCTTTGTGTTCCCTCTCGGGCACCATATCTCACATTTTCTATCTCTCCTTTTGGCCATTTTCATTCTCTTTCGGGGAACCATTTCCTCTTATCATCTTGAAGTCCACATTTGTAGCCATATTCATTTTTCCTCCAGGAATTTAATTTAACATCCAATCCCATCCAATCTACTATAAAAAGTACACATTTGTGGCCATATTCATTTTCCCTCTGGGAATTTTAATTCTACATCCAAATCATTAGTTTATACATTCAAATTCCCATTAGGCCATACTTATTTTTTCCTCGGGCATATTATTTCACCATTCATTTTCTGATTTGAATTTTCGGCCTTTTTCGTGTTGTGTTTTGGGTCACCATAAAATCCATCACTCCTGAAGCTTCACATTTTCTTGTCAACTCCCTTTCTGAGCCTAATTATACTTAAAATATCTCTCTTCCCTCTCCTTTTCAGCCACAAGGTCTGCCATCTTACTCCATTCTAGCTTCCTCACCTAGTGCTTAGAAGAAGCTTAGTCAGACATAGGAAATGCTTCCAAACTCCATGTAATGATCAGGATATTTATTTCTAAAGGGATAACACACAAGAAAAATCCTCTTGGCTCTCTCAAGAACTAAAACTCAATAATCTCTGAACAGGAATACGCAGAAATTGTGTACTCCAAGGTGTAACTCATCAAAACTCTACTCCACTAGTGATCAACAACATGCGTCCAAATCAAATCAGCATCATGCAGCCTCTGATACTCATCTTGGGTCCATACGCGAGGTCTTTAGTACCATATTGATCTAGATGCATACACCAAAAGCCATTCATACAATTCCACTAGAAAAAAACAAAATAAGGTCTTATAAAACTCATGATACAGATGTTCTTCTACCCATTTACATGCATAAAACTCAGGTCCATTATTAAATCTATGAGAAAACTCATCCTCCGTGCTTTTAAGACATGCTTTGACACTATCCAAGGTTAAGTGCTCAGTCATCACGCACCATTCTCACAACATATTTGAAAAGAGGTCTCGTTAACGGAACAAAAATATAGTCTCTAATCACTGCTTGCCTCAAAAACCATTCCCAAACGCGCTGACATATCATTTAGTTTATCCTAGAATCTCACCTGAGGCGCGCACATGCACCAAGCCCCTCCTTTATGTGAGCTTCGTGAGAATGTTCTTTCTTAACACGAGGATGTAATACAACCAAAGAATAAGTGCATCCATTCATGGAATTTAAGATGTAAGCATTTACTCCTAGCCTAATGCACTCAAGCATATAACAACATGATCAACTCAATGAAAGTATAATCAACCAAGAGATAACATCAAGAAAACTCGTAACAGGGATATGAACATAAGGAAAATAAATAGACCAAGACCCATCACACATGAGTGTTTCATAATTACTTCATTATATTTACTAGCCAAAATATGGTAGCCAAGATTACATCAAAAGAGTCACATTCATGGAAATGTTCACACTAGCAAAGATTTCCTTACATCACAGAGCTCATCATTATACATTATATAATAATGCTAAATATCTTACTCCCTATCCTCTCTTACTTCTACATCCATCCTTACTTATCTCTCCTTTTTCCTCTACAAAACCATCCATCCATTTAGAATAATCATCCTCCTTTCCTCTTAACCACTCATCATTATCACCTACGAAATCTTGAAGGAATCGACTTATGATTTCTCTACCACTACCCAGGAATATGCCAGATGTTGCCATGTGTTTCCCTCAATCAAGTGCATTTTAGCATGCATGTGTCAGCTAATCCTTAATAACCTCGACTCCTTATCCTTTCATGATAACTATATTGATGCCTGGAATATCCTTTCCTTGAGTCGCAAGTCTCCATGGCTTATCCACATCTATATCTGGTCACTTTTCTATTTGCTCCCTATGTGTCTTTTCTTGTTTTCCAAAACTCACTAAGTCTGAATCTGTCTTGATTAGGCACGAGCCTTTGTGCCTCTCTAAGAATTAATTATGTGCATGCCTTTGCACCCTTCTTCCACATGCCACAAGGCTTCGTGCCTTAGGTATTTTGTTATTGTAGGGGACCAACACTATGCTTTTTCTACCAATCTGTATCTTCTAACTACCCATGACTCATCCTAAAACAACCTAATCCTACCCACATGCTTTAAAACAACTTTTCCAACTCTTAAATACACCAAATCACACCAAAGTAAAAAAATGCCCATTTGGGGAAACTTTCCCCACAATCGGTGGCGACCTATCCTAGTCGCTTAATCGACCCTATAAAATTAAGTTACAACTTTCCATAAACGAGATGAAAATCATCGAGAATGTAACAAGAACATGAAAATAACACAACAAAAACATAAAATACACACAAGTTTGAATTTCTTCCATTCTATAATTCCATATCGAATGTGCCTCCAAATCAGGTTCTCCCAATAATTCCAAAATCCTATCCTCAGCCATGGCATTGTCTCCCATAGTTAGGCTCTTAGCAAACTGTAATGCCTCATTCAACATTGGCTTGGTACTTTGATATTCAAAGGTTTAAATCAAGTCATCTATTAACTCTGCTAGTTCCTTGTTTGACGGAGTAATTCTGAATGAATGTACCATGCATGCACACAAACTGTAGTGTGGAATAAAACTTGTGCACCCAAAGGGAAGGGGGTAAAGCTTCCACACCGTTCTCTCACATTATTGAACATGTTCTGAGGTGGGTGCCCCTCCATCATAGCCACAAATTTTAGTAGGCGCATTGCTCTGGAAGAATCTAATAGAGAGTGCATTCCTCACCTCATGTCATTCTAGAAGATTGTCCTAGTGTGTCACCCCCACCATTGTGTTGCGGTCCTGCGCAATGTGTAGATAAGCATGTTTTACCTTTCAATATCACATCTCCATTGGGATTTCATATCTCACATGAAAACATTAGGGTTACCTTCCCGGTGTAGCTCATAAAATTCTTTCCTTTCAAACACCTAAGTGGGCGCACCTTTATCACCCTTGTAATAGAGCCCTGCAATTATCACCCAATTAACTCATATGTCTTGTGCACCCAATTATCACATGCTACACTAGTGGTATCACTCATAGATTGAGTGTCTTCCCACTGAATAACTCCCTCGTAGGGTGTATCACCTCAGGGTCCCTGATAACGCACACATAGATTATTTTGAGGGATTTATCTCCCAAGGATCAATATAGGTCTTGAATTCCCATCAGTTAAGGGGATGATAACCCATTCTTCCTTGTTCTCAAAAATTATGTATCCCTTATTGAACCTTAGGTCCGCATTATTCTTATAGCACCAGGGGTGCCCAAGTAATGCTTTGGAAAGTTTTCCACCTCAGCTAGTGCCAAGACTTGAAGTCTCTAGTGAATTTCACCCCTTGGATAGTGATAGCAATATCCTTCAAGATACCAATGGGCATTGCCTTTATCTTGTTAGCCATATATAACACATTTGAGGATGGCTGTAATGGGGTCCTTCCCATTTGATGTCATGCATCTAGGGTGAGAACATTAACCTCCACACCCGTGTCTATCAGAATATTTCTTAGGATTCATCCATTGACTATTGCATTCAAGGTAATCTCCTTATCATAATCAATGGTGTGAGGGGGAAGGTTAGCATGTAAGACTTATCGCTCATGCTCTGTGCGAGAACATAATAATTTATCCCATAACCATTCCCTAGCAAAGGGATGATATTCTCTTACCTCAACATTTTGCATACTTCCTTGACTTCATCCAGATCCTTTTGTGGAGCCTCAGAGAATTTCATTTTCTTTGACTATCGTGACTTCTCCTTTAGGCACTAGATCTCTCCTTGTAGGCTTCGAATCACATCCATGGTCTCCGATAAACCTCTTTTTGATGAGTAGGATCTAGATACTTCCCATGCACCACCTCTTCTCTTGTGACCAATGGTCTCTGATTTGGTATCTCCCTAGCGCATGCATCCTCATATTGCATTGTCACCAGTACATGTTCTAACTCTGACTCACACGCCACACTTGGAATCCATTGCGAGTCATCCTTCTTCACGCTTACCATTCCGGTGCCTTTATCCTTCCCCTATTGCTAGCTTATGTGTTTAAATAAGTCTAGGAACTTCTCATACTTGTGCTTCTTCCCACACCAAGAGAAATGTAGTAAGTCGGGAATTCGTGCTTATAATGTTATGTGGACCTATAGTTTTAACTTGGTCGCATGAGGAAATTCACTTCTTTCACCTCCAAAATTGCCATGACCTCTAAATCCTCCGCGTAATCCTTGTTTAAAAGATCATCCATCCACAGGCTCTTCATAGTGACGACCATTTTCCTTATAAATTTTTACAACATTGGTCTAGTGCACATCAATAAAAATGACATCATGTATCTAGTTAATCAATCTACAATCCTTGGTGTCATGAGTAGTAGAGGTGTAAATATTACAATACAAAGACACATTCTTATGGATCACGCATTGTAGCAGTGGAAACCTACTTGCATCATGATCCCCATGGAAAATATCATAGTCTACCATTATCGTACATACCGATCTTCGAGGAAAACTATCCTTTGTATGCCCCTCTACCCCAAAATCCATGCACCATAGGCCATTATGAGTCTCATTTGTTGAGTTCATAGAAAAGTTCTATATCTGCTTTTCCATGACAACAATATGAGTTTCAAGAAAAGGACTAACACTTGGTATCCATGCTTCCCACAACCTCACAGTGCAAGGCATCCTCTAAGGCCTCATGCGGGTTTGTGAAATTCTTATGCAAAAGTGATCTCTTGAAGGGTGTTATTAGTCCTCCAATGAACCATTGAGCATGCTGAGAAGGATGAATATCATAAGACAATTTTGATAAGAGAGTTTTAAAATGTGCATCATACTCCCACACACTCTCTATCATACCTTGTTGAATCTCCTTCAGCGTGCTAATGATCTTCTATTTAAACTTAAGAATATGGAATTCAACTAAGAAGGCATTACACAATGCGGTATAATCTACTATTTTATGGTGGGGTCATACTTCCGAGTACTAAATATGTGTGCGCCCTCAGTAACGTTGTTGCAAACTGACTTGCCTTCCATTCTAGGGTAGTGATCCCCTTTACACACCATAACAACTCACATTTGTGTACATGTTCTGCAACATCCTCAACACCTTTTAATCTGGTAGATATAAAGAAATTTCAAAAAAAAAAAATTCGAGCTGGTTTAGGTCCTTTCTCGCTTGATCCAGAACCTTGATTCCCTCCGGTGTTGCCTCCACCACTAGATCCACCGGTTCCTATTCCTCATGACCCACCAGATCCACCTCTTGTAGCTGGAAAAGGTCCTAAAGTGGTTGCGCCTTGTGTCCCCACCGCCACATTAAATTACACACCAATAGTCTATGATATTGCACTACTACCAGATGTGTGTCCCATGCCACTTCTAGATGTGATACCCAAGCTTTATGTACCCATACTTTTTCCAAATCTAATTCAAGACAAGATAGCCCCAAACATAGGAAATGATTGTGCAGCCATAGATGTACCAAATGAAAAGTTATACCTCCTAGGTGTTGATTGGTTACTTCCACTAATACCAAATGGGTTATTAATACTTATATCTGGATTTGAAAAACTAAGCACAAGGGGTTGGTCACCAAGTGGATTTAGATGTGTGCCAATAACTCTTATCATTTCTTTATATGAAAGTATCTCTCCAGAAGCCGAGGGGGTTTCTCTTCCGTGCTTTCCAAGATGGGGTAGCATAGGCTCGCTTAGGTTCCACATCCTACGCTTGAACCTCAAATCCTTCCCGTAACCTCTCGCCTCCATAAATCCATCACTCCCATAGCTTCACACTTGTCTTGTCAAATCCCTCTCTTGAGACTCATTATACTTAAGTCATCTATCTTCCCTCTACTTTTAGCTACAAGTTCGCATATTTCTCCACTCTAGCTTCCTCACCCGGGCGCTTAGAAGAAGCTTAGCCAGCCATAAAAATTCTTCCAAAATCATTGTAATGATCAAGATATTTATAGCTAAAGGGATGAAATGCAAAAATGATCCTCTTGGCTATCTCAAGAACTCAATCTCAGCAATATCTAGGCAAGAATATGTAGAAATCATGTACTCCAAGGTGTAACTCATCAACACTCTACTCCACCAGTGATCAACATTGCACATCCAAGTCAGATCAGCATCATGAAACCTCTAATACTCATCTTGGGTCCATACACAAGGTCTATAGTACCAACTTGATTTAGATGCATACTCGAAATCCATTCATACAAATCCACTAAAAAACAACAAAATAAGGTCTCATACAACTCATGATACAAATGTTCTTCTACCCATTTACATGCATCAAACTCAGGTCCATTATTAAATCTATGAGAAAAATCATCCTCTGTGATTTTAAGCCATTCTTCGACACTGTCCAAGGTCAAGCGCTCTATCATCATGCACCATTCTCACAACAACTTTGAAAAGAGGTCCGTAACGGAACCAAAATGTAGTCTCTAATCATTGCTTGCCTCAACAGTCATTCCCAAATGTGCTGGCATATCATCTTGTTTAGCTTGGAAGCTCACCCAAGGCACGCACAGGCACCGAGTCCCTCCTTTATGTGAGCTTTGTGAGAACATTCTTTCTTAACAAAAGGATGTAATACAACTAGAGAATAAGTGCATCCATTCATGGAATTTAATATGTAAGCATTAAATCCTAGCCTAATGCACTCGAGCATAGAACAACATGATCAACTCAATGAAAATATAATCAACCATGAGATAAAATCATAAAAACCTATAACACGCATATGAATATAAGGAAAATGCATAGATCAAGACCCATCATAAATGAGTGTTTTGAGAATGAAATCATTATATTTATCAGACAAAATATGGTAGCCAAGATTACATCAAAATAGTCTCATTCATGGAAATGTTCACACTAGTAGAGCTTTCCTTAAATCATAGATCTCATCTTTATAAATTACACAATAATGCTAAATCTCTTACTCCCTATCCTATCTTACTTCTACATCCATCCTTACTTATCTCTCCTTTTCCTCTGTGAAAACCATCCATCCATTTAGAATAATCATCCTCCTTTCCTCTTAACCGCTCATCATTTTTACCTATAGAAGCCTGAAGGAATCGTCATGATTTCTCTACCACTACCTAGGAATATGCCAAATGTCACCATGTGTTTCCCTCAATCGAGTTCCTTTTAGCATGCATGTGCCAACTAATCCTTAACAACCTCGACTCCTTATCCTTTCTTTGAGTCACAAGTCTCCATGGCTTATCCACATATTTATCTGGTCACTTTTTTGTTTTCTCCCTACGCATCTTTTCCTGTTGTCCAAAACTCACTAAGTCCCGAATACATCCTTCCCGGGAGTGAGCGTTCGTGCCTTTCTAATAATTACTTGTGCATGCCTTTTTGCTTTGTTTATGTTTTCCACAAGGCTTCGCACCTTAGGTACTTAGTTACTTTAGGGGCCCAACACTATGACTTTTCTACCCACCCCTATCTTCTAACTACCCATGACTCATCCTAAAACAACCTAATCTCGGCCACATGCTTTAAAACAAATTTTCCAATTCTTAAATACACAAAATCATGCCAAAATAAAAAAGTGTCCCATTTGGGGAAAATTTCCACGCAATCAGCATGTGACACCTTTCCATAATTGGGTGAAAATCATCATAATGCAACAAGAACATGAAAAGAGCACAAAAAAACACAAAAGACACACGAGGTTCAACTTTATTCCATTCTACAATTCCTCCTTCAAACCAAAGCATATCATCAACCATCTTGTAGCCCTTGGAATTCATTCTTGATCATTTGTATAACATCAGATACATTGATTTTTTTGCTATCTTATATCATTTTTATTGCTATCTTATCCAATCTAACATCTTGTAGGTTTACCTGGGGTTGTAACTTTGTTATCGGGTTTGTCTTCCAATTCTTATTCTTGCGGGTTGGTTTTTAGTCCTCTTACTCTCAACCTTGCCTTACCTTGCTATAGTCGCCATAACCCGACTTGAGTCACTTTGTCAACTTAGCTCTATGTTACTATGTTTTACTATCTCCAGATCCTTCTCCATCCTCTTCTTCTGTGTTTTTTTCTATTTCGGTCTATCGGGGCCATCATCCCACTCCCTTGTTATCTCAAAACCAACCTATATGTACCCAAGTCACCGTCGACCATGGTCTTGATTTATAATCCACCCTTCCAATATCTGTTATCTTCTAGTTTATGTTCCTTCATATTTCTCCTGTAGGTTGATTTCATCATAAACAAGCCCTAATTTTGTATCAAGATTACTTCCAAATCTTGCAAGGTCTACATATTTTACTTGTTGTTCTATATCCTCTTGCTCGGGTTGTCATCGACTTGCTGTACACTAGGTAATTGTTAATTTATAGTTATTTAAATTAAATCAATATCTAGATCAAATCTCAGTTACTTTTAGATTCTTTATTTCTTCAATTTCTACATGGTATCAGATTATCCATCATTTATATCACTTTTTATTTTAAAATGGGGGTTGAAATCCACCAAGGAAGTTAACGCTCTTGGATCCACTTTTTCAGAAATCCCCACACATATTATCTGATCAATTTTATTTAGTGTCTTTGATTTGTAGGTTTATCAAGCTCACAATGAGAATTTACCATATAATTTTCACCCATTCATCCATCACATCGCATTTGAGCTACCATAAACACTCCATCATTTCTGAGTTGTTCATATTTTTTAGTAGCTAACTCATTAACTTGAATCAAATGAGAAAACTAGATCAAAAAATTGTGCATGCATTCTTTATTAGATATTCGACGGGAACTTCGATATCATCCTTACACAACCACTTTGTGAATATTAAGTAACCATTACAAAGTTTGGTAGAGCTTTGGACATAAAATTAAACACTTCTCTATTATTCGATGTATAATGCATTTATCTATTATATATCCATTACAATAGGAAAATAGCTTCCTACTAATATGAAGTAATAATAACTAACCGTTCATAGATTTATGGGTATAACCAAATAACCAAGAAAAATAACATGTCACAATTAATTACCATAAAGTAATAATACATATGCTTATTTAAATGAAACACTAAAGAATATAAATTCCTAACATTCCCCTAGTGTGAACATGGGAGAAAAAAATTGCACTTATTTTGCAGGTTTGTCACCCCTGTATGCTCATGATCTTGGCACACTTGATGGTTTTTAAAAAGGATGACCAATAATCTTGGTATGAACCCCTGCTCATCTGGTATGAACCATTTTCATCAAATATGGACCCCTATTCAAGGTATGAACCCTTGTTCATCCTCTTCAAGTATCATGATGTTGTTGTTACTTAGTGCTTTCATTTTCTACTATATTTTCACATCAAGAAAGTACATAGGAGTAGAATTCAATAGAATGAAAATATAAAATTTGTGTTAGGTTCCCCCCACAATGTGAAATCTCCATTATTTAACAATCCACAAAACTGAAATGAAGCACACTGTACACAACTGAAAAAAATCCTAACTCTGAAAAGAAAGTAAACTCACACCATAAAAAGGCCACCACAACTATTATGCGGCCTTGTCATTGATGATGAAGAGAGGAAATTGTTTTTCCTCCATCCTTTAGTGCCCCCTTCCTCTAGTACATTGTCTTCATCCTCATCATATTAGCTAGCCCTTCTCTCCCTCTTCATTCTTCTATCTCCAGGTTCTAATTTCTCATTAAGAATGTACGTTTTTATTTTTCATCCTATTCACTTAAGTGACCCTCAATATTACCATTGTAAGAGTCCTTTTTCATTAATAATAAAAATACTCACTTCTAGGAATATGAAAGGTCACAAGTGATGGGGATAGGTGAAAATTCATGTGGAGGGTAGATGAAGAGACAATTTGTAATTCTATAAATTGGAATGGCTTCTCCATTCCAAAGGGTTGGAAATTGTTGATTGAATGTATGTTGTTGAGATTACCACCTGCTAGTGTGTATGTTTTTGTTGTTTTTGTGCCTTATTATTAATTGAGTACATATTTATAAGTATTAAAATAACCATATTTATGTATGCATGTGTTTTAAATTAGTTGTAGTTTGTGAAGCTTTACAAAAACATGTTTTATAAGTATTTTGGTCAAGATTTAGCACAAAAGGAATGAAATATTATGTAATAAATTTTTGTGCCTAATATGTTTTCAAAGTCGACATTTTCACCTTGTCTTGTGCACCAATTCATATGATGGGTTATGATTTAACCATTGCAAGTAAAGCCATGAATTGTATAAGGTAGTTGGGTCTCATTGAGTGGTGCATCAAACTATGCTATACTATGGTGTATTTCCATAGGACTATGTTTTATATTTAATATCATATGGGTAACTTGTAGCTACAAGGGAAAACTGTAAGTAGGAAAGTATTATGTCAATATAAGCTTGTTACACTTATGTTAGGGATCAAATAGGAGAATGCTGATCAATATTGATAAAAACATATCCTTGTAAAGATTGTGAATTAAAATGCAAATATTTATATATATTATGTTGTACCACATCTTAGTTGTGATTTATTCATGAGTTTTTTTATTTTTGAAATTGAATGAATAAATATTTGAGTCATGTTACCTTTTATTCCATTTTTACTATGTATTCGATGGATGCATAGTATAAGGAATCTCTTAATAAAGAACCCTAATTGGGATTGCATCAACAATAAATGAAGAAAATGATGATGATTTTGGTGATTTCTCTTTAATTTTCATTACAATCCTCTTTAATTTAATAATAATTCAATATACATAGCTAATAATAGAAAAATGGGTGGTATGGAAGTACACCCCAAAAACTAAAGTCACATGAATGGCATGTGATAGGTCAAATTACATGTGTGAAAAAAACCTAATGGATTTTCAACCAAAAAGGTTACGAGAACATAAACAAGGAAAAAATCAAGCAAAAACCATGAGCAAAGTAGTGGATGGAGGCAGAGGTGGAGGAAGGTTATCATGCTTGTCACCCCAACTAGATCTAGCTTGTGGTTCCACATCAATAACTATAACCCTTACATCTTTTTCTTCTACATTATCATCATGTTGTGGAGAAATGGAAAAAGAAAGGAGGGGAAATTTATCGAGGGGGACCTCCCATTGATCACCTGAACCATCGTCATTGCTACCATTCAGGGTTTTCCATATGTCATTTATAACATGCATTTAGACTTTAGAAATGTCGGTAGGAACAAGAATCCTCCATCCACATCTATCCCATCAGTGGCCGAGGGCCGAGGATATTGCGCCTATTATGAGATCCAAAATGTGGCCAAACACGACCATGACCACATGGTGGGTAATGAGGGCACAAACGATCTAGTGGTTCCCAAATGGTGAGCATGGAGCATTTCCCCAATGGTAAATAATATTTTGCATATGCTCCACCTACAGGTAAACTTTCTCTATCTAGATATGAATATGGAGAAACACATTCGAAATCAAAATAACCTACTTAGAAACAAAGAAGCTTATATCCATTAGAATTTGATTGAAAATAGAAAATTTTCTATCTTTCTAAATATAAAATGTAATATCCACTATGATTAATTACAAAATCTTTCTATATTTTATAGGTAAAGAATCCAAGTCCCTAAGGAGGATCATTTTTAGGTAAAGGATTTTTGAAGAAAAAGGAGAGAAAGGGAGTGGATCCATCACCATGTAGATTGCACAAATGAGAAAAAATATAAAAATTGTTTGATGGATTCTAGTTGATAGAAAAAGGGCCACATTGGGTTGGTAACTCCAAATTACTTAAGTCTATCCCTAATATGAAGGACTTGATAGAGAATGCACCAAAGAAAATGAGATTTCTCAAGTTTTGTAGGAATCTCTGTTGAGTTGTGGAGCACAATTGCTTCAGTTTAGCTTACAATGGAAACTTGTTGGAAAATACAATAACCATCATCGGTTAAGGGAGAACCAAAGCATCAGTCACCTCGGTGGCATCGATCGAGCAAGGAGGAACCGACAGCGGTTAGGGCTAACCGACATTGGTTACCTGTGCGAGGATGTTTTAATTAACTCTCGGGAATTAGATCTATTTTTAGCATTAAAGTATATCTATTGATTGTAATTTCATGGCTAAGTTCCTAAGTCTATAAATGACTATATAAGCATAAAATCTAGGGTTTAGAAGTGATGATTAACAAGAATTAGAAAGAACTTACAAAAGTTGGTGAGAGAGAGAATTCTTGGTGATGAAGCAAAAACTTGAGAGAAAGAAAGTACTTGTACATCTGAGAGGTGTGGAAGATTGTATATCTTGTCAAAGCTTTGGATAATAGATTGACTTGTTTCTTGGTGGACGTAGCCCACACTGGGTGAACCATGTTAAATATGGTGTTGATTTATGTCTCTTGTTTTGTATATTTCTTCTAGTAGAATATCCACTTTTATTTGCATGTATGCTTAGATCTGATATATTTTCAGTACAACTGGTGTGCTAACCCCAACATTTGCCAAATATTTTCAAATATCCTCGACCAATTTTTTTGGAAGAGTTCGATTCCATCAGAAATTGATCATATAAACCAAAAGGTAGTTTCCACTAAAATGTGATAACCAACTAGGGGTTGTTATAGAAAAAGGAGTTACAAATGGCTAGTTCGGTCTGACCACCCAAATATTGGAGGGGAAACTCCAATTTTATAAATATGTTCATCAAAATAGTTTAAATGATGGTGGAGATGGAATGAGCATCCAAATTGGAAAGATAAAATTGTTGCTTAATATTTTCCAATGGCAGCCAACTCTTGGTTTGCTAATAGAACATATATTTGTGATATGGTAAAAAAAATTTAAAAAGAAAATCAACCTTTTGATTCCGGGAGAAAGTGCAAGGAAGCACCCTAGAATTATAATAGGGAGATTACCGAGATGGAATGTGGGTTAATAGAAAAACCATTCTAGAAGCCATTCCCCATGCAAATGAGGTGGGGTTTTAGAAGTTCCTATGCGTTCTAGATACGTTTGGCCATAAATGTGCCTACAATTTTGAAAGAAACAAGAGTGACTAACAGGTATTGAAAATCTATCCCTTTCTAAGATTTCCTTCCAATTGGAAGCCCTTGGAGAATGAATGTTTGAGAATAAATTTCCATTATTCAAAACCATTTAGTCCTTGAATAATCCATTTGACGCCAAGGTCACAACCTTTAAGCTGGATATAAAGGATCCCCGAGAAATCTCGCCTCTTTAGGTATGTAATAGATCATGCCATGTCACCTTATGGAACGTTCAAAGCCTTTGGAGTTGGCCCAAAGAAAATCCCTTAATAGTTTTTCAAGTTTATTGAAATCCTCTTTATAAGGTGCACAACATGAAGAATAATAAACATGGGTGGTAGTCAAGACCTTAGAGCAGACCTATAATTTTAAAACTAATGAAAGTAGTTTAGTAATCCATTATGTAAATGTTTGTTCTATTCGTCGGAAAACATAGATCCAAAGCTCAACGGGAGAGGCTTATAAAGAGAATGGAATTCCTAGGAATTTGAATTGGATCCCAGGTTGTATCCATTACCGTTGATACTACATGAGCCAATGAGCCAAGAGGGTGGAATATTTCTATAGCATTGAGTTTTTTTCCATTAAATGGCAAGCGGATGCAAGACAGAAAAATATCAAGACATTCCAAGATAATATTAACACTTTGTTCCTCAATGCGAGTAGAGAGAAATAATTCATTGGTAAATTCCTATTAGTTAATTTTTTTCTAGATTTGGGAAGGAGGTTCCTTTCATTAGTCGGTGAGCAAGTAGATAATCGAAACCTTCAACAACCATAACAAAAGAGATGGTGCAAGGGGAATCCTTGTCGTATAGATTTGAAGATCCCAAACCTATAGAGCGCACACAATTCATAGTGATGCAAGCACCAACATGTTGGAATAGTATGTTCACTATGCGTATATAAACCAAGATCTAAACCCAAGAGCTTGTAACATTTAAATGATAAATACTATTCAATCGGTCAAAAGAATTCTCAAAAATATTTTGACATGAAAAGATATTTTTGGTTAGAGATTCTTGCCCATTCCATACCTTCCCAAACACCAATGAAATTTTCTAGAATATACCGATTCTTGATGAATATTGTTTTTTCATTACAAATAATAAGAGGAAGAAATTCCCTGAGGTGGAGATAAACTTCTTTGGAAAATATTTTGTAAGAGGCATTAAGTAAGGAAACAAGCCTACTGAATTCGTAATCGTATCAAGATCCCTATATTTTGGAATGAATTTGATATTACCTTAATTAATGATCTCACCAAGGGTGTTGGTTTGAAGGGATTCAAGATATACACAATAAAGTTCATGCCCAACAATGTCCCATAGGATCTAGAAAACATAGCGAGGGAAACCATCAAGGCCGGAGCTTTTCGATGACCATCCGCATCACAAATTTCTTAAGGTTACTTTCGGTAAGAGTCTTGTCATAAGCCACCCTTTTGAAATATGAAATTTTACGAGAATGGTTTGAAGACATTACATGAGAGCATTAGCCTAGGCGGGAGAGGAGGGTTGGGAAGAAAACACTCTTTTATAATTGTAACGAAAAAGGCTTGAAAAATGTAAAGCAAGAAGAACAATTTGATATTATTGTCCTTAATGGATGCGATTCTCTTAGCATTTTTCTAGGATCTAATAAGGAAAAAATTCAACAACATGATCCCCCACTTTAAGAAAATGCATCCAGGCTCGAGTTCGAGATCCACGAGCCTTGTGAATTTCCTCCACTTTGAGCTTATGCCACTAATAGGAAAATTGAGTTTAAAGTTAGAGATTGAAAGGAGTGTGATCTAACGCTAGGGAAACTATCGAAACTCCCCATAGGCCACAAAGTGATATTTATACCTAAAAAGGGAAAATTTCTTGCTATCAATCGAGGAGTGCCACGGGGTTGAGTAAAAAGGTTCCAAACTGAATGATGTGTTGAAATGTTCGGCCATCTTTGAAGGTGGGATGAGTTAAGACAAAATTAAGTTTTAGGGTGATCAAAATGTGTTTGATTATCCCATTACAAGTAGAAGTGGACAGGGAAATCATCTAAGAGGGTAAACCCATCAACCGTGGAAATAGGAAGGTCATCAATGACAGAGAAGAAGAAAAGACCTTGATCGGCTAACATGATCGATCAAGTCTTTTAACAATTCAGTGTGTCCCTCCCAAAAGTTAGACCATGTAAAACAAAAAGAGGAAGATTGTCTATTATTACATCAAAAATCCCTAATTTATGATGTATGTAAAATCAAGCCTCTCTTTTGCCAACACACCATCGAATATGGATCCCACCTTGGTTGTCATTTGGAAATTAAATCATATTAAAGTCCCTACATAAACCCGGTGGCATCGAAAAATAATAAAAAATCCACAAGCAAAAGAGAGATCTTTCCACTGCACCATTATAAGCATAAAGATAGGTAATCCCAAGGAGGCAACTATCAAAATCAAATAAGGTCGACACCACTTAATGAGTGGGGTTGAAACCCCAAGAAATTATATTTTGAGAAAGCCTTGGAGAAAGAAATGTGATTACACTACCTCAAATAGGGTCATGATTAATCATCTTACAAATACCCCTAGCCAAATGGTGTGATCAACCGATTGAAGAAGAAACCCGACAATTTTAACTTCTTATAAGCAAAACATTTGCATGTGTGCGAAGTGTTGATAATTGCCTTTGACAAGATCTTGATGGGTTAGCTCGGTGAAGCCACAAACATTACAAGAGTGTAAAATCATTGGGAACTATCTAGGGCCATGTCGTATTCCTTGTCCTTGCCTTCAAAGGAAGCAAACATATTAGCAAAAATCTATCACGTTGTATGAAATATCAACAGTTAATTTCTTATCTCTTCCCTTGAGTGAAATCCTACTTTCCAAAAGTTGATGGGGATTTAAGATCATCAAAATACATTTTTGTAAACAAAGGAGAAAAAAACATTAATAATTTAATGCGAGAGAACCCTTGGTTTGATGAGCTATCTGTTGAAAAGTTAGAAATGTGACTTGTAAAGGAAAAAGGGTGGAAATAGCTTGTGGTGTGTAAACAATGGGGAACAATATTGTGGGTAGCAGAGGTTTGGACACAATGGGAACACCAAATTTACTAGACCTAGCTACGGGTTGATCATGAAGACACTAAATCACGCACTTTGGGTACATTACTAGGCCCTAATTACATACTACTATTCATATGCTTCTTACGGGAGAAAAGTATTAGTTGATTACTCTACTTGGTCTCACAGGTTCCTTTCTAGTATCCCTCTTGACCTTAGGGACCTCATTTCCTACCCTAACCCTTTATACTTCACCTTTTCTAGTTTGTATACACCGGTGCTCAATAAGGGACGCTAGCGCCTAGGCACCCTCATCCCCTCTGGGTGCCCTAGACCTTTGTGTATTTAAATCTCTCCTTTTAGGGCCCTTTTTAGCCATTGGGAATCCTTATCTCTTAGGATTTGGCCTTTTAGTGATCAATTATGAAATTTGAACAAGAGAAGCATATAAATATAAATTTATGTGACCAAATTAAAGGACCAAACTCTAAGCATCTATACTATCACCTAAGGTTACATCTCATAAGCATCATTGCATCCATCTAACACAATTACATGGGATAAGGGTTAGTTTTCTACATCACACTTCACGGGAGGGAAGTCTATTCTACTCCATGCACACATTTATTACATCCTTCTACATGTATCTACTTTTCATGCTATCAAGTGTGACATACACAAGATCCACCTAGGAGCGATTCCACACACATGCACATAGAACTACATTGGGTTTGAGATGTAGTGCAACTCTCACTCATAGGTTCACCATTTTGATAAGCAGGAAAATCGAACCCTCATTTTACATCTTTATTTTTTGGGATTTGATGTTATTTTGAGGGTTTTACAGGTGATTTCTACATTGCGGGGTATCGAAACATCCATGAGAGTTGTGTACGACATACTAGTAATAGATAGAGAGAGTTTTAGATCAACCCAGTGACCCTAAAAAAATGATTTCTAGACCTCTTGTGCAGACCCTGGCACCCTGGAAGGGATCCTAGTGTCCAAGAACCCTAGTACCACTCAACACACCTTAGTCCCTACTCCTCCCGCACTTTTGCATTTTTATGGGCTCGGTCATGACCTCCTGTGTTCTAGTTTGATCAATTTTCTAACTTTGCTCATTTCTAGGAATATTACAAAATCAGCTAAGTGTCTTAACTCTTCATTGCACTTAGGGTTTTAATTTCATTTCTTATTGCTTGAGTCCTCTCGGTGTACTTTACCACTATATCTTTCTTGTAACACATCTTATAATTTAACATAAGTAATACTATCCATTTAGTTTATTTTTGTTAAATTGTTTGTTGAACCCGATCCTTCGCACACTTCTATGATATTTCTTTCATTACACTCTTTTGATGTCCTATCATTATGGATATTTAAATTCATTCTTTCTTACAAGCTCACCCTCAATATATCGATATGATAAAGTATCATTTAGCTACTACCTATATTCATCCTCACACTTTTCCGACTATGTCTGCCATCGGTTTACTTCAGCCTTGACCTTCAATGAGGAGCACATCATTTCACCTCACAAGAGCTGTCACCTCAACCCATATTAGACCATGACCCCCTTTGTATCTGCAACTTTGTGTTAATAATGTTGGTGTCAAGCATGCATTATTTGATAACGGGTTAGGCCTAAACATTTGTAACTTAGCATTTCTCCATAAAATTGGCATCTCGAAACTTCTTTGGCTCCTTCTTATGTGTCTATTAGAGGATTTGACAACATCCCCAAGCGTGTCCTCAACACTATTATGTTACCCATTATGCTTGGTTCATGTAATTTGTAGATTCCATGTCACGTTATGACCAATAATCTCAATTATAATATTATTCTTGGGTGGCCATGGATCCATGCCATGCATGCGGTCCCTTCCACTCTTCATGAAAAATTAAAATTCCTATATCAAGGATCAGTATATGAAGCATCAATAGATCAATCACCATTCACATATTGTAACTCCATCACACATTCTACTAACGGTCCTAACTCTCTCACGCCTCATTCCGATTTCTATAAATATGGCATGGCCTATCAATATCTTTATTGATATGGATTTTCTAGTATCCACTTAGGTCTACATGGTCAAGGGATTCAAGAACCAATCACTCTACCTTCTCAATCTAATAAGTTTGGCCTCGATTTCACCCTCCTTCTCTCTACGGAAGTCTATATTGTATTACATACTTCATTCCTTCCACTACTACATCCTAAAATTATTAGTTACTCCACTCTCATGGATTGGCCTGCTTTAGATACATTTTCCACTGATGACTTACTCTTAAAACACATGGGGGCCTACGATCATCTCTTTTGGTGTGTGTGATTGTTCCTTCATCGTCCACATCTCGTAGGTGAGTCATCTCGCCTTGCATGAGAGTCATAGGTCTTAGGAATTCAAATGACAAGTGTCAGATTCTATCATAGAATCTAACATTGTCATTTGCGTCAATACGTCATAGGAGTTACATTCCTTATTTGGAATTGTAACTCCTCTTCTAGTGGCATCATGTGCATCAGTCAACATCACATGCGTCAGTGGCATCATTGAGGTTATATCCATGTTTAGGCATGGGGTTACATAACACCCCTATTTTTACTTCCTATTTTTCGATCTATGAGCATGAGCAGACCCATTCTACTTACTTTCAATCTTCTTTCCATTGATTCGAATCTTGTGTATTACGTTGGCTTGATGTTACCATCGGAGTGCAACTTTGTTGTGGTGCATCACTTTTTAACATCGGTTCTTGTGAATCCCTCTTTCATGGTATCGAGCTAGTTTGTAAAGCGTGCACTTTTCATTTCTCGATTGTTTATTAATTCTGGTTTCTTCTCATTTCCTTGTGTGAAAGTTTTTTTTCGATTATCATTTTGGAATTATTGCTCACCTCGTATTGAGGTTTCAGCAGTTGCAAGTTTGAGGTATTTGGTTGGTTTGTATTATCAGCTGAGTTCATATTTGGATATTTTTAGATATTTGTGGCTATTGTTTCTGGGTTGTTTGTGTGTTTCTTGCTGGTTGTATTCAGATTCAGCTCTAGGGGTAAAAGAAGAGCTCATTTTTAGCGTGGACCTGTGGTTACTGGTTAACATTGTTGTTGTGGTTGATTGTGGTTCAAAACATCTACGGGATCATTCTTTTTCTGCTCACCATTCTGGTTTTACCTTGTTTCCAGTGCTTTGCTTGATCCTTAACTGCGTTCTCGCTGGTCTCGAGGATTACCTTTGCATGCATGTTTTATGCATGTTTTGGTCATTTCACCAGTCGTTTAAACTCTTCTGGTCTACTCACCATTTTCTTCGTTGAAACCAAGCTGTGGTTCTACGTCAACATTCATTCTGCCCTAATATTTGTGCCTTTCATGGTTATCTTGGCTCTTGGCTCATGGCCCTGGTTCATTCATTACGCCTAGTCTACGTGACAGTTCCTATCAAAGCGGTTGCACTAACACTTGCCCGGACACTGCCTAACTTCTGATGGTTTCACTCTGCTTGACTGATCAATGTTCAACCTGCACTTGCTCTGCTTGGCATCAGTTACACTGTAGGGTCAAACATTTTCTTCTACCTACTCCTCCTGGTACATGGCTTGCCTCCTTCCCACGTGGCTTTCTCAATCCGCCTGCCACAGGTAATATCTTTCTAAAAATATGTTTTTTTATTTCCTTAAAAAAATGTGTTTGTATACATTTTACTTTATCACTTTTCTTAAAAACATTTTGTTTCATTACTTTTTAAAAGTTTTAAGGTAAAAACATTTATTGGCACTGTAATTTTTTTTTTGGGGTATATTTTTGCTTGTTGTATTATTACCTTCCTTCGAGTGTCGAAGACGGAGGGTGAGGTCTGGGATTGGCAGGAGGCTAATCCCCCCTTGCAATACAAACAAACCCTATCTCAAATTCCATGCCATTTCCAATGGGCATACATACAACACCTTTTGCATGCGTTTAGGGTACTTTTTTAATCCATTTGTAGGCTTATTGTTTTTTCTCATCGGTTGTGGGAATTGGTTTTTCTTATAAATTTTGACTCATTGCTCGGTTTTGAGCACTTCTTTAGTCAAAGTTGCATGTTTTTTCACACTCTAGATGATGGGATCATTAGTTTTGTAAATGCACTAATTTTATAAAGTGTCGCGATTCAGGGGGTGTCTTTGTATTGCTTAATTTAGCTCATTTTTTCTTGAGTTTTGTTCTATCCCTTTTTGCTTGTGGACTTGTGAGCACGTCCGCCACAGTCTTACGACCAAGGGATTATTTCATGTGATGTGAGACACTATTTATCACAAATCCCTCTCTTCCCCCTCTTGCTTCTCTCTTTCTATGCTTGCTTGCCGTGCCGATCTGCTGCACCCAACAAACCTTGATTGTTGTCTCCACCTTTGTGCATTATTATGCCGATTGCAAGGTGAGTGACAAAGCCAGTTCTCGGCACACGGTCGCATTTGGTTGTAATCAATGCACTTTGAATTATAAAGTGCCAAACTCGGGGGTGTAATTTTTTTGTTACGCAGGTGGTTATTTCTTTTATCTCTCCTTCTTCTACGCATTCCTTGGTTCTATCTCTTCATTATGGATATCTCTAAAGTACCAGTGCTCTTTGATACCTTTTAATTTCTTCGAATGGAAATCTAAAATTATATTGGTTTTGTGAAGTAAAGGGTTATACCGAGTTACCATGGGGTTAGAGACCGAACCTAATGATGAACCCAAAAAATCTAAATGGTTCAACCATTGTGATGAAGCCTTAGGTCTTATTTGTATGTTCGTCTCTCCCGACTTGCTCTTCCACATTGAAACTTCCTCAACACCCGATCAAGCATGGAAAATGCTCGATGATATGTTTGGGAAGCAAGATGACATGAGAGCGCATGAGTTGGAGAATGAACTACTAGGGTTAAATCCTAGTGACTTTGAAAACCTACAGGCCTTCTTCTCAAAGTTTGTCCACACTAGACTGCTTCTAAAGGAATGTAAAGTGGATAAGAAAGACTCTCAATTGATCTTTTCGATTCTTTCTAAGTTAGGTCATGAATACTCTGTTTTCTTTTCAACTTTCCACGCCACGAAATCCGCCTTGGGTAGTACTTGGACTATGCCCTCCTTTGACAGTTTTTCATCCCAACTCATTCGAGAACATGACAAAATCATTCAAATGGGGACTCTAAAATCCAAGTCACATGCCCTTGTGGCGAATAAGGGCAAGAAAAATGAAAAGAAGAAAGAAACTAAGGACCAACCTAAGAAAGAAACCAAGACCAACCAACCCCCAACTAAGCCCATCACTCATACTTTGGCTTCTGAGCCTAAAGCAAAAAAGGAAAAGTATAAATGCTCCTATTGTAAGAATTCTGGCCATGATGAGCAACATTGTTTTCGGAAAAAAATTGATCACTTAACTCATTTACTCGAGAAGAATAAAATAAGTGTTCTGAATCCATTAAACAAAATGCTCAGAAGGGCGAGTCTTCTAATGTAAAGGAGACTAAAAATGAAAAGAAGAAAGGTAAGGCCCTTGTAGCTAGATCAGCTCCATCATCAACTTGGATTATTGATTCCGGTGCCTCACACCACATGGCTTCTTTAGAGGTTGAATTCTCTAGCATTGAACCATGTGGCATGTCCCAAATCACGTTGGGTGATGACACTCATGTGTCGATTTCTAGTAGTGGATCGGTAGAGATAGAAGGTGGAACATTTAACCAAGTGTTGAGTGTTCCCAATATCTCTACCAATCTCTTATCGGTTTACCAAATCACCCACCTTGGTGAAGGAATGCGAGTGGAATTTGGTCCTAACTCGGTGATTATTCATGAGCTTAACTCTGACTGCACTATGGCTGAGGGAAAGGTAGATCACCATTCACGGTTGTATACCTTTTCCCACTTCTCTTCTGATTTGCCCAATGCCTTGCTCACTCATGCAAATGAGGTTAGCAAGTTATGGCATGAGTGTTTTGGGCATCTAAATTATCGTTACCTTGAATAATTAATCCAAAATGAAATGGTCAATGGGCTACCCCGAGTTAAGTTTTCTAAGGGTCTTTGTGAGGGTTGTACCCTTGGAAAGCACCCTGAAAAAAGCTTTGATAAGGGAAAATCTTGGAGAGCTACTCGTCCCTTGGATCTTGTTCATAGTGACGTTTCTGGCCCTTTTCTGTCTCCTTCTTTTACTAGATCTCTATATATATTAACCTTCATTGATGACTTTTCGAGTTATACTTGGGTATATTTTCTTAAGCTTAAGTCTAAATTTTTTGAGCATTTTCAAAACTTTAAGGCTCTTCTTTGAGAAACAAGTGGGACTGTCTATCAAGGTTCTTCGAACCGACAATGGAGGCAGTACATGAGTAATAGGTTTGAGGATTTCGCACTTCGAGGGGATTTCTTTGTAGCGTATAATTACTTACAATGCTGCCCAAAATGGAGTTGTAGAAAGAAAGAACCGAACTTTAAAGGAGATGGCTACTTGTATGGTTCACTCGAAATCTCTTCCTCCACATGTATTGGGATGAAGCGGTGAATTGTGGTTCTTATATTGAGAATCGTGTTTCACACAAGGTAGTAAGAGGGATGAAACCCTTTGAAGCTTGGTTTGGACACAAGCTTGATGTCGAGCACTTTCAAGTCTTTGGATCAAGGCTATGGCTCGGATTCCCAAAAAGAAATGTAAGGCATTAGATCCATAATCCAAACCTTGTATCTTTGTTGGGTATCTGATGGCATGAAGGGATATCGATTGTTGAACCCTACCACTGTGAGCTTTATATTAAGAGGAGTGTGAAGTTTGATGAGTCATCCTTGAATTTAACTTCCATTGAGGTTCTTTTGCCCACTGATTCAGATTTTGACTCTTAGATGATGATGTTGTTGAGCGAGTTCCACCTCTCCCTACTCCTCCCAATCCTCAAACTTCTAAGTCTTTTGATTCTGACAGTAGTGATGATGAGGACTATGTCCCTTCTCACTCAAGTGAATAATATTCTGACTTTGATCCTAAGCCTTCGGGACCTCTTTGGGCCAGGAAAAATTTATATAGTGTTGGAGATTTAGTTGGAGATCCTTTGGATGAGAGACATACTCGCTCACTAGACCTCACTCCTTCTTCACCTCGCCTTCGATCCACCATCTTTACGGGAAGCTCCAGGATTCTGAGTGGGATTTTTCCATGGATGAGGAGTATTCCTCACTCATAAAGAATGACACTTGGGATCTTACCCTTTCTCGAAAGGAAGAAAAATCGTCGGTGTAGGTGGGTATATCGAACAATGTATGGAGCTAATGGAGAAGTCGAGAAGTATAAAGCATGACTTGTAGCTAAGGATTTCTCCCAGGTAGCTGGGGTTGATTACTCAGAAAGATTTGCTCCGGTTGTGAAGATGACTTCCATTCGACTAACCCTTGCCATCGCTACTGCTAACAGATAGGAAGTCCACCAGATGGATGTTAAGAGTGCCTTCCTTCATGGGGACCTAGAGGAGGATATCTATATGGAACAACCTCCGGGTTATGTCCATGATCCATCCCTCATTTGCAAATTAAAGAAGTATCTCTATGGCCTTAAACAAGCCCCTCGGGCTTGGTATGCCAAGATGGACTCCTTTTTACTTACATCAGGGTTCACTCGGTGTCACTCTAACCCAAATGTGTATATTCTATGACAGGATGACTCCATGCTTATTCTTGTTCTCTATGTTGATGACTTGTTGATCACGGTAGCTCTTCCTCTATCATTGATTATGTGAAGATATCCTTAGCCAAAAAGTTCTCCATGTTTGACTTAGGATTTCTTCATTACTTTCTTGGGATCCAGATTTCACAATTTGACTCGGGAATTATGATCTCGCAGCCTAAGTACTCTCTTGATTTGCTTGCTCGGTTTCACATGTCCGACTGCAAGTCCTCACCTACTCCTTTTCTTTCCATGATTAAGTTGGTTTCTAATTGCTCTTCCCCCTTGGTTGACGGTACCCTTTATCGACAGTTGGTGGGAAGCTTGATCTACCTTACTCAAACTCGGCCAAATCTATTGTATGTCGTCGAGATCATGTCCAGATTTATGCAGGAGCCTTATGAGCTACATTTAAAAGCAGTAAAGTGGATCCTTCACTATGTTCGTGGCACTCACAAAGATGGTATTCATTACTTAGGAGGGACTAAGATTGACTTGGTTAGATTTACAGACTCAGATTGGGTCGGTGATCTAGATCATCGGAAGTCTACCTCAGGCTACAGTTTCACTCTTGGTTCAGGTCTGTCAGTTGGTCCAACAAGAAGTAGAACGCCATTGCCATATCATCGATAGAAGCATAATACAGAGGAGCAATTAACGCTGCCACATAATTTGTTTGGTTACAGGGTATCTTGACAGAGTTTGGCATCCACTTTCGGTGGCCTACCATTATCTACTGTGACAACATGAGCACTATCTTGATTTGTAGAAATTCAGTTCAACATCAGCAGACGAAGCACATTGAGATTCATATGCACTTCATACGGGAGCTAATACATGAAAACATCATCGACATATAATATATTCAAACCGATCGGGTTGCGAGACATTTTCACCAAGCCCTTCACTGAGGTGAAGTTTCTTCACTTGTGGTCTCTTCTTGGGGTGAGATCTGCTGCGGTTGCCCATCTTCTTCAAAGCTATATAGTCCTCGTTCTTCTCCTCTTCTTCTTTCGAGAAAGATATTTTTTGTACATGGGTACCTTATCAGGCCTTTAGTTGTCGGGGCCCATTGACACATCTTTCTTAGTTGTTTAGGGAGTCTTTTTTTCTATTCTGGCTTACTTTGACCTCTTCCTTGGCTTCGATGAAAGGGGGTGTTGGTGTGTGTGATTGTCCAGTCATCATCCACATCACCTAGGTGAGTCATCTCACCTTGCGAGAGTCATAGGTCGTAGGAAGTCAAATGATAAGTGTCAGATTTTGTCATAGAATTTGACATTGTCATTTGCGTCAATGCGTCATAGGAGTTACATTCCTTATTTGGAATTGTAACTCCTCTTCTAGTGGCATCATATGCGTTAGTGGCATCATTGAGGTTCTTTCCATGTTTAGGCATGGGGGTTACACAACACCCCTATTTGTACTTCCTATTTTTCGATCTATGAGCATGAGCAGACCCATTCTTCTTACTTGCAATATTCTTTCCATTGATTTGAATCTTGCGTATTGCGTTGGCTTGACGTTACCATCGGAGTGCAAATTTGTTGTGGTGCATCACTTTTGACATTGGTTCTCGCAAATCCCTCTTTCAATCTCACCTCAATTCACCATAAGAAATGCT
The DNA here is from genome assembly GCA_018340775.1 of Taxus wallichiana var. yunnanensis. NCBI lineage: Eukaryota > Viridiplantae > Streptophyta > Pinopsida > Cupressales > Taxaceae > Taxus > Taxus wallichiana. Next base: position 517,981,069 of record CM031239.1, read on the forward strand.
TTCAACATCTCCTTACTACTAATTCATATTTTGGTGAATCGATACACCTCCTATAGATTCCAATGCTCCTAACACAATCCCCATGGATCCTTACATTGAGGATCGTTTTCCTTACTAAACGAAGAAACTATACGGTATAACCTTGACAGCGATGCAAACCCACAAATTATCTTGTTATCTTCTTCTCTCACACCTTCGAAAAACAAATATTAAGCAAGCCCTTCATGAGTTTTCTATTATATTTGCATGGGAATACAGTGACATGCTAGGTATTGATCCTTCGTTTTCCATGCACATTATCATCCTTCACCTTGGTGCTAAGTGAATACAAAAAAATATGAAAAATGCATACTAAAGTAGCACTATTAGTCAAAGGAGAAATCCAATGAATTTTGGATGTTGGCTTCATTTGCATCGTCGATTACCTAGAATGGGTGTCTAATATTGTGCCAGTGATGAAACCTTATGGATGTGTCCGTTGCCACACTAATTTTCGCAATCTTAATAAATTTTTCCTAAAGATAGCTTTCCATTACCGTACATTGATGCTATTGTTGACTCAACTTCTGGTTATGATACTCTTTCATTCATGGATGGATTTTAGGATATAATTATATTAAAATCAACCACCGTAGATTAGGAAAATATTCCTTTACTATGCCATGAAGTACATTCGGCTACACCGTTATGCCATTAGACTTAAAAATCCTAGGGCCACCCATCAACGGGCCATGACACACATTTTTCATTATTAAAATCATAATATCCTTGAATATTACGTAGATGATATTTTGGTTGAATCTAAAAACCATTCTACTCATGCCCGATCTTCGTACCCTCCTTAAGTGCTTACGAAAATATAAATTTTTTCTCAACCCAATGAAATGTGTCTTTGGTGTCACACCTAGTAAAATTTTAGGCTACATCGTTTTACAACATGGTATCGAGGTAAACCCTAACAAGATTAAATCAATTGTTGACATGCCTCCACCTCACAATTTACATCAATCGCATTCATTACAAGGAAAAATATAGGCTATTCACCGGTTCATTACACAACTCACCAATAAAACACAACCATTTACATGCCTCATGAAAAAATACAAAATTTTTGTCTGGGATAACTCATCGCCAGAGAAATTTGACGCTATCAAATATTACTTGCTAAATCTGCTTGCTCTTGTGACCCCTTTCATGACCGTCCTTTTTGTTGTACATCTCATCAATTTTTCATACATTAGGGGCTCTTCTAGCACAAAATGCTGACTATAAATTTGAAAAATCCATGTATTACATTAGTCACACTTTACTCCCTTATGAGTTCAAATACAATTATATTAGAAAACTATGTAGTGGATTGGTGTTCATTGTTGACAAACTACGCCATTACTTACTCAACAATGAAGTCCACATAATTACTAAATTCGATCCCCTATGATATTTCTTGTCTCATCCACACTTTTCCATCCATATCACACTCTGGGTCATGTTCCTTACTGAATTTGACTTCAAATTCATACCACAAAAAACAATCAAAGGGAAAATTATCACTAATCAACTAGCAGACGCTCCTATTTTGATGCACCACCGATTTCTGATTATTTTTGTGATGATTTCACTTCCTACTTGCATCGATACAAACACTTGGACTATGTATTTTGTGGGTCTCATTTCCGATCTGCGGCGGTGGGGCCATCTTTTTCTTTATCACTCCTCATGGTGAGAACCTACCCTTTGCGTATCGCCTAGGATTCTCATGCACCAATAATATCATTAAATACGAAGCTCTTATCCTTGAATTCATAACTGATTATAAATTTCTCATTTGAAACCTTTCTATACATGGAGACTCAGTAACTTATAATCAACCAAGTCAATGATACATACCATAAAAAACAAGAACATCTGGTGCCTTACAATAATTTGGTCAAAACTCTTTTGGCTAAGTTTGATTCTTACTCCATCACAACCATTCCTTGCAAATATAATATTCACATGGATGCTATAGATAGTACCACATCACTCATACCACAAGACATCACTGACGACCATGCTACATTCATCATACGAAATTTACAACCATCTACTGAGACTTTCACTTTAGAGGCTTGTGTCAAAATAACTAGTTAAGATCATCCCAAATGGTTCACTCCAATTTATAGCTACCTATGTCTCGATGACCTTCATCCCCATGAAGCTCTTCACTTACAACGCAAAGATACACACTATGTTATCATTGGTTCCACCTTGTTTAAACGATCCTTTGATGGTCATCTATTATGTTGTCTTAGGCTTGATGATATACCCACATCTATTTCACGGAGTTCATGATAATTTGTGCGATGGTCACTTATCTAGTAAAGCCATGTATCACAAGCTCCTACATTAGGGATATTCTTGGCATACCATGGAAAAATATTGCCTCGCATATGATAAACATTGCGATAAATTCCAAAAACATGGCAATATTCATCTAGCACCCACCTATGACCTACAACCCATCACGCCTTTATGGCCTTTCTCATCATGGGGATTTAATATAATTGGCATGATTAACCCCGAATCTATTGAGGACCACAAATTCATCATTACGCCATGAATATTTCAAAAAATGTTTTGAAGTAGCACCATTGCGAAACATAACTCGATTCGACATATGAAATTTCATCATTACTCACATTATCACACGTTTCGTCATCCCATGTACCATCATCATTGATAACGTATCCTACTTCGCAAATAAGGATGTTAAAAAATTATGCAAAAAATTCAAAATCAAACAATCATTCTCTACCCCTTACTACCCACAAGGTAACAGTCAAAACGAAGCCACCAATAAAACCATAGTCAAAATCCTCTACAAGACAGGTTGATGCCAATGGTAATGATTGGCATAACCAAATCATCTACGCTCTATGGGCTTACCACACTAGTGTGCACACACCAACTAATGCTACTCCCTTTTCATTGGTATATGGCACAGATGTTGTGATTCCACTAGAACTTGAAATACCATCATTAAGAGTCCCCCTTAAAGGCATCTTAAAATATAATGAATATCATGGAAAATGAATCCATGAACTTGAAATACTTGACTCTCACCGAGTCCAAGCTCGGAGCATCTTCGTGAGTACTAATCTTGTATTGCCAAGGCATACAATAAAAAAACTTGACCGTGTGACTTCAATGTGGGTGACCTTGTATTGAAAGAAAATTAAAAAAACAAAATCCAGAGCTTCATTAAAAGGTAAATTTATACCTAATTGGATCTATCCTTATGTCATCACAGATAAGATTGGGGGAGGTGTTTATCATCTTGCTACTCTCCTTGGTAAACCCATCAAGAATCCGATCAATGTCATGCATCTTAAACAATATTTCACATAAACTACATTCACTTCTCGACGATGCACTCATGTTCTTAAGGTTCTTACATGACTATTGAGGGATTTCTACTATAAGAACCTCACATCACTCACTCTCCACTCACTGCACTTTAACGATAACTCATTCTCACTTACATACACATCATTCAAACCATTTCTCGATGATGCACACCTGTTATACAATTCATTTTTGACTATTGAGGGGTCTTGTATAAATTAACCCAATCTCACTCATGCTTACATATGTACTGGGGGCATGCTTCCCATATCACACTCACACTGCATTCCATTCCATCTCATCCACAACATACTGGATATTGGATGCATTTACACTTTTTTCCTATGCTTACATGTATTTTTACTACACATTCTAGATAGATATATTGCATATAATTATCTTTATCATACACACATGCATGTTCACTTGCTTTCTAGTTATGATCATAGACTTTACATGAGATCGATACATACAACATGGATGTTTTGTGCAAGTACCTCAAACTAGTCCCATAGCGGTTCCTGGGGCAACCACATTTGTAAACATTCCATGTGTTATTGTTTCATTTTTTATAGCACATTACTATATCAAATTATACATGCTTTGACATACTTTTTATCTCCTAACGGGTGCTTTATGTGTAGCATTTGCTTTGCAGGATTATATGTCTTCATGGTTATCTGATGTTTTCTTACTCTTGTTTGCCATTGTTTTCAGGATTTTCCCTATGATTTGTCTTGTGTGCTCACCGTATGCTTTCAGCCATTGTGGCGTCGATTGTATAGCGGCATCATGAGTGATGTCCCATGTTTACAATCCGATTTTTGTGGTCTACTTTTTTTTTCTTACTTGATAACTTATACATTATTTTCTATATGCATGATTATCTTGTTTGTACTAACACTTTTCTTCTAGCCACAATTTTCACGTGCCTTGGTTTCTACCAAACACATTCCCTCCTACATACCAGTATCAGTTCAACATGGGGTCCTCTTTTGGGCTGCATCCTCCTAGCGATGTCACATGCACCCCAAATGAGGGGGCATCTATTGGGTGAATCAGTCACCCATTCAATGGTTACTGATCATAGTTCAACAATCTACAATCCACAATTCAATAGTTTATAATCTATAGTCACAATTTAGTACAACACAACATGGACTCAACACATTCTATAGAATCAAACAGTGGCTCGAGAATCAGACTTGGGTCCGTACTTCAACACAAACACTAGCGTCCAAGATCATACTTGGGTTTCTAGGAGCTTATGTCCCTTCTGGGCACCCGACACAAGGGTCGATACATAGAGTTTTCCAGTTCAACAATTTTCAACATTGTTAGAGAGGCTTTTCATAGGTCAGAAATCCTTTAGACTGGGAAATCGTGTTTGGTTGCACTTATCTACATTGAATTGGACTTGTACACACTATCTAGAGTACTTTTTTACTTCAAGAAGAAATCAAAGGTTAGAGAATGAACGTAGACCTTTCTCTCTACACCACTTCTATCGTGGCGTAGGATCTCCTAAAAAACAACATTCAACATGCTCAACAATTCCAGGAAGTAGTCAAAGGCCGGAGAATGACACTAGACCTTTATCCCTAAACTACTTCTGCCATGGCGTGAAATCACCCTAAATACTCACCCTTCATCAACATTTTTAGGATCCTCTCTACACTCTTTTTCTCATCACGAATTAGGTGCACATGTTCCTTTTTCAATTTTTCACATTTTACATACTTCTTACATGTTTTTTACACATTTTGATCATATACATGTGTATTTGACTACTTGTTTGTTCTTCTCTTTTGTAGGTCCGTCCTTATGGGAAGTGATAGTCACATCAAAAACATCATCAACAATAGGTACAACATTAACAATCCACACATGCTTTCCACCCTAGGATTACTATCATCACGTGCTTTCCACCCTAGGGTCACGCTTCACACTTTTTTAATCACTCCACACTCTTCTTGTCTCAAAGACGCTCTTTCTACATCGATCTACATGGTTATCAGGTACACATCTCTATCTAATTTATGTTACCGAGATTTTTGCTCACCAACATAAAGTGGGGGCAAATGTAGACACTAAATCATGCACTTTGGGTACATTACTAGGTCATAATTACATACTACTATTCATATGCTTCTTACGGGAGAAAAGTACTAGTTGATCACTATACTTGGCCTCTTAGGTTCCTTTCTAGTCTCCCTCTTGACTTTATAGACCTCATTTCCCACTCTAACCCTTCATACTTACTTTTTCTAGCTCTAGACACCACCATCCAGCCAGGATGCAAATGCCTAGGCACTCTCATCCCCTCTGAGTTCCCTAGACCTATTTGTATTTAGCTCGCTCCTTTTAGGGTCCTTTCTAGCCATTGGGCATCCTTATCTCTTAGGGGTCAGCCTTTTAATGATCAATTACGAAATTTGAACAAGAGAAACATATAAATATAAAGTTATGTGACCAAATTAAAGGACCAAGCTCTAAGCATCTATACTATCACCTAAGGTTGCATCTCACAAGCATCTAAAGAGCATCATTGCATCCATCTAGCACCATTGCAAGGGACAAGGGCAGTTTTCTGCATCACACTTCATAGGAGGGAAGTCTATTCTATTCCATTCACACATTTATTACATCCTTCTACATCTAGGAACTTTTCTCGCTATCAAGTACGACATGTATAAGATCCACTTAGGGCATGATTGTGCACACATGCACATAGAACTACATTGGGTCTGAGACGTAGTGCAAATCTTAGTCATAAGATCACCATTGTGATCACTAAGGACAGTTTGAACCCTCATTTTACATCTTTATTTTTTGGGATTTGATTTTATTTTGAGGGTTTTGTAGGTGATTTCTACATTACAAGGTGTCAACGACATCCATGGGAGTTGTGTGACATACTAGTGATAGACAACGAGGGTTTTGGATCAACTAGTGACCCTGCGAAATTGATTTTGGACCTCCTGCGTAGACCTTGGTGCATAAGAAGGGATCCTAACATCCATGCGACCCAAGTAGCACTCTAGGCACATCAGTCCCTACTCTTCCTACACTTCTACATTTTCGGGCTTGGTCACGACCTCCGTGTTCCAATTTGACCAGTTTTCCACCCTCGCACATTACGAAACATTTTGAAATCAGCTAAGTGTCTTAACTCTTCATTGCACTTAGGTTTTTACTTTCATTGTTTGTTGCTTAAGTCATCTAGTGTACTTTACTACCATATCTGTTTGTTGTAACACATATTATAATTTAACATAAGTAATACTATCCATTTAGTTTATTTTTGTTAAATCAAATACACAATAGGTTGTAGCTTGGTAGTGTGATAGGTTGTGATTTTTTTCTTGTTGGTGACACTAGTATAACCATCACTAAATGAGTTGGAAATTCGACATCACTAGCCTACTAGTCTTGTGTTGGTTCGACGTGACTTGTCCATGGATCAAAGGGCACTCCCAAAGCATATATATCAAGGATTGACACTAAAAGAAAGTGTTAGCCCGAGGTTGATATATATAACTTGTTGAGTGAAATGATTCTCACCCAATTGAATGTCAATAGTTTCTTTCAAATCCTTGGTAAAATCAATTTCTATGCAAACCTTTTTTTTGGGGATAAGCAATGTAGGAGTTATATTTTTCATGACACATGAGTTGGTCTAGTGGTTGAATTAGTTTGTCCAAAAAATTCAATAAAGATAGGGGAGTTCGGGAATTCAATCCAAACATGTATTTTTCGGTTTGGCTTATTTTGAGACCTAAAAATCTTTAGTCCAATGAGAGAAGATAACAAGGGTATTTCGAATAACAAGGGTATTTCGGATGAAATAGGGTCCATGATTAAATATGGATTTGCAATGTTTTAGGTTAGCAAAATGAGAGAGAAAAAACCCTTTAGTAAGATTTTGGACTCCTTCAACTTTAACCCCATGTAGTTGCCACGGTTATGTATCCATTACTTAAGCATGTACAAGGGGACTCACCGACAAAATACCCAACCAAAGTATAACTTTCAATCTAGTTACAGGTAGAATCAAATTCAAGAATATTTAAAATCACATATGGAAGAAGGGTATCGTGCTCGAGTCCTTACTTTGTGAAATGCTTTCAAGATACAAACTTGTGCGGGTGTTTCGATGTCATCTCACTCTAAAGCTCCTCCAGCGTGACCTACATCAAATGATGCAAAAGCCATGGAGGTGGTCATAAATAAGGGCTAGCCTAGGGCTCCCCAAAGGGCAAAAAAGCTCTACAATTAAAAGCACATTTAATGACAACAAATAGGAACCCTCCCGCAAAGATTTGTGAATAAATCTACAAAATGACAATACAACGATGACATAAACCCTAATCCATTTCAACAAGTTCCATTTTCATTCACATATCATATTCTTTAAAGATGAAATTAAAAATAATGAACAAATAAAATACATGGCTGAAAAATTATGTTATGGAGAAATCTCAAACATCAAAATTGATGGATCTTCCACCACGAAAGAAACTATTGTTGTGAAATGGGTGTTTTTGACAAATTTTAACGTGAACATTTCAAAGTGTTATTGAAAAATGTAAAGGAAAATTATACCTCGTGAAAAAAAGGGTATTCATGTTTGGCCTTTCTCCCTCCTCTTGGTTTCACAAATTGGAAAATAATTGTGTAAAATTCTTCTTATTTGGGATGTCTCTTCAATAGATGTAAGTATTACTTGACAATGAAAATGATTCTTAACATTGGAAGCTCAACAAAAATACAAAGTATAATATATTAAATCTATATTTCGAATGGAGTATTGAAAGAAGAAGTTTACATTGATCAAATACGGGTTATGAATTGGGAGGATGAAGGAAAAGTGTATAACTGGAGAAATTACTATATGGGTTTAACCGGGCACCCACGGATTGATATAGCCACATCGATTCTTATTTTCTAAATAATGAATTTTTCAATTGCTCAAGTGAACCTACATTTTATATAAAAAAGTAAATAACCGGAGAAATGTTGATAGTTTGTTTACATGGGAACAATAAATTTTTAGTTAATGAATTCGTAGAAGAACAATTCAAGGAGAATTGCAAATGACTCACATGGGGCTAGTGAAACATGTCATGCGAATTGAACTTTGTCATATGAATAATGTAATTTGTATTTCACAAAAAAATATTAAAAAAAAAAAAAAACATTTTATAGAGATCTATAATGCGAGAATAGCAAACCCGGTTTGCGCCTGTTGTCACAAGTAAACAGATGATCGGTTCGACTCATTAGAAAAGATTTGTTGGAGGCTTGATGTACTTAATGGTCATTAGGCTAGACAATGTTTTTTGTTTTTATTTTGATTGAATGTGGAAACTTTACAAAGGGGCACTGATTTATATAGATGGTCTATAATCTATATAGTAAGTGTACAAATTAAAACATCGAGGGTATGATTTTGATTTCAATTGCTTGATTCTCTATGTCATAGTGTCAAGGGTCTTTACATTGTCACGATGCTAAGGGCCTTTGTATTCAGCAGGAAATAATCTCCGGTAGGTTCTATATGAGCCAAACAATTTCACCAATAGACCAAATGACATTGACACACAACATGTTTCAATTAATTAGATTTCAATATTTGTGGAAATGCCAAGAGACAATTGCAAGAAGGAAAATGATTGTGAAATATGTGAATAGAACAACAGTATATACTAGAACTTGTTTGTAGAAAAAATACTTCAAAATATGTTTCATTTTAGATAGGTATAATTTTTTTAAAAGTCCCTATCTTCCCAATATGTTGAAACTTAATTCTACAGTCAGTACTTGTAACATTCTACATCTATTACTTGACAGGGTGGGTGCTTCATTCTGCCTATTAAAAGCGGGTAGCGGTGGGTCTCCACTCATTATATGGATATAACAAAGTTTGAACTTGGGTATAGAGCTTTGAATGCTATCATTATAAACTGGACAACCAAATCGCTTAGGCTTCATGCCACTATTATTTCATTTTAACTATTAAAGCAGAATCTGTTGCAGCTACATCAACTACTTGTCAAGCAGTACAGTTTGAACAGTAACCCAGGTTTATTTAAACCGACTGTAGTCAATTCCGGAACATATCGACAAGTTAAAGTAGCTTTACTGAATTGAATCAAGCATATGGGAATCTGCAATAACCTGTTTTTGTGATACCATGTTTACGATATCATTGTCAAAGAATTCAGTTTTTCATTAAAAAAGTACACACAGTAATAGCATTTTATCTTATCAAAGAGCTTATTGGCAATGAATAAATCAATTTGGAATTTGGCAGATCAAAGAATCAATTCGCAGACATCTTTTCATCAGGTCAGTTATTGTTATTTGCCAATTTATGAAAACATATGATCTGTTTTCAACTTAAAATGGATTAAAGCAAGCACTATCTCTCCATTTCTGGTTCCCCATTTCAATAGAAGTCGGTGGTCTCTAGTCACCATGGAATACTCACTTCGCAGAATATTTAACATATCAGTTAAACATTTAATTTCTTGCAACCACCTTTTTCGCAGCGGTTCTGTTAGCAGTGATCTGAACTCATCCTTGAGGCCATCAACATAAATGTGTCCCTCTCTGTCGGTCTCCGCTAAGGACTCTTTCAATTGGGTCTGCAATATAAGACAATTGGGCATAATTACATTTTCATAATGCATTATTTCAGAGCTTAATTGATCAAACGCGAGAGTAAAGGTAGCATTCAGTTGTTCGATAATTTGCGGGGTTGCGGCTTTGTGGTAGCGAATGGCGTGAAGGCACATATCCAGCAGGATAATGTATTGCAGGGTGAGAGAGAGAGAGCCTGAGCCTGAGCCTGAACCTGAACCTGAACCGGAACCTGAGCCCGAAGCTGCATCCTTATCGGCATTCATGTTTGTGGGATACAAAGGCTCAAGACTGGAGTTCGGTTCACCATTGTAACAGAAGGCATTGCGGATGTTAAAATCAAGGACTTCGTGTCGTTTCAATTTCTAGATAGTGTCGTTTCAATTACTGTTTCGGTTCAGCTTTTATGTTTGTTAATTGAAGGTTTTTATTCTTTCTTTCCTTAAAACAAATGGACTCTTAACTCAATTGGATTGTTGGGATTGACTTCATAAAGTAAAAAGAAAAACTTCTAATTCAGAGTTAAATGCAAGATTAACGTCAAATTCTATGTCTTAGTTACCTTATGATAGTTAATTGTATGCCAAATTTAAAATTGTCATTAATTGTTTATGGATGGATATTTTAAATAGTATAGGTTGGAAAGTGCACTCCTCGGATAAATAGTCATTATCGATGAATGTTTTTGAATCTATGTAGGGATAAACTCGATCATACACTACATTCGAATAGGATAGATGATTGTACATATATTGTTTATAATAGAGATTGGCATGGAGGGTTGATCACTTATATATCGGGTTTCAAAGGAGACTTTCGGGAACACCATAAATTGTATTAATTTTGTTGTTATTATGTATTATATACTTCAATCACTACTTACATAAGGTGAGGTGAACCCCTTGGCTCGACAAGCTTGAGAACAATCAATGCCTGCAGCTCTTGACACTTGTCATGCGACCATGTATGGATTCGTAAGCTTGTTGATCCCCGCAGATACTGCGGATAATACCCATCCTAACGGCTAGGGGCTACCCTTCACTCATTTTGCACCTATGCATGTGGGTAAAAATATCATGCATCATGTGTTGTCATAGCCCATCGCCCCACCGGAAAGGATGGCTCTAACAGAAATTGTGATGTGACACACAAACATTGTTTGACGTGGGAAACATTGCATTTCGGATTGAATTTAAATTATGATAATTCTTGCCCGGGCATTTCAAATTACAATAGACACGGCTCCGCCTACTATTTCAAATTACTCATGACATGGAACAGGATAACCACATGACAGATTCCCACATGCAAAAGCATTGAAGCTCATAGGCAGCGGACATGAATGAACTAGAGGAATCTGACATAGGGAAGGTGGGGGATTCGAGAAGATGAAGTTGATGTACCTGTAAACCTTTCTCCGCGGTCTTTGTCTTTCATGTAATCTTCACAAAATTATTCCCATTCGAATGAGGGCCTCCACTTTGATCTAAGTTTTTCATTCAAATTTTTTGGAGTGGATCTCTCTTCTTCCTAGCTTATTTTCACACACATATTATTCAAAGATTTGTTCATGGATTGTATTATGTCCAACAAAGCCTAAAAATGTTGGATTTCACCTTCATTTTTGTCTATTCTCGCTTCTTTAGCTTGTGGTTTACTTCCCCATTACTCATGTTGTCAGACAACAGATGATATTTCTAAGGGCTTATTTCACATGGATCAATCCCTCCTCCCATCATTGCAGATCAACTCGATCTCTTTTTCTTAAGCTCGTTTAAACATCACCCTCCTCTTGCTTCTCCAGGACCAAATGCACTTTGTAATGCCCACTTTTGTACGCACACAAATATAATACACATAATAATAGGATTTTATTTTTGGCTAACATTGTTTGATACATAACATCACATAGGATCACTTAGGATAATGTATAACACATGATATGTTTGTGTAACCATGGACCCACATATATAACATGAAACACATGATGCACATCAAAGCCACATGTCCAAAAATGAAAAAGTACAACAATGACCCACAACAAGATACACTTACTCATAGGAACTTCCCACAACACATCATTATTCATGGTGAAATATTTATCTCAATCCTATTTTTATTAGTTGACTATAATTGTCTGAAGAACACATAACATGGGGCCCTTTCGTCCCTTTACAACTAGGTTGTATGTTTTTGTTTTACATTTCATCTATAGTGGTTCCTTTAGAATTCACTTGTTTCTCTTGTGGAAATAACCTTATATAGCCTGATTGTGATTAGGAACATATATACACACATGTGTCTTCTAATACTTGACTTAAAGATTGTTTGAGAGAGCCTTGTTTACTTGGTTTGGAGAAATACTCTCGTTACAATGAGGAAAATTCACAACAAGAAAAAGGAAGGTTACTGGATCAATAGAAAACCTATCCCAAGTTCATTTCATAAAGCATTGTTTAATACTAACAATACACTCTTTTAATCTTCAAGTTATTACAACCAACTATGTAGGTTAACTAATTAAGTTGTATCATTCTTGATTCACAATCCATTGCTCCAATTAGAAATTCATATTTTCACAATCATATTGCACGTGGAAGGGTACATTACACCTATGTTCCCATTATAGAGATTTTTCCTTGAATTTAAGTGATGAAATTCACATTTCAAACTACTTATGTTTCATCATCTTAAGGATTTACTCTCAATAAGCAATGGGTTAATTACATGTTTCGACCATAAATTCTACTTCCTGAGTGATCCTAGGTTTGTTATATTCCTATCTATGCCAAGGGTTCTACTAGCTTTTACAAGTCCAACTTGAGTGCAATTTCCTTAACTCACAAGACCTTGGCTATAGCCATAAGTATCTTAATCTCACGGCTACATTTCAATATTTCATTAGCATCGTTGTTTAACCACATTCATAAATACAAACCATATCATCATGCATCATATTTCGTTTTCCAATTTATTAGGTTGTATTATTCATGGAGCTTTATTTTATCACATTTAGTTTATGATCACATTTGGCATTTTAATTTGTTTTGACATCGCTCAATGGTGTACAATTTTCATAGCGGTCATTTCTTAGTTTAATCTTATTTACCCTTTTATTGACTACATTTATGTGGTTACTTTGGTTTTTATTAACATCATTTTGGAACAAATTTATTCCTATAACACTTACGTAAGACTTTGTTACAATTTTTCGTCATGCGAAGTTCAAACTAGTAGTGGAGAGGGATCTCATCATGTTAACCAGCTACTACACCAACACACCCCCACATGATGGAGCTGGATGCAACCACATGATCCCTGGGCCCACCATGTATTCACCAAATTAGGTCCAACAACATTAGGAGGAAACGACACCGGGACTTCCCGGGAGGTCACCCATCCCAGTACTACTCTAGGTCGGGCATGCTTAACTGCCTGACTCTAATACCATGCTACAATTTTCCATCACACCAAAAGCTCGAACGGATGGTGGTGGAGATGGATCTCATCATGTTAACTAGCTACTATGCCAACAACCTAGCATCGAGTTGCACAACTTGCCAAGAACACAAATGTTAATAAAACACCACAATCAATAAGATGAAAGTAATTCACTAGAATAAATTTACATAAACCTTTGCAAACAAATGAACAACAATATCATATATTATTATGGAACTCAATGAAATACAATAACAATGATCCTTTCTTATATAGGCAAGAAATATAGATTTAAGAACCATCAAGGTCGTTGAGTAATCCATAAATCAATGAAAGAACTAGTCATCAAAGAACTAGTCAAGGCCATGGATTTATGAGATAACTAGACATCAAGGATCTAATCAATACCATAGATCAAGGAAAGAACTATACCTAACAACTAGATAATATCCCCTAACATCTAAATAAATAAAAAGAAATATCCACACACATAAGTGGGTGAGGATAAATATAATAAAGGTAAATAAAGTACCTAGGTGAACATGAGCTAAGGTAAATACCTACTCTAACACCCCCCTCAAGTGAAGCTAGGGGCCAAAATAGAAGTGGCATGTCCATAGTATGAGTCCCGACAACTAGGCTTGATGAGGTACTCATGTATAATATATCCATGAAGAAATCTCAAACCAAAAGAAGGAAATAATCTTGCTAGAAGGAAAGAGAAATAAGAAGAAGAAGAAGAATAAGAAGAAGGAATATGTTATCACAAACACCCCTAAGAAAAATTCTGAAACCCCAAGCATACCACGCAACTCAAGGTAGTGAGGTGATACAAAAGGCTTCATAAAGATGTCGGCAACCTCGCCGCTGAGTTAAAATGTACTCCAAGTGAAGAACTCCATCCGAATGTGCTTTGATGAATGAAGTTGATGTGTATCTCAATATGGTTGGTCCGCCTGGTGCTCAATCGGGTTGTGAGAAATGTGAATTGCACTTTGGTTGTCACACCAAAGTGCATTCGGTGAATCGTGGGGAATCCAAACTCTGTCAATAACCTGTCGTAACCAAATAATTTTTTGACTCGCCTGTAGCTGCTTCCTTGTACTCTACCTCTGAAGATGAAAGTGCAATAGATTTTTTCTTTTTATACACCCAAGCAACTAGAGAAGAAACAAGACAAAAAAGATAGCCAAAATTTGAACACCTTTCATCAATAGAACCTTCCCAATCTGAATCTGTATACCCAACCAATTGAGTAGAACCCCTAGTGTAGTGTAGGCCAAAGTGGAAAGTTCCTTGCAAATAATGTAAAATCCTTTTAGCATCCTGCCAGTGACTACTATGAGGAGAATGTACAAATTGAGATATAAGCCCTACTGCAAATGAAATATCAAGGAGAGTATGGGTCAAGTACATGAGACTCCAAATCAACTGCCTATATAATGTAGGATCACAAAGTGGTGTGGTACATGTGAAAGTAAGAGTAACCCCAGACTGAAAAGGAGATGGACTTGGCTTAAAATTAGCCATATCAAAGCATTGAAGAAGATCGTGGGTGTAATT
Source organism: Taxus wallichiana var. yunnanensis (assembly GCA_018340775.1). Taxonomy (NCBI): domain Eukaryota; kingdom Viridiplantae; phylum Streptophyta; class Pinopsida; order Cupressales; family Taxaceae; genus Taxus; species Taxus wallichiana. The sequence goes on from CM031239.1 coordinate 517,996,102, forward strand.
TTGCTGACTCAAATAAATCCCTAAATATTTTTGAGAAATTTGCAAACCAAAGATATAATGCAATAACCCAAGATTCGGAAAATTGTAACATGGTATTAGAGCTATGTAGTTAAGCACGCCTAACTTGGAGTAGTAGTGGGATGGGTGACCTCTCGGGAAGTCCCAGTGTTGTTGCCTCCTAATGTCACTTTGGGCCTAATCTGGCTATGTAAATTTATTCTAGTGAATTAATTTCATCTTATTGATCATGGTGTTTTATTAGCATCTATGTTCTTGGCTTGGTACGATCCAATTATCATTCCTTTTGATGACAACCTATACAATTTAGGATCACAAAGTGGTGTGGTACATGTGGAAGTAAGAGTAACCCCATGCTGAAAAGGAGATGGAATTGGATTGCAATCAGCCATATCAAAGTCTCAAAGAAGATCATGGGTGTACTTTTTGCTGACTCAAATGAGTCCCCGAATCTGTTTGAGAAATATAAAAACCAAGGAAATAATGCAATAACCCAAGATTTTTCATGTCAAACTGTGTAGAAAGAGCCCTTTGAATACTCGAATATGGGAAGAAGAGATGCCGTAAGTAACAGATCATCAACATACAAGACAATCACAATATCCTCACAAACATGCGGAGATACACTTTGTATGATCGGAGTGACAATGAACAAAACTATTAGATAGAAGAAAATAATCATTCGATATCAAGACCGAGGGGAAATTTTTGAGACCGTAGAGAGACCTTTGGAGCCTACAAACAAGAGAAGAATCTGAAAAATCTAGTTGGATGCTCCATGTATATTTCCTCTTGTAGATCTCCATAAAAGAAGGTAGTCTTCACGTCCATCTAGTATACGAGCCACCCCTGTGATGTAACAATAGAAAGTACAAGGCGTACAAAATACATCTTGGCAACGGGTGTAAAATTCTCAAAGTAATCAATACCTTCAACTCTTGAAAAACCATTTGCAACAAGACGAGCCTTATACTTGTCAATGGACCCATCAATTACATATTTGGTTCAATATACCCACTTACAGCTAACCATCTTTCTTCCTTTATAAAGAGATACCAAATCCCAATTATGATTCTTCTTCAAAGAAGAATACTCAAATTCCATCATATCATCCCTTTGGATCCTCAGAAATTACGATACAAAATTCTAGAACCTGTAAAATGTGCATGATGATGCCTAGTGGGTGGAAGATCCTCTATAAAAGGTGTTGCCTCAGAAACCGTAGTTGATCCCACTTAGGCATATTGAAAACATCGGTGGGAATAGGATCCTTAATGAAATCTATAATGTCCTCATCAATCTCCTCAAAGAAAGGATCCTCAAGATAATATGAATAAGGAGGCATGGAAGAAGATGAAGAATCATGAGGAGTGAAGCGCTCATCAAACTCAACATGTGTTCAAAAAATAATGTCATGTGTATCAGGATCTAAAAATCGATAAGCTCTCACATCCTCACAATACCCTACAAATATCAAGGTTTTAATCTTCTTATCCAAAGCTTTCCTTTTTTCTTTGGCATAAAGGCCCAAGAATGGCTCCCAAAAATTGAAAAATTGAGACATTTGGCTTAGTGTTGGACAAAGTTTCCTCTAGAGTCAAATGCTCAAGCGCTCTGTGTGGTGTGTGATTCGAATGTAGTTAGAACCATTAACTTCTTCTACCCAAGTAGATAAGAGGTAAATCTCTAGAATGCATCATACAATTAGCCATTTCCTTCAAAGTTATATTCTTCCTTTCGCTAAAAATTCTGTTGTGGAGTATGAGTAACAAAATGCTGGTGTATAATGCCTTGAGTTTCAAAAAAGTTAGAAAACGCATTGTTGAAGTACTCCCCCATTATTAGTATGAAGGTTCTTTATGCAACTAGAAGATTTTTATGGACCAAAGCCTTGAAGAATTTGAAGTGTGAAAAACCATCACTTTTATACTTGAGAAAATAAACCCAAGTACACCTCGAGAAATTATCAATAAAGGTAATTGCATACTTAGCTCTATTGAAAGAGGGGGTAGGAAAAACCATCAAGTCACTATGCACAAGATCAATTTGTGAAGAAGCTCTCTTAGAAAAATTCTTAGGAAATGGATCTTGGTGTTGTTTCCCCAATGCACAACCAGAGAAAAATCCCTCAAGACAAAAAACTTTAGGAAGACCATCTACCATACCATGAGTGCTCAACTCCTTCAAATATCTATAATTAAGATATCCAAATCTTTCATGCCAAATCCTACTCTCGAATCTACATGAGAAACCAATCTGTCCCTATAGAAGAAGTGTCATCAAAACCCTCAAAGTGATATAGTCTAGAACTATGATCAATAATACCCTGAGCAATAAGTGAATAAGACTCAAACAAAGTTCTTACTTATGCCCCATGTGGTGTAAAATTCATTGTTTTCCCTTGACGAATGACAAATATTATATACGTAAAGAAAATTTGTAGTGATGTTAGGAACATATAGTGCATCTTGGATACTTACACCATTAAGTTGTATATCACATTTTCCCTCAACAGAAATAAAGGAAGAATCTCCAACCTCAATTTTGGAAGTAGAACTCAAACCTAGAGAAACAAAATACTCCATGGAAGAAGTCATGTGATGGGAGCACCGGAATCTATAACCTAATTGTTTACAAGTGGTGATTGAGATCTCCTAACAACATTAAGTGTTTTTCCATGTTGATTAGAAGGAGGTGGAGTGGAGATAGATTTTTTTGTTTCTTGACTGCATCCTTTAAGGCTTGCATTCGCTTATAACATCTATGTTCTTCATTATCATTACCCCCACAAAAAGAGCATGAAAGGCTAGACTTATTATTGGATTTAGAAGACTCTTTGGGTTTAGAGTTGTTTTCTTTGGGTTTGGAGAACTTTGAGATGGAGATGGGGTTGATTTGGTTTTTATTTTTTTTTGTGCTTTCCTTAGGATTATACGCAACTAATGCCTTTTGAGAGGTGGAAGACTTAAGGTGAGACAGTTTGGATTCTTCCTAGTAATTCTTTCACAAAATGTTTCTAAGTCAAGCATTTTGAATGTGTCACCTAAGGCATCCATGATAGATAAAAAGGTAGAAGAAAATATTTGAAATGGTCTTCTCAACTTGGATAGAATCAAGTAAACACACTCTTCATCTTTCTTGTCTCTTCCACTCCCCTTCAATTGTGTCACAATTTTCTTGAACTTGGTAAGATAGTCTATAATTGTTGGAAAATCTTCAGGATTAAGAGAGGTAATCTCAATTTCAATTTTCATGGCTCTCATATAATCCACCTTACCAAATAAATCCTCTAATTTCTCCCATATTTTGAAAGGAGAGTTACATTTTTCCAAATGAAACAAAACACTTTCACTTACATAAGTTCCTATCAAATCCATACACTCATCAAATTTGCACTTTGGTATTGAAATTTCTCATACTCTCTAGTGAACACTTTGGTTGTTACGAAGAAGTTAAAGCCCATAATCCTTTCCACTTAATTATTTTTTCCATTCATGGTTTCCATGAGTGGTAATTATGTGTTCTTAATAGGTCAATATGATCTAATGCGAAGTAGATAAAGATGCCATCCTAAAAAATTGCCAAAAGAAATGCAAAACCGGAGCAATGCAACAAGAGCCCCAAGCAATACAATAAAAGCCCCTAGATTTTTACACTTTATAATGAGTGTGTTATCCAAAATTCACCCCGAGGTAATTTTGATAACATGTATCAGATTCTTGAGTCCTAAGCAAGTAGATTGATTCAATGCCCAAAATCATGTTTTGGGCCCCCTTTGGCTTCTCTCTAACTCTCCCATCTAAGGAAAAAATCCCAACGAGCTAGAAAAATTTGAAAAAATCTAAAAAATGAAGTCGCAGGCTTATTTTAAAGCATTGCGGAGTGCGGAGGGTGCGGATCGTACCGGTCTGAGCGAGATCATACCAAGGTTCATCGTACCAAGTTTGGGGACGAAATACAAAGAAAATTGGCTAAGTCAGACATTTTTGTCCCAGGCGTCTGAGGCAGTTGGGACGCCGAGATGCGAAAAGCTGAAATGGCCGCAAGAAGTGAAAATTGGCAAGTTTTTGTTCTGTGTGGTTTGGGACAGCTGGGACAAAAGTACGCGTGTGGTGCGAATCAGCCAATTTTCGCAAGTTGGTCTATGCGGTGGTGCGAGAGATTTTCATCCGGAGCAGGTTGGGACATAATGCGCGGGACGCGCTGGAACGTGAAAGGGTGAAAAGGTCGCAAAAGGGGGAAAGGAAGCCCAATCGGTCGATGCGGAGGAATGTGTCTGGGACAGCCAAGACACGTGGACCCGATTTTGCCACAATACCCGTAATTCAAAGGAAAAGTCAACGTTTGACCTGTGAACTTCAAACGGCCATAACTTTTGACTCCGAGCTCCAATTTTCACAAAATTGGACTTTCGGAATGTCACAAAATTTTAATGAGGGTAGATATATTTAAATAAAAGAAACATATTCAGCTCAAGTCTCGTTAATGCTCCTTCCCATCAAATGACATAAAATGTCTGGTAGACCCAAAATAGCTGCCCACACTCAGAAGGCCATAAATTTTGCATTTCTCAACTAAATCACACAAAATTGGTACCGTTGGAATTGTGGCTCCAAGCCCGATGCACAGAAGTCAAGAAATTCTAGATTTGATGATAAATAGATGGGGAGTTTTTATAAAATGTGGCTGGGTTCATAACAGTGTTTTATTTGGTAGTTGGGAATGCAATTAAGAGGCATGGTCATCATTCCTTCTCTGCTGCAGCACCTGAGATAGTATGGGGAGCATTTTGCAAGTAAAATACAATCATTTTACTCTATTTAATTCCTCTTACAAGTGGTTGAAGGATAGATTTTTAGATTTCCATTTCCCTTTCTCTCTCTCTTCTCATTTTTATATAAATTGGAGTGTTGGGCTGATTGTAAAGGGGGAGTTTTCTTGTAGCAAAGATCTGTCTAAATTTATTTGTGAAGCCAATGTACTATAATCCCTTGTAGTGGACTCCTTGCATGGTGATCAGGCCCTTATCTTGTAACAAATTGAACTGTGCATATCATGAAGCAATAAAATATAAGTTTGTGGATGCATCTTCCCCTGCTGTGTTTTCTTGCATTCTTCTTACCCCTTCAACCTTGATTACAAGTGTATTGTGTCTATCTTTATGCTCTTGCAAGGATCCATTATTATTGTGCATGTATGAAACATTGTTGTGAATGCATTTTTAGATTGTGGAGAACTGTTATCACCCCTTCTAGTATGCACTTTACTCCTAGTTTTCACACATTGGAAGACTACTCTCACACCCTCCTTTTCTGGTGTATCACCACTTTAGTGTAGGATTTAATTTTATGCATTCTCTCTCCTTGGTCCCTTGGAAAGTTAGATTAGAATAATTAGTTTACCCTGCATTAGAGTAGATTGTGGCAGGTAGTTTAGGAGCAAGAACCAACTTTCTTTGGAGGTCTATCTCAAGTAGCAAGTCCCACAACTTGGAGATAGTACCCATGTTATCCAATCACACCGTGAGTTCAAGTATATGCACTTGTGTAAACATAAGGGTGCTGTGATTTGGTGATAACAGAGTGTGTGTTACAATATGACACTTTATAATTATAGTGTAATTCTCAAAATAAATATTTCCAATGGAAAAAACATGAAAAATGAAACTCAAAACCTAGTTACCGATCAAAAGATACAAGCTTTTCAATATTATGCTCTACTATACCGCAATGATTAACCCACGGTAGATCTTGATAACAACAAAACTTAAACTGTTTTCCTATTCCAAATTCAATGGAAGCCTTTTTCTTGCATAAAAAAATGCATGTAGCAACACGATACAAGAAAATCCGAATATATGAATATAAAAAAATATTTACAAAATAAAACTTATAGAAGAATGTCAAAAAAACTCTCCTCCTCTCGACACCATAAAAGGAATGATAACCAGATCTTACCAAGCTAAGAACACAGATGCTAATCAAACACCACGATTAATAAGATGAAAGTAATTTTCCGAATGACTTTACATAAACCTTTTGCAAACAAATGAGAAACAATATTATATATTATTATGGAACTTAATGAAATACAATGAGAATGGGCCTTGCTTATATAGGAAATGAATAAAAATTCTAATAACCGATCAAGGTCGTAGATCAAGACATAAATCAAGGAGATAACTAGTCATCAAAGAACTAGTCAAGACCAAAGATTTATGAGAGAACTAGACATCAAGGATCTAGTCAATACCATAGATAAAGAAAAGAACTAGTCAATGCAAATAACTATACCTAATAACTAGATAAAATTCCCCTAATATCTAAATAAATAAAAAGAAATATCCACACACATAAGTTGGTGAGGATACATACAATAAAGGTAAATAAAGTACCTAGTGAACATGGGCTAAGGTAAATACCTACTCTAATAGACTTCAGGATTTAAGACTACAAGGAGTAAAACTTCGGACAAGAAAACTAATTTCATTTGTCTTAGACACGCATGTATTAAGTGTATATTACAAGAGAGGTATCTCAAATAATCTTAAGCATTACAAAAGCCTCCTAAGAACCTATTTCAATTGTTGGGTAAATATGCAAGTAATTAAAAGTGTAGTCTCCACTCACATAATTTAGATCTCAAAAGGGAACAATCATAGGTACAACCACCAAATATCTTGTAAGGATTTGGCCACCCACTAGGGTACGAAGGGAAAATTGTGTAGTAAGGGGTTAAACTTATTCATGATATGGTAATACCTATATCAACAAGACATGATCACCTCACCGGTCCCAAGATTATGGGTTTCACAATATATATACACCACATCATAAAATATCAAGGAAATGGTCCTTAATAACATGTCTTAGGTGCGAAGCATGAAGGTGATTAATGAGATCATAGTATTTTATTAACATGAGAAAAGTTTTATACCCTGGAAAAAAATCAAAAGGGAGGAAGAAGTACAATAGGCATTATAACTTGTCCTTTGAATTTAGAAAGTTTTAATGAGATGAGATTTTACCTAGTATTGTGGTTGTTAAAGAAGAAAACCAATAATTAACATAGGAAAATATTTGTTTAATATCCTTATAATATAGGTGCAACATTGATTAAAACTTCACATCTTATTCGACACTATAAAATATAACTAGACGCTTATTCCATTTTGAAATATACCAAGAACAATTCTTTGAATCAACAATACATATCATTTTTCAATGGTAATACATGTATTGCAAGATGAATACAAATTTACAATGAAAACTCATTAACTACCACATATCACATCCGAAAAATTCCTCTTATTCTCGAGTACCTGCAACCAACGTTGTGTCGGTCCTCAAATTGAGTATGGAAATCACCTAAACTCAAGCATAAATTCCACGCATCCATCATTTCAAAAATCGAATGCAGACACTAGAGAGGGATAGCGATAGGGAGAGAGAATCGGTTTAGTCGATTTTTAGACCCTTAAATTTTTCCAATTCTTTCATTGCTCATTCAAATTTTTGCCAAGTATAAGTCAAGCTTATGTTGAGTGAGATTCATTTGTAATGCAAGGTGGTTTGGAGATGAAAAGTGGTGTGAGCAATGGGGTGATTCTATATGATACCCATAATCATACCTCGTTACCTTGGCTTGAATGTCATAGTGGTAGTGATGTCAAGGAAAATGGAGTGGAATCCCAAGTCCACATTCCTCTCTCGCTATAATTTCCTACTAAAGCTGTAATTTTTGCCTTTGATATTCTCCATGCTCAATTTTTTTTTTTCTTTTGTACGACAAGATGCTAGACCTCCCTTGCCTCTCTATCTCACCCTTTCCCAAAAAATCCTCATTTTTAAGTATGTTTAGATTGTGATATTCTTCCCCACCATTATCATTTATGACAGTTCCACCTTACTGGACTGAATTTAACTATTGAATCTAACCACAAATCTTGGTTGTGAGAAAAAGTGTCTCACATCGCAATGGAATACCCCCTTGTTGCAGACTATGGTGGATGTGCTCACTAGTCGCAAGCAATAATAAGGGTAAAATACAATGAGAAAATGGACACAAGAAGGGTCCAGATAATCGCCAGAACGTCGGAAAAATGCTCGGAAGGCAAAGAGGTGCTCGAAGTGTCACTGCACACTTGAGCGCACGATTAGCAAAAATTGACAATAACGCCTAAATTTTATCATTTGGAAACGCCCAATTTTGCTAATTTTAGAGCTATTGGACTAAAAAAATGATAATGAGTGTTATTGAAAGGACTATTGTAATAAACTTTACTAATCATAAATAAGATCAAATCAAGGAGTTTTGGGACTTAATTAAATGCTTAATTATTAGAAAAGGAACTCCTATATTTAATTAAATTTGATTTAAGTGTAATTAAATCTAATTAATTTAAAAGGAATTAAATCCTATTAATTAAGATCTAATCACAAAATAAATACTCCCTTTTGAAAATAAAGTTCCCCCTAAAAATTTGAACACCCCCTTTGAATATACCCCACCTCATAAAATAGTCCCACTAAATTTTTAAAAAATTCCCACCATTTTAAAATAGATCCACCGAGTGGAGTTGGGTGGGGTTGTGTTGGTTGAGGGGCTCGGTGGTCGAGGTGGGAGAAGCCTGAGCGGGATGGGATCCGTGGGGGATAGGCCATTGGGAGTGGGTCAAGCTAGAGGGGTGTGGTGGAGAGCCCGAGGGTAGGAGCGAGCTTGGTAGTGAGTTGGGATCGGTCGGGCACGTGGGGGACAGACCGACGGGGTGGGTGTAGCCCAAGGAGAGGGGACTCGGCATGGGAGGGAACGATCCGTTTGGAGCACGTGGTCCGGTCGGAGTACGTGGAGTGGGAGACAGAACTCCAATGGTTAGATGCGGGTGAGAGTTAGGGAATGAAGCTCACGGGAGAAAACACGAGGGAATCTCACGCACGAGAAGGGAAGGCTCCATAGTGAGGGCCGAGGTTACGGAGTTTAGCGGGAGGATGGAGACAACTCTAACACGACTTGGCTCGGTAAGGAGACAACGCAGAACTCGAGGCAGATCCAACACACCACAAATATGCGGTCGAGCTAGAGGAGGTCACCAAGCACAAAGAACTCGAGAACAAAGAACAACTCATCGTGCACAAAGATCACGGGAAGAGTTGAACACGAGCCATATCACGAGTTACCAAAGAAAAACATGGTAACTAAGCTCAAGTAGAGAGAAAAATGACTCGACCATGCAAGAGTTCGAGAGGCAAGCTGAGCACGAGGTAGGGAGTCATGGAAAATTGAGTGAAGAGGTAGGTTCTCATGTCAAGATGGAGGAGCTTGGGGCAGAGTGGTAGGAGCTCGGTTGCAAAGGGTGTAGCTCAGTTAGGAACTCGATGGAGAGTAGAGGAGAAAAACACCAACTTTCAACCAAAAAAGCAAGGATTCTTAAACTCCGTATTCAGTAAAACCACCATGCAAAAAAATATAGAGAAGACCAAAAACAAAGATCTAAAACTTGAAGTTTAATAAAAAAATAAAAAACCTAGAAAAATAAACCTCTATTTTAACTGATCTCCAAATTTAGCTGCAACCAGCTAAATTTAGCTATAAAACCCCTGAAAGCTTCAGGAATACCTGCACATGCACGAAGAACACAACAAACCGACACACTTTCCAAGAACAACTTATTAATAATGTTAGCAATAAAATCCACAATATAACGATCGAAAAAAAAATTGCACGAGGAGTAAAAGAATGACACCAAGAGTAATCGCAACTAAAAATAACGAGTGCACATTTACTAGATTGCAGCTCTGATACCATGAAAGAGTCTGTGAGAATCTAATCAACAATGTACCACGATGAAGTTGCACTTTGATGGAATCGAAGTAGCTCCAGCATAATCGCAAGGAAGAATTGATCAATCAATGGAAGAGCATGTATAACAGTAACAAAGCTTGCATAAACAGAAAAGACATTGGAGTGTCTTGGCATGCTCATAAATGTCAAATGAAGGGATACATATAGGGTGCTGAGTAACCCTAGTGCATGACACCAAGATAACCCTAAGCCTAACCCTAACCTAACCCAGGATGACATCACCCATGTGAGATGACCCTCCATATGTGAGTGGAGGACACATGGATCACTCACACCAACAATTTCTTCCACCCTTCTCTACATCATTCCCAAGTTTGTAATTTATTTATTTATTTATTTATTTTGTTTTGTTTGATTTTTCAGGCACTACATTTCCCTCCCATTTTAAGATCATCTTCCTTGATGCAACACAACACCAAAGCTCAAAGGGTACATAGGAAAGAAAGTTAACAATGGCACATGTTTTTTATCAAAACAACTTGTCGGTACAACATGACCACAAGGAAGAAAACTAATTTCAGCAATACCTTAAATTTAATGTTATGTGAAGATTGACAATTCTCTTTTACTTTATTACTTAGTATTTTCCTTTACAATATTTCTTAATCTCAATCTCTTAATATTCATTGTTTATAATTTCAATTGTCTTATGTTCATGGGTACCCAACAGTAATTGGCCTCAAGATGTCACAAAAACTCAACACAACACAAATGACCCATGAGACATATTACTACATACTTTCACAACTATATCACATCACAAGACCTCTAATTCCACCATGGAAAGACAAACAAGTAGTCCACATAACGAAGAATTTCAAACAATTATGTCATAGGCATAAATCCAACACACACATGTGACTATTAAAAATATCATCACGTTGATACATATACAACTGGTATCACATGACCCAAAGACCATGACAATACCTACATAGTGCCAATTCAATATCCAATAGTACATACTAACCAAGGGAGGGTCAAACCTCAATCATAACAATGGATAACAAGACTCACAAGAGTACACATAACTCATAACACAAACTCCACATATCACAAAACATCATAAAATAAATCCATATATCTCCCAAAGCATCCCAAATCCACTACATATACCTTCCAAAAGATCACAAAACAACTCCATATACCTCCCAAAGATAAATAATCATAGTGCCAAAACCAAGCCGAGTCACTCAACCATAGAGCCCTCACCTGATTTTTCCATATCGGGTAACTCATCCATAGAGCCCCATCAATAATATTGGGTCACTCAACCATAGAGCTCCATCAAAAATATCGGGTCACTCAACCATAGAGCCTCATCTCCTTTCCCCGATTAATGAGGCTGGTCATCCCTGTGGCCCTAGGAACATAAAGCCCCGTCACCCCCACCCAAGTGACTTAATAACTCAAGGTTCAAAAACCCGCTAGTTATTTGTAACTCCTTGGGGCATACCCCCATACAACAAAGAGGGTCCATAGGTTCCACCACTCCATGGTGAATCCCATGACCCTATTCCAACACATTACAACATTAGAACTAAAGCAACACCATCGGTTTCAAATGCCAAGTGGAAAACATCATAAGCCTTGGGCAAGGCTATAAAACTATGAAAATAAAGTTTAAAACTAAGAAACACAAATGGATAATTATCCATAGTTAGTGAAAAAATCTACATGTTAGTGCAACAATCAAATAAAATACCCAAAGTATAAGAACACATCAATTAAGAAAATTGCTAGTTCTTGTAAGAAAAGAGATAATGATCAATTTACGAATGAAATATGTATTGAGAAATATAACATTACAATCACTATTTGGCCTCATATAGCCACCAAAAGGGTACTCATCGAGTTGCTGGCACTCAGATATCAAGCCTCAACTCGTAAAAATATACATGTAACTAGAAATGAGTATATCAAATAACGTAACTATCATCATCTCTACCTGAATCATCCCTTCATACTCCTACAAGGCTCAACATAGTCAAAATCACATAGGATTGTTCTATGGACAACCCAAAAGGAAAGAGAAGGGGATGCTAGTTTTCATAAGTTGAGCCTAAAGTGGTGTGCATCCACAATACACTAAGAAGCATTTTCAATCTATATAAGACTCCACTTCCTCACTCGTACATGACTCAAGATTATGAAAACTTGGTCCACGCCTCCTCTCTCCACACATAAACTATTCATAGTTGCTTCCCTTAGGGTCATCTAGTGTAAGGTTCAAAACATGACACATAACTACATCACTAACACAATGGTGATTTATGCACATTAACCATAGCATCTTGTGCATGGTATATATACATGGTATAAAAAAATATTTACTTTCATGGGTTATGATACATCAATTTTCCTCATAATGCACCTAAGGTGCAAGTATTGCACAATAGGTATCATAAAATCATCATATGCCCCTAATTCATGACACGAACCATCAAATATTACACGACTTATAAGTATCATGAAAAAAATGACTAATATTACAACATATAGTCAATTGCAATATAACATGGTGACACACGCGATTCATCACAACATGGTGGAAACATCATGATAAAATATAATTCACTATACACAAATTTTTTCATGCAACACATCAAATAACCTTTATATCACATAATAAATAAACACTCCAACACACTGTAATCCTTAATAAAATTCTTTTAAAATACAAGGCGAAACATCACACGTGAACTTCATTGAGTCCAAAAAAGAGAGAAAATACTCTCATTACAAACACATCAACATGATAACAAATACACACTAAGTGACATCCACAACATGTGTGTTCATAATACCACAATTACAACTTTGTTCACATCACAACATATATTACATTAATCTTTCCATCTCTACCACCACCATTCAAGATAATCAAAAATCTAATCTATCCTAGAGGTTTGAGAGCATGAACCTTTCTCTAATACCATATGTAATGCCCACTTTTGTACGCACAAAAATACAATACATAATAAGAGGATTTTTTTGGCTAACATTGCTTGATACATAACATCACATAGGAACACTTAGAATAGTGTATAAAAAAAGATATGTTTCCATAACCATGGACCCACATATATAACATGAAACACATGATGCACATCAAAGCCACATGTCCAAAAATGACAAGGTACAACAACGACCCACAACAAGATACACTTACTCACAGGAACTTCCCACAACACATCATTATTCATGGTGAAATATTTATCTCAATCCTATTTTTATTATTTGACTATAATTTTCTGAAGAACACATAACATGCGGCACTTCATCCCTTTACAACTAGGTTGTATTTTTCTTTTTTACATTTCATCCATAGTGGTTCCTTTAGAATTCATTTGTTTCTCTTGTGGAAATAACCTTATATAGCATGATTGTGATTAGGAATGTATATACACAAATGTGTCTTCTAATACTTGACTTAAATATTAATTGAGAGAGCCTTGTTTACTTGGTTTGGAGAAATAATCTCATTACAAGGAGGAAAATTCACAAAAATAAAAAGGAAGGTTACTAGATCAATAGAAAACCTATCCTGAGTTCATTTCATATAATTGTTTAATACTAACAATACACTCTTTTAATCTTCAAGTTATTACAAATAACTATGTAGGTTAACTAATTAAGCTGTATCATTCTTGATTCACAATACATTTCTCCAATTATAAATTCATATTTTCAAAATCATATTGTGCATGGAAGGGTACATTACACTTGTGCTCCTATTATAGAGATTTTCCCTTGAAATAAAGTGACGAAATTCACATTTCAAACTACTTTGGTTTCATCATCTTAAGGATTTACTCTCAATAGAAATGGGTGAGTTACATGTTTTTACCATAAATTCTACTTCCTGAGTGATCCTAGGTTTTATATATTCCTATCTACGCCAAGGGTTTTACTAGCTTTTACAAGTCCAACTTGAGTGCAATTTCCTTAACTCATAAGACCTTCGCTATAGCCATAGGTATCTTAATCAAGGCTACATTTCAAACTTTCATTAGCATCGTTGTTTAACAAAATTATGCATACAAACCATATGATCATGCATCATATTTGGTTTTCCAATTTATTAGGTTGTATTATTCATGGAGCTCTACTTTATCACATTCATTTTATGATCACATTTGGCATTTTAGTTGGTTTGGACATTGCTCAATGGTGTACAATTTTCATAGCAGATCATTTCTTAGTTTAATCTTATTCACCATTTTATTGACTACATTTACATGGTTACTCTAGTCTTTTATTAACATCATTTTGGAACAAATTTATTCCTATAACACTTACGTAAGAATTAGAGATTTAAGACTACAAGGAGTACGAATTTGCAGAAGTCAACTAATTTCATTTCTCTTAGACACACATGTATTAAGTGTATATTACAAGAGAGGTATCTCAAATAATATTAAGCATTACAAAATCCTCCTAAGAACATATTTGAATTGTTGGGTAAATACGCAAGTAATTGAAGCGTAGTCTCCACTCACATAATATAGATCTCAAAAGCGAACAATCATAGGTACTACCACCAAATATCTTGGAAGGCTTTAGCCACCCACTAGGGTACAAAGTGAAAATTGTGTAGTAGGAGGTTAAACTTATTCATGATATGGTCATACCTACATCAACAATACTTGATCACCTTACTCGTCCCAAGATTATGGGTTTCACAACATATATGCACCACATCATAAAATATCAAGGAAATGGTCCTTAATAAGATGTCTTAGGTGCGAAGCCTAAAGGTGATTAATGAGATCGAGTATTTTATTAACATAATCACATGTTTTATACCCGCGAAAAGAATCAAAGGGAGGAAGAAGTACAATAGGCATTATAACTCGTCCTTTTAATTTCGATAGTTTTAATGAGATGAGATTTTACCTAGCATTGTGGGTGTTAAGGAAGTAAACCAATAATTAACATAGCAAAATATTTGTTTAATATCTTTATAATATAGGTGCAACATTGAGTACAACTTCACATCCTATTCGACACTATAAAATATAACCACATTGGTATTCCCTTTTCAAAATATACCAAGAACAATTCTTTGAATCAATAATACATATCATTTTTCTATGGTAATACATGTATTGCAAGATGAATACAACTTTACAATGACAACTCCTAAATTACCACATATCACACCCACAAAATTCCTCTTATTCGGAGTACTTGCAACCAACGTTGCGTCAGTCCTAGGATTGAGTATGGAAATCCCCTACAATCAAGCATAAATTCCACACATCCATCATTTCAAACACTCAGAATATACACTAGAGAGAGAGAGAGAGAGAGAGAGAGAGAGTCTAGGATTCATTTTCTTTTCAAATCACCGTAACATCCCGTATCCACTTTTCATTTCATTTCAACTCATATATATTTTTGACTCATTTGTATTTTTAAAACCCTATGAATATTTTTATAATTTATATCTAGAAAGAGAAAGGGGAAGAGAGAGAAATTATGGATTTCATTTTCCTTTTTAATCATCATATCACAATCACATTCATTATCAAGTTTTCATTTCATTTCCAACCCCATGAACATTTATAACTCATTTACATTTCTAGAACTAGTCAAAATATCAGAGTTACTTCTAGAAAGAGAAAAGGAAAGAGAGAGAAACATCATAATTTCCCGAAATCATTCATATAATAATTTGATCAATTCATACTCTATAATGTGTGGAAATTATGTACAAGTTTCCATGGTTAGTTAGGAGTCAACAAAACCCTTAGAAGGTGTGTTTAGCTAAAGTTGCAATTTTGGTGCAAGCTAGCCAAAAACATCAAAAGTACCTACAAAATGGGTCTTGAAATTACTCGGTTTAAGTTTGATCACAAAATTTGATGATTCCTACTTACTCTCCCATATATAGATAATTTTTTATGTCCGACGGAAGTTGATTAGGATGAGTAGAGCTCAAGTTAGAAGGGTAACTTTGGGGCCAGATATTGTAATTGTGTTAACACTCTTATCGCACAAATGACACGGTGGGCCCCAAAATCCACTTGAAAAATTAGTTTTCGAAGGAAATTTTAGTGAATTGAAGGTGGGTTATGATCCTCTTGTTGGCAGTCTAGAGGTAGGATGTAGTGGTTTTAAGTTTCTCTCAAGCTAAGCGACAACCATAAGCCGAAACTGATCATGTTTTATTAAAATGACCATATCACCATAAGTGACTGATAAGCTAAGGGTTTAGGAATATGACTTGCAAGATCGTTAAATGATTTCAAGAAACTTGGTTAAGGTTCCTAAGGCATTTCATGTTACTCGGGGTCATGCAAAGAGTGTAATTTTGTGGTACATTTGGGTGTGGTAGTCCATTTGATTAACTTTCAAAATCAAAGTTTTCTTCTTTTTTTTTTGATGTTGATGTTTTGAGAGTTCATGTCAAGGAAATATTTTTTTTCCTATCATTCAACATTTAATTTTGAAAAAGCTTGAAATGATGAAGCGAAATTTAATGCAAATGAAAAGGGGAAAGCCATACCTATTCACGTAAAACAAAATTGCAATCCCCACATTTGACAAGACCGCATCATCTTTAGGAATTTTGGAAATCAATTTCGGGCTTGTTCATACTTCCTCACTTTTCATTTCTAACTTTCCTTCATATTTATCTTCCATGCGTTCTTTCGCTAATCTTATGGTTTCCTACAGGCTAGTCACAACGGATTACTGTTTTTCCTTGCAGAGTGAAATTTTATGGAAAAAGGATGGCTTTCCAAGTCAGATATTATGCTCCCCATATTTAGACTGGGTCACATGTTCCATACAAATAAGGCAATGTAAATAGTCATCCATATAGTAAGTTTTTGTTTCCACCTTCATACTATTAAACCCCTCAACAAATGTTGTGAAGGCGTCCGCATTGTGTTTTAGCACTTGGGTCATCGTCATTATTTGTTTGGTGGCTTAACCTTTGCGTGCGTTTCAAATCACATTTCATCTGATCCAACTGTGGCTGAACTTCGTCCAAATGTTCAAATTTTTGTTTTATTTTCTCCTCAGCACTTCTTAGTTTGCCTGTTATTTTGTCATTCTCCTCTGATAATTGATTCTTTTCTCCAAAAACACATTCCATGTCAATTTTTAGTTGGTCATTCAGTTTAGCGAACTGGGGAGACTTGTGTTTAAAATATTCTACCATCTCCTCAGTTTTGTGTAGGTTTTCAGCAAATTGGTCTTTCTCGCTCCTGATATGGACTTTCTCTTTAGTCAAATTTTGACAGGCCCTTAATTTTTCCAAATATTTCATTGCCCGTTCAAATTTTTGCTAGTACAAGTTAAGCTTATGCTGAGTGAGATTCAGTTTGTAGTGCAAGGTGGCTTGAGATGGAAAGTGGTGTGAGTAATGGGGTGATTCTATATGATACCCATAATCATACCTCATAACCTCGGCTTGAATGCCATATTGGTAGTGATGGTAAGGCAAATGGAGTGGAATCCCAAGTCCACATTCCTCTCTACTATAATTTCTTGGTAAACTGTAACTTTTGGCTATGATATTTTCCATGTTATATTTTTTTGTTTTTCATTTGCACGACAGGATCCTAGACCTACCTTGCCTCTCTATCTCACCCTTCCCCCAAAAATCCTCTTTTTGAAGTGTGTTTAGATTGTAATATTATTCCCCACCATTATCGGTCATGACACTTCCACCTTCTGGACTGAATTTAACTCTTGAAGTTGACCATAACCAGGAGGGAGGAGACCTGCAAACAAAATATAAATACAGATCCAGATAACTCAATGTGTACAAAGAAAAATGATGAGATATTTGGATACAGATTTCTTCCATGCGCATGGTTGAAAGAAACCAAAATGATACTGATTTGGGATGGCTAAAACAGAGCTCCACTAGAATGCTTCCCATCTACCTTGCACTTTCTGTGACCATGCAACTACTACCAAGTTTACAATGTTACCTTGGGTCTATCAGTGGTTAATTCCTTAGGATCTTAAATAAATTGCTTGAATTATGTGCAAAGAAAAAATACAGATCTAAAAGGATGTTCATGATACGTCGCTTCACATTTTCCATCAAATTATAGGTATGAAAAGGTCGTCCAGGATGTGTCAATCTTCGGCACATTGCGAAAGTTGGCCCTCCTCGAGTACATAAAGCCTACCATTTCTCCCACCCTTCTTTACGTCATTCACAAGTTATTTATTTATTTATTTATTTTGTTTTGTTTTATTTGTCGGGTACTACACACTTAGGCCTAACCCAAAACAAAATCCTCCTCTTTTCACACTTAATGTAACCCTATTCGAAGAAATCCTATTTTTCTAATACCATATGTAATGCTTAGTTTTGTACGCACAAAAATAGAGTACATAATAAGAGGATTTTTTTGGCTAACATTTCTTGATACATAACATCACATAGGATCACTTAGAATAGTGTATAAAACAAGATATGTTTCGTAATCATGGACCCACATATATAACATGGAACACATAATGCACATCAAAGCCACATGTCCAAAAAAGAAAAATTACAACAAATACCCACAACAAGATACACTTACTCA
Source organism: Taxus wallichiana var. yunnanensis (assembly GCA_018340775.1). Lineage (NCBI taxonomy): Eukaryota > Viridiplantae > Streptophyta > Pinopsida > Cupressales > Taxaceae > Taxus > Taxus wallichiana. The sequence continues at coordinate 518,014,542 of CM031239.1, forward strand.
CAGGAGCTTCCCACAACACATTATTATTCAAGGTGAAATATTTATCTCAATCCTATTTTTATTAGTTGACTATAATTTTTTGAAGAACACATAACATGGGGCCCTTCATCCCTTTACAACTAGGTTGTATTTTTCTATATTACATTTTATCTATAGCGGTTCCTTTAGAATTCACTCATTTCTCTTGTGGAAATAACTTTATATACCATGATTGTGATTAGGAATGTATATACACACATGCGTCTTCTAATACTTGACTTAAAGATTGTTTGAGAGAGCCTTATTTACTTGGTTTGGAAAAATACTCTCATTACAAGGAGGAAAATTCACAAAAATAAAAAGGAAGGTTACTAGATCAATAGAAAACCTATCCCGAGTTCATTTCATAGCATTGTTTAATACTAACAATACACTCTTTTAATCTTCAAGTTATTACAACTAACTATGTAGGTTAACTAATTAAGTTGTATCATTCTTGATTCACAATCCATTGCTCTAATTAGAAATTCATATTTTCACAATCATATTGTGCATGGAAGGGTACATTACACTTGTGTTCCCATTATAGAGATTTTTCTTTGAATTTAAGTGACGAATTTCACATTTCAAACTACGTCGTTTAATCATCTTAAGGATTTACTCTCAATAGCAACGGGTGAGTTACATGTTTTGACCATAAATTCTACTTCGAGTGATCCTAGGTTTAATATTTTCCTATCTATGCCAAGGGTTTTACTAGCTTTTACAAGTCCAACTTGAGTGCAATTTCCTTAACTCATAAGACCTTCGCTATAGCCATAGGTATCTTAATCAAGGCTACATTTCAAAATTTCATTAGCATCGTTGTTTAACAAAATTCATACATACAAACCATATGATCATGCATCATATTTGGTTTTCCAATTTATTAGGTTGTATTATTCATGGAGCTCTACTTTATCACATTCATTTTATGATCACATTTGGCATTTTAGTTGGTTTGGACATTGCTCAATGGTGTACAATTTTCATAGAGTCATTTCTTAGTTTAATCTTATTCACCATTTTATTGACTACATTTACATGGTTACTCTAGTCTTTTATTAACATCATTTTGGAACAAATTTATTCCTATAACACTTACGTAAGAATTAGAGATTTAAGACTACAAGGAGTACGAATTTGCAGAAGTCAACTAATTTCATTTCTCTTAGACACACATGTATTAAGTGTATATTACAAGAGAGGTATCTCAAATAATATTAAGCATTACAAAATCCTCCTAAGAACATATTTGAATTGTTGGGTAAATACGCAAGTAATTCAAGCGTAGTCTCCACTCACATAATATAGATCTCAAAAGCGAACAATCATAGGTACTACCACCAAATATCTTGGAAGGCTTTAGCCACCCACTAGGGTACAAAGTGAAAATTGTGTAGTAGGAGGTTAAACTTATTCATGATATGGTCATACCTACATCAACAATACTTGATCACCTTACTCGTCCCAAGATTATGGGTTTCACAACATATATGCACCACATCATAAAATATCAAGGAAATGGTCCTTAATAAGATGTCTTAGGTGTGAAGCATGAAGGTGATTAATGAGATCAGAGTATTTTATTAACATAATCACGCTTTATACCCTGCAAAAGAATCAAAAGGGAGGAAGAAGTACAATAGGCATTATAACTCGTCCTTTGAATTTCGATAGTTTTAATGAGATGAGATTTTACCTAGCATTGTGGTTGTTAATGAAGCAAAGCAATAATTAACATAGCAAAATATTTGTTTAATATCCTTATAATATATGTGCAACATTGAGTACAACTTCACATCCTATTCAACACTATAAAATATAACCAGATTGGTATTCCCTTTTCAAAATATACCAAGAACAATTCTTTGAATCAATAATACATATCATTTTTCTATAGTAATACATGTATTGCAATATGAATACAAATTTACAATGACAACTCCTAAATTACCACATAGCACATCCAGAAAATTCCTCTTATTCGAGTACTGCAACTAACGCGTACGGTCCTTGACCGAGTATGGAAATCCCCTACACTCAAGCATAAATTCCACACATCCATCATTTCAAACAATTAAAATAGACACTAGAGAGAGAGAGAATCTAGGATTCATTTTATTTTCAAATCACCGTAACATCCCATATCCAATTTTCATTTCATTTCAATTCATATACATTTTGACTCATTTGTATTTTTAAAACCCTATGAATATTTTTATAATTTATATCTAGAAAGAAAAAGGGGAAGAGAGAGAAAGTATGGATTTCATTTTCCTTTCTATTCATCATATCATAATCACATACATTATCAAATTTTCATTTCATTTCCAACCCATGAACATTTATAACTCATTTACATTTCTAGAACTAGTCAAAATATCAGAGTTACTTCTAGAAAGAGAAAAGGGAAGAGAGAGAAACATCATAATTTCCTAAAAATCATTCATACAATAATTTGATCAATTCATACTCTATAATGCATGGAAATATATGTACAAGGTTCTATGGTTAGTTAGGAGTCAACAAAACCCTTAGAAGGTGTGTTTAGCTAAAGTTGCAATTTTGGTGCAAGCTAGCCGAAACATCAAAAGTGCCTACAAAATGGGTCTTGAAAACACTCGGTTTAAGTTTGATCACAAAGTTTGATGATTCCTACTTACTCTCCCATATATAGATAATTCTTTATGTCCGACGGAAGCTGATTACGATGAGTAGAGCTCAAGTTAGAAGGGTAACTTCGGGGGCAGATATTGTAATTGTGTCAGCAGCTCTTATCGCCAATGACCAGTGGGCCCCAAAACCCACTTGTAAAATTAGTTTCCAAAGGAAATTTTAGTGAATTGAAGGTGGGTTATGATCCTCTTGTTGGCAGTCTAGAGGTAGGATGTAGTGGTTTTCAGTTTCTCTCAAGCTAAGCGACAACCATAAGCCGAAATTGACCATGTTTTATTAAAATGACCATATCTCCATAAATGACTGATAAGCTAAGGGGTTTAGGAATATGACTTGCAAGAGCGTTAAATAATTTCAAACAACTTGGTTAAGGTTCCCTAAGGCGTTTCATGTTACCTGGGGTCATGCAGAGAGTTTAATTTTGCGGTACATTTGGGTGTGGTAGTCCATTCACGTAACTTTCAAAATCAAAGGTTTTTTTTTTTTTTTTTTGGATGTTGATGTTTTGAGAGTTCATGTCAACCAAATATTTTATCGCCTATCATTCAACATTTAATTTTGAAAAAGATTGAAATGATGAAGCGAATTTTAATGAAAATGAAAAGGGAAAACCATACCTTTTCATGTAAAACAAAATTGTGATCCCGTATTTGACAAGACTGCATCATCTTTAGGAATTTTGGAAACAGATTTCGGGCTTGTTCATACTTCCTCGCTTTTCATTTCTAACTTTCCTTCATATTTATCTTCCATGCATTCTTTCGCTAATCTTATGGTTGCCTGCAGGCTAGTCACCATGGATTGCAGTTGTTCCTTGCAGAGTGAGATTTTATGGAACAAGGATGGCTCTCCAAGTCAGATATTATGCTCCCCATATTTAGACTGGGTCACTGGTTCCATGCAAATAAGGCAATGGAAACAGTCATCCATATAGTAAGCTTTTGTTTCCACCTTCATACTGCTAAACTCCTCAACAAATATTGTGAAGGTGTCCTCATTGTGTTTTAGCACTTGGGTCATCGTCATTAATTCTTTGGTGGCTTCACCTTTTGCACGTTTCAAATCACCTTTCACCTGATCCAACTGTGGCTGCACTTCGTCCAAATGTTCAAATTTTTGTTTTATTTTCTCCTCAGCACTTCTTAGTTTGCTTGTTATTTTGGCATTCTCCTCTGATAATTGATTCTTTTCTCCAACAACACATTCCATGTCAAGTTTTAGTTGGTCATTCAGTTTAGCCAACTGGGTAGACTTGTGTTTGAAACATTCTACCATCTCCTTAGTTTTCTGCAGGTTTTTAGCAAATTGGTCTTTCTCGCTCCTGATATGGACTTTCTCTTTAGTCAAATTTTGACAGGCCCTTAATTTTTCCAAATATTTCATTGTCCGTTCAAATTTTTGCTAGTACAAGTTAAGCTTATGCTGAGTGAGATTCAGTTTGTAGTGCAAGGTGGCTTGAGATGGAAAGTGATGTGAGTAATGGGGTGATTCTATATGATACCCATAATCATACCTCATAACCTCGGCTTGAATGCCATATTCGTGGTGATGGCAAGGTAAATGGAGTGGAATCCCAAGTCCACATTCCTCTCTGCTATAATTTCTTGGTAAACTGTAACTTTTGCCTCTGATATTTTCCATGTTCTGTTTTTTTTGTTTTTCATTTGCACGACAGCATGCTAGACCTACCTTGCCTCTCTATCTCACCCTTCCCCCAAAAATCCTCATTTTGAAGTGTGTTTAGATTGTGATATTATTCCCCACCATTATCGGTCATGGCACTTCCACCGTCTGGACTGAATTTAACTCTTGAAGTTGACCATAACCAGGAGGGAGGAGACCTGAAAACAAAATATAAATACAGATCCAGATAACTCAATGTGTACAAAGAAAAATGAGGAGATATTTGGATACAGATTTCTTCCATGCGCATGGTTGAAAGAAACCAAAATGATACTGATTTGAGATGGCTAAAACAGAGCTCCAATAGAATGCTTCCCATCTACCTTGCACTTTCTGTGACCATGCAACTACTGCCAAGTTTGCAACGTTACCTTGGGTCTATCAGTGGTTAATTCCTTAGGATCTTAAATAAAGTGCTTGAATTATGTGCAAAGAAAAAATACAGATCTAAAAGGATGTTCATGATGCGTCGCTTCACATTTTCCATCAAATGACAGGTATGAAAAGGTCGTCCAGGATGTGTCACTCTTCGGCACACTGCCAAAGTTGGCCCTCCTCGATTACACAAAGCCTACCTTTTCTTCCACCCTTCTTTACGTCATTCACAAGTTATTTATTTATTTTGTTTTGTTTTATTTGTCGGGCACTACACAGTTAGCCCTAACCCAAAACGAAATCCTCCTCTTTTTCGCACTTAACATAACCCTATTCGAAGGAATCCTATTTATCTTGTTGCAAGAGAGTATTTCTTGTGTATGGAAATCACAATACGTTGTGACTGGAATGATACGAAATTATTGATTCCCTTTGCGGTTAATGCATTGATCTGTGTGACTGGAACGTTATTATTGCGAGGGAAGTTGGGAAGAAAATTATCCCACACAATTTACTAGGTCGTGAATTTTTTTGCTGGTGGTGGATGTGATAGCAGAGGGAATCCTTAGATTTGACTGTTAGAAACGGTCTACGCTTGATCCATTTCTGTAGCGAATGCCGAGAACACACTACGTTGTCAATTTTTGCGGGTTGTATTTGAAGGATTTTTATGTTATTGTATGTTTAAAGGGATATCTTAAAAATAGTTTCGAGGGAGATGACAAAGTTTCCGATTCACGGTGTTAAGAAAGGAGGAGAATCCTTGTAATGGCCATGGTGGGTCTAAGCAGCATTCAAGCCACTGCAGACTTGGTAATACCCCTTTGTAAAACTCGGGCTCGTGGTTCTAGATCTGGTTAAGGCTTGGGGAAAAGTATAGTACTAGAAACATGGTTAAAAGTTTTCCCTGTCACAGTGGAAGCAATTGAAGAGTGAATACAAGCCAATTTTTTTTTGGGAAAGCTATGCCTACAAGTGATTTTCCAACCAGTGATATTTTCTATGTTGTCGACCCTTTTCTCTTCCCAACTCTTGTATTTTATGATCCATACTTTTTTTTTCTTCTTGCAAACTTTTATTTGAAATATTCTTTTCTTTGAGAAAGTTATCATCATTACTAATTGAAGTAATATATATTTATATATATGGTTACTAAATGAGGCAATATATATTTATATTTAATAGTTAAAATAGAAATATATGTTGTATTATATAAAGATTTTCAAATTGATATGTTTATTGTAACGCCGCTAAAAAGACGACGCCACGCTTCCGCTGCACCGACGACGATAACGCGCCATAAGCAACCAACCCGAGAACGCGACAATTTTTTTTTTTTTTTAAAAGTATTTGTACCTGCCCTTGACGGACATCAAAGGTTTCATTCTTTACATTTGAGGTACTATAATTGTAACCCAAAAGGCATTTTATTAACTTAGTCATAATTCATTTTGCAATTTAAACGAACCCATGTTTGAGTTGTCTTCACATGGCTCCGAGAGTTTAGTTTATATGCCTATATCGCCCATCAAGGTTAAATAGATGATCGGTTCTTATTTTAAAGGTAACATGTTAAATATCTATATCTTGATCATAGCGCCTATACAGGAACGTTAAGTTGCGGATTTAACAAAAGGGGTACAAACAAGGTCCTACCATGGTGTGCGTAAGTAACTACTTTCCGCCATGAGTAAGTATGATCGCCAGGCATAATCTCACTTATGTCGAGCCCGTAAAAAAAAAAATGGAGTCATAGTGAGACCAACATCGTGCTTCATCCACGTCGTCAAGGACACATTTAATAAGCAAGCGGCCATACCAAGGATTTTCCACGTGGCCCATGTCACTACGTGGGAACACATAACATTATTAGCTATTCCGCCACCAAAATTAAGTGTTTGTACATATTGTCTTATCCAAAATTAAGTGTTTTGCACACAGAATTTGTTATATAATGTGCATGCAATATTATGGCAAAGGGCTAGCTAATTGCTACCTACGAATGGACATTTGGTAAATAGGGTGTTGACCCTTGTTAACACTTTATTTGATTATTCCCAAAATAACTCAACTCACGCATCATCCAACAACTCGCATTCAAGAGGATTTAGAAGATTAGAACTTTGGATAGAACATTATACGGTTCATGTTAACCCATCATCTACATTATTGTTGCGTGGAGACATAATAAACGTTTAGGTTGGAGAGAAAATTGAGTAGGGTGGTTGGCTCAACCAACATCTGTAAAGAAAAGGAAAACATTAAAATCTATTCCCCCTTGTGAGCCGCTCCAGGTCGCTTCCATCATTTAATGTTTTAGATTTGTAAATCTCCTCCTGTTGGTCTATTCTGCCAGCCGTTCTATCCCGGGCCGCGTGAGAAGGATGGAAGATAACTAAAGGAACAGGTTACAGGCTATGCATAGGCGTTTCACTTATTTATCTGCCCCCTGGCCGCGTGACTTCCATGGAGATGGTAGATGGAGTTATGGCGAGCGGAGAGATGCCAGGCCGCGCCAAAACCTCTGTCCTTTTTTTTTTATTTTATTTTATTTTTGTTTTGAAACGATGCTCAGGTGGCTCAGAAGTGGGAGGGTCTGTGCAAGGCGTGGCCAAAGCTTTTCTTGGGCGCTTCCAAACGAGCAGGCTGCACATTTTCATTGTTATCTACTCAGTATTGAACGCACCCTCACACCGTAGTTCTCCTTCACAGCAAGGCAAAATAAATATGTCAAAAAAAAAAAATGCTAAAGGGACAGTGAAAGGCGTCTAGAAGACAACGGCCTGTCCAGCCGTGCTGGTACTGATCAGTATCGAATGCATCCTCAAATACATGGTTCTCTTTCAAGATGTATATATATATATATATATATTTTTAAACCAAATCGGTGGAGGGACAGGCGAGCAGGCTGTTTATCATTGCTTGTCTAATGCAACACTCTTAAATAGACGACCACAAAACTCGCTTTTGCAATCACTGCACAATTTAAACAAACTCTGTGACAGTCGGTGCTTTGTTATCAAGTTGTCTGTCAGGCGTATTTACTGAAACGTATCATCTTTTTTTATATATATTAATAGTTATTCTCTTAGACACGATTAAAGGGTGATGGACTGGTCTTGATTTTGAGACTAACTTCACATTTGTTTGGGCAGTTGCGAGGCCTGCCATGCAGCTTGATATTTGTGAAGCTAAGACCACTCGCAGTGTCCTAATCTGTAAAAAAACGTTTGAACAAGATTTGTAAGCATTGCAACATTTTAAATATTCGCTGTGACAGTCAGCGCTTTGTGTATCAAGTTGTCTATCAGGCATATCTACTGAAACGTATCATCATTTTTTTCTTATATTAGCAGTTATTCTCTTAGACACGATTTGTTCGTGGAGGAACAACATATAGAGGTGGGTCTGTTACATATCAGAATATTAATGAAGCACAACTGTTTTGCAAAGGACAAGGGTAGTTTATGCGTAGGTCTGTTTAGAGATTTCATTTTCTTGTTTATTTGCAATGGATTTTACAAAAAATTCATGGATGAATAAAACATAAAGGGAACTAGAACTTGAAATGCTTCTTGGCATCTTAAAATCCATTTGAAACTTAAGGCCTTCCATCAACTACACAAGAGGAGATGATGCATTATTATTTTTTTTTCAATCTTTCCAACACATTACTTTCAAGTCTCCAACAAAATTTTAATATATTTCCTTTTGTAATTTCTTTCCAACATTCCACAAGAATTCAACAACATTTCCAATAAATTTATAGAGTAAGAAATACTATCATTTCAATGCAACTTTTCCTTCAAATCTTTTACAACATGTCCTACTTCATGTGGAAAACAAATTTGCAATAATGGAAGCTAAAGAAAGCAAACAATATTACATTTTTCCTCCACTCAAGGTGGGTAAATACATGATGTTTTTACATTGTCAACAACAAGGTTCTTGTGCTCCAAGGTGTTCTTCATCCATGCTCCAAGTTCCAAGTATTTCAAATCACAACCAAGATAGGGGGAGAGGCAACACTCTCCTCCCAACCAAAACTCAATGGAGAAGAGAAGCAATCTCCTCCATTGACCCCCGAGCCCCAAACACAACACAATGAAGGGTGGTCTCCAACTCAAGGCAACAATACTTGCTTCCACAATACAATTTCTTCACAACATTCAAAGTAAAAAGAGGAAACAACAAGGAAACACAAATAACACAATACTTTGCACAACAAGGCTTTCATCCAAGCCAACAAGAGAAGGAACTATGGGAATGTTTTCCTTATGCCTCCCAATTGAGATGAGATGCCCATCCAAAACCCTCCACAATAAAACACAAGCCCCTATGACTCTTATGCCTCCCTCAAGTACCCCTTTTTCCTCCCATACTCTTATGCCTCCCTCCTCTTATGGCTCCCTCAAAGACAAGGTAGAATGTAAACATTCTTACCCAAGATGGGCATCCCTCTCAAACTCCCTCCACAATATCCTAATCTACTCTTTTGCCTCCCTCATGAGTATTCCCATAGACCTCTCCTATACTACACAATAAGCATTCTATCCATTTTTCACAATACACCAAAGTAAACATGCATTTTTCACAATTTTAGCATAGAAGCAACAATAATATGAAAGCAAAACAAAGGAGAGGGTTTCCTACCTCTCCATTGGAGAAGCCTAAACCAAGAAACTTGTCCAAGCTCCTTCCCAAATCAATCCAAGCATGCAAGTCCAAGCACTCTCTTTTCTCTTTCTCCCAATTCTTTTCTCTCCCAAAATAACAAAAGAGAACTCTTCAACAAAACAAAAACAAAACTCCAACCCCTCAACAAGAGAGGAAATTTCCATAAATAGAGAAGAGGAAGAGTGAGGGTGATGTGGCTCTCTTGTAGGATGCCACATCACACATCCTCAAGACCACCTCCCTTTAGTCAACTCAAATCCCAAAACACCATAAATGGGTGGTTGGGTTGAATGACATCTCAAATCCACATCCATCCCTTCCCATGTGTCTTAAGGCACAATAAATGCAAAATGAAGAAAAAGTGCACTCCAAAGTCATATTTCCCTTCCCAAAACAATAAATAATCCCTTTTGGATTCCCAACCCATAGATATGGTTGGTAAGGGGTTTTGGGAAGTGTGGGACAAGTTCAACTTGTCCCACAAGTCCCCTAAAATTGCCCAAAATCTCAAATTCGAGATTCAAAGAGTTTGGAGTGGTCAACACTCAAAACCAAGCATTCAATACATGAGGAAACACAAGGCTCAAGGAGCCAACCATCAAAATTTATTACACCCACTTGACTTCCCTCCAAAACTTAAAAATTAAAACAAGATATTACATTAATCCTAAACATACTTAGCAAAAGAAATTTTAAAAAGATATCACAAATAAAATCACCTACTAAAGCAAGTTAAAACAAGTAAATAAAATTCTTACCCCCTTGGTCACATTAGAAAATTTCCCCCTCATGGAAATTTTCTCAACACATAAAAGAACAAAGGTAACACAATGCAATTCACTAGTTGCCTTGACGACCAAATGTTGTAACCACCCGACATCCTATTGTGTTTGGTTCCCAATCCCCCTCATGGTTGTGATCATGCTATATTTCCTGCAAAATGCAAAATACCCTCTTGGCCTTGTGGTCATGTCAAAATATCCAAAATAACCATATGCATGAAATTTATTAACATCTATACGTAATTCAAGCAATCATTATTTCTAGGTCTAAATCACAACTTAATTATGCATTTCATCATTATCCAAAATTATAGTAATGTAAATTCAACAACTACATTCTACTCATCATGGCGAAGAAATCCAATGTTAGAACACATGCAATATATCCATATAAAAATAATATCGGAATCCAATAAATCATCCATGAGTCGAGTGTAGATCATACCGAAAACAAAATCCAATCATAATCCAAATGCATCTAGTCACAAAACATCATGCTAATCAACATAAGTATAAATCATGTCCATATCCAAAGTCTCGCATAACTCAAAATGGTAATCAACTAAGTTGTCGTAGGAAGTGGGCATTACATCCCCCTCCCCTTAGACTAGACTTCCTCCCGGAAGTCACTTGAAATAAGTGTGGAAACCGAGCTCGCAATGATGTAGCATCCTCCCAAGTAGCAGCAGTCTCATCGTACTGTCCCATTGGACCCGAACCTGATCAATCTCTCTGCCGCGAAGGCCCAGGGTCCTGTGATCTAAAATGCGCACGGGCTCCACCATCACCTACCCCCGATCCCGCACTCGCAATGCAATGCAGTCCAATCTAGCACATGAGAAGGATCGAAACATATCTCCTAAGCACAGAAACGTGAAATACATCATGGACGCGAGATAAGCTAGGTGGCAGTGCTAGACGATAGGCTAAGGGCCGAGGCGCTCCAAGATCTCAAAGGGACCCACAAACCTAGGAGCAAGCTTAGAACCTTTTCCATAACGGATAGGGCTCTTATGCGGTCTGACACGAAGAAACACCTTCGTGCCTACCTCAAAACTACGATGGTCCTACGCCTGGTCTCGCATACTTCTTCTCGTCTATCCCGTGCCTCCTGTAATCTCTCTCTAATCGGGGTAACTGCGCGCTCCATATCTCGTAATAATGTTGGCCCAAGGGAAACCCTGTCCTCAATCCTGTCCCAACTAAGAGGTGTCCTACACTCTCTGCCATATAAAGCCTGAAAAGGAGCCATGCCTATAGAACTCTGGAAGCTATTATTATAAGCGAACTCTACCAAATATAGATACTCCTCCCATCTCGACTGATGATCCATCACGTACATCCTGAGCATGTCCTCCAGAATCTGATTCACCCTCTCTGTCCTGGTCCATCGTCTCGGGGTGATAAGTCAGACTGAAATTAATCCTCATCCCGAGGGCATACTGCATGGTGGTCTAGAAATGGGAGGTGTACAAAGGGTCGTGGTCGCAAATGATCTTCCATGGAATCCCATGTAGTCTGACAATCTCATCAAGATATACTCGTGCTACTGCACTAGCCGTGTAGGTAGTCTTCACTGGGGAAAAATGAGCTACCTTCATCAATTTATCCACCGTGACCATGATGGCGTCGTGGTGGTATCTCGACGTCGGCAACCCAACAATGAAATCCATAGAAATGGTGTCCCACTTCCACTCCGGTATGGCGTGAGGATAGAGGAGGCCGGCTGGATGCTGATGCTCGGCCTTCACCCCTCGGCACTTCTAAACAGTGGGATACAAAAGAAGCTATGTCTCTCCGAAGTCCTCTCCAAAAGTACAACTGTCTCAAGGTGGCGTGCATTTTCTTCACCCCGGGATGGGCTGAGTAAGGTGCACGATGAGCCTCTGTCAAAATATCATGCCTCAAGCCTCCATCTCTAGGAACATAAATCCTCCCTCTGTGTCTGAGAAGACCATCTACCTCTAGTGAAAATCCATCAAATCTCCCCTCAAGAGGTCTCTGAGACTCAATCTCTGCTCTGGCTGCAAGGTAAAAACTATCATGAGGAAGCTGCTGCAAGATCCTACTCCGTAAATCCGTGCCCACTGAGGTGGCCATAGCCACATGTCTCCGTCTACTCAAGGCATCTACCACCACGTTCTCCTTTCCCTTCACGTGCTCTATCTCCATGTCATACTCACAAAGTAACTCCATCCAACGCCGCTGACGAGCGTTGAGATTGGGCTGCGTGAAGAGGTGACGAAGACTCAAGTGATCAATCCTGAGTGTAAATCTCGACCAAGAAGAAAATGTCTCCACCACACTAAGGCATGTACTACTGCTGCAAGCTCAAGGTCATGGGTCAGATAATTGAGCTCATAATCTTTGAGTTTGCGAGACTCAAAGGCAACTACTCTACCCTCCTGCATTAACACTCCTCCAAGTCCTGCCAAGGAAGCATCTGTGCAAACGAAAAACTCTCCATGAGGATCTGGCACTGCAAGGATAGGTGCTCTCGTAAGGCATTCCTTCAGTGTACTGAAGGCCTGCTCACATCTATCTAACCATAAAAACTTCTTCCCTTTCCACGCTGAAGAGAAGTGATGGGGTGCGCAATCCAGAAAAATCCTAAACAAACCTCCTGTAGTACCCTGCTAGACCCATGAAACTACGCACCTCGGTCACACTAGTGGGTGCTGGCCAATCCATAATGGCTCAAATCTTGGAAGGATCGACTGCGATACCTTCCCCTGAAATGATATGGCCCAAATACTGCACCTCAGGCTGAAAGAACGCACACTTCTCCAAGTTCCCGTAAAGGCGCTGCTCGCGAAGACACTGAAGAACTTGGCGAAGGTGCTCCTCGTGCTCCTCACGTGTGCGTGAGTAAACCAGAATGTCATCAAGGAAGATGAGCACGAAGTGATCAAGGAAGGTCCTGAATACCCCATTCATCAAACTCATAAACACTGCGGGGGCATTCGTCAAACCGAACGGTACCACTGTGAACTCGTAGTGGCCATATCTCGTGCGGAAAGCTGTCTTGTGAATATCTGTCTCGAAATCCTGAGCTGATGGTATCCTGACTTAAGATCTATCTTAGAGAAAATGGTAGCCCCCTTCATCTGATCAAATAAATCATCAATGTGTGGAAGGGGGTAACGATTCTTGATCGTTACTTTATTCAGCTGACGGTAATCAATACACAACCGAAGAGATCCATCTTTCTTCTTCACGAAGATAACTGGTGCACCCCAAGGGGATACACTAGGATGAATTAGGCCTTTCTCCAGAAGGCCCTCAAGCTGCAACTTGAGCTCACATAACTCAGGAGTAGTCATCCGATAGGGTGCTCGTGAGATAGGCTCTGCGCCTGGAACTAGATCTATATGGAAGTCGATCTCACGTGGGGGAGGTAATCCCGGTAGCTCCCCTAGAAACACATCGGTGAACTCTGATAAGATGGGATGATCATCGAGGGAAGGTCCCCCTGACTCATCCTCTGATCTGTCACTAACTGTAACAGCATACAACTGGCAACCCCGTCGCACACACCGCTTAAGCTGCATAGCGGAGATGGTGCGAATAGAAACGGGTCTCTTAACCCCTGATATCACTAACTCCGCCCCAAGGTCATCGGTCTGCAAGCAATAGTCTTATGGTAACAAGTCCACTCTAGCTCGTGAGAGACAACAACCATCCATACCCAAAATGATGCCATAAGATCCTAATGGAAGGATCCGAAGATCGAAGTAGTGGTGAAGGGTCCCAAATCCACTACACACTCCTCGACTAAGGAGTCTACTGTAAATCTTGGCTCCGAAGCCATCTCAACGTCCCAACTACGGCCCCGCCTAACCACCACCAGCCTACAATGCTCTCTACTAAGGATGGTGCAATAAAAGAATCAGAAGAGCCAGAATCAAATAATATAGAGGTGGAAATACCACCAACACTACCTGTCATCTCAATCACAGTACTCTGATGCTCAGCCTGGTGGTTCTCGACCGCTGCATAGATCCGATGACTCCGTGCCATATCTCCAACAGTAGGCTCTGAGCTCTGTGTCTTACCCTTGGTAGGGTTATGTGGGCAATCTCTCCAAATATGTCCAACAACACCGCAACCATAACAGCTGCCTGGTCCTCTCCAGTGGGAAGCAGCTCCAGCTGGTACTCTAGATGACTGAGATACAGATCCTGATGATCCGGCTATGGACTGCTGAGGTCTCTGCTGACGAGCTCCTACTGACTGAGCTCTCGGTGCACCCTGTGTCCTGATGGGACCCCTAGGAGGAGGCCCCATACTACGTCCTCTCTGTGCATCGAATCTCTGAGGAGGTCGGTAAGGTGGGCGGGTCTGCTGCTGCTGCTGCTGCTGTGGTGGCCTAAATGAAGCTTGCCCTGAACTCTGTCCACCCCGTGGAGGAGGAACTGACCCCTTCGACCTACTATCCTGCATCTGCTGGATACGGCTCCGAACTCTATCTCTAGCCTGCTGTGTCTTCCCCGTGTCTCCTCTGCAATATAGGCCTTTTCCACGGCCTCTGCTAATGTCTGTGGGTAGTGAATGTGCACTGCACCACCTAAATCCAAATTCAGGCCGGATGAACCTGTGAATCCGTACCTACTCATCCTGCATATAGTCGACGTACTGGAGTAGGTCCAGAAATCGACTCTCATACTCAGCTACTATCATCGATCCCGACGGAGGTCATGAAACTCATCTATCGCTGCTGGATAAATCTCCTGGGTAAATACCTGCTCCTGAACCACTCCTCAAACAGCTCCCGTGTAATGTCTCGAGTCAACATGGAGCTTCTGCTCCTCGGTCCTCCACCAGACTCCTGCTCCATCCTTCAGAAGATGGATCGCAACACGAGCTTTCATGTTGCTACTACAAGGACAGAGCTTGAAGCATCCGCTCAAGCTCACCAACCAGGCCTCTGCCTGAAAACCACCTGTATCACCCGAATAGTGAGATGGTCAGCTTCGTGGATCTCCCGATATGGTCTTGCAGCTGATGGCACGAATCCTAGATCTCTCTGAATGCTCCTCCCTCTGTCTAGGGCTCCGAGACCTGTCCCTATGTCCTGAAATCCTGTCCCCATGTCCTCTCTGTGGTGACTCTGCCCTAGCCGACTCTGCACGAAAATTCTCTGCTCTGTGCTCCTCGATGTGTCGAGGGGATGCCTGGGCATCTACTGATGGCTCCAAACTATGTCTAGCAAGTCATCCTCCCAAGGGCTCTCCGCGTATAGCGGCATTGACATCCTGGAGTGTCTGCAAAATCTGAGGTAGAAGGGTTGCTACGGCCTGCTCTGGCGGTGGTATGTCTAGGTCTATGTGAAGAGACCCCTCGCCCAATCCGAGCCTCCTGCACAGATCAAGGTGAGAGTTAGTTCATCGTTCTAAGTCTTGTGTTAGTTTTCTAAATTTGCTGTTTACTATAATTATCAACATTATGGTTTTATATTTTAAAAGAATAATGTACTGCACTAAGTTAGGTGTTCTGTTTCACATTTTTTGCGCATGTGCCCAAGGGTCCCACTTCAACCCCTAGCTCGATACCAAAATGTAATGCCGTTAAAAATACGACGCCACGCTTCCATTTGCTGCACCGACGACGATAACGCGCCATATAAGCAACCAACCCGAGAAACGCGACAATTTTTTTTTTTAAAGTATTTGTACTCGCCCTTGACGGACATCAAAGGTTTCATTCTTTACATTTGAGGTACTATAATTGTAACCCAAAAGGCATTTTATTAACTTAGTCATAATTCATTTTGTAATTTAAACGAACCCATGTTTCGAGTTGTCTTCACATGGCTCCGAGAGTTTAGTTTATATGCCTATATCGCCCATCAAGGTTAAATAGATGATCGGTTCTTATTTTAAAGGTAACATGTTAAATATCTATATCTTGATCATAGCGCCTATACAGGAACGTTAAGTTGCGACGAACAAAAGGGGTACAAACAAGGTCCTACCATGGTGTGCGTAAGTAACTACTTTCCGCCATGAGTAAGTATGATCGCCAGGCATAATCTCACTTATGTCGAGCCCGTAAAAAAAAATGGAGTCATAGTGAGACCAACATCATGCTTCATCCACGTCGTCAAGGACACGTTTAATAAGCAAGCAGCCATACCAAGGATTTTCCACGTGGCCCATGTCACTACGTGGGAACACATAATACTATTAGCTATTCCGCCACCAAAATTAAGTGTTTGTACATATTGTCTTATCCAAAATTAAGGGTTTTGCACATAAGAATTTGTTATATAATGTGCATGCAATATTATGGCAAAGGGCTAGCTAAGTGCTACCTGCGAATGGACATTTGGTAAATAGGGTGTTGACCCTTGTTAACACTTTATTTGATTATTCCCAAAATAACTCAACTCACGCATCATCCAACAACTCGCATTCAAGAGGATTTAGAAGATTAGAACTTTGGATAGAACATTATACGGTTCATGCTGACCCATCATCTACATTATTGTTGCGTGGAGACATAATAAACGTTTAGGTTGGAGAGAAAATTGAGTAGGGTGGTTGGCTCAACCAACATCTGTAAAGAAAAGGAAAACATTAAAATCTATTCCCCCTTGCGTGCCGCTCCAGGTCGCTTCCATCATTTAATGTTTTAGATTTGTAAATCTCCTCCTGTTGGTCTGTTCTGCCAGCCGTTCTGTCCCGGGCCGCGTGAGAAGGATGGAAGATAACTAAAGGAACAGGTTATAGGCTATGCACAGGTGTTTCACTTATTTATCCGCCCCCTGGCCGCGTGACTTCCATGGAGATGGTAGATGGAGTTATGGCGAGTGGAGAGATGCCAGGCCGCGCCAAAACCTCTGTCCTTTTTTTTTAATTTTTATTTTATTTTTGTTTTGAAACGATGCTCAGGCGGCTCAGAAGTGGGAGGGTCTATGCAAGGCATGGCCAAAGCTTTTCTTGGGCGCTTCCAAATGAGCAGCTGCACATTTTCATTGTTATCTGCTCAGTATTGAACGCACCCTCACACCGTAGTTCTCCTACAAGGCAAAATATATATATGTCAAAAAAAAAACGCTAAAGGGACAGTGAAAGGCGTCTAGAAGACAACGGCCTATCCCGCCGTGGCAAACAATATCGATATCAAAAGCATCGAATGCATCCTCAAATACGTGGTTCTCTTTCAATATATATATATATATATATATATATATATATTATAAACCAAATCGGTGGAGGGACAGGCGAGCAGGCTGTTTATCATTGCTTGTCTAATGCAACACTCTTAAATAGATGACCACAAAACTTTGCTTTTGCAATCACTGCACAATTTAAACAAACTCGTGACAGTCGGTGCTTTGTTATCAAGTTGTCTGTCAGGTGTATTTACTTGAAACGTATCATCTCTTTTTTTTTTTTTATATATATTAATAGTTATTCTCTTAGACACGATTAAAGGGTGATGGACTGGTCTTGATCTTGAGACTAACTTCACATTTGTTTGGGCAATTATGAGGCTGCCATGCGCAGCTTGATATTTGTGAAGCTAAGACCACTCGCAGTGTCCTAATCAAAAAAAAATGTTTGAACAAGATTTGTAAGCATTGGAACATTTTAAATATTCTTTGTGATATCAGCGCTTTGTGTATCAAGTTGTTTATCGGCGTATCTACTGGAACATATCATCATTTTTTTCTTATATTAGGATAGTTATTCTCTTAGACACGATTTGTTCGTGGAGGAACAACATATATAGGTGGGTCTGTTACATATCGAATATTAATGAAGCACAATTTGTTTTGCAAAGGACAAGGGTAGTTTATGCGTAGGTTTGTTTAGAGATTTCATTTTCTTGTTTATTTGCAATGGATTTTACAAAAAATCATGGATGAATAAAACATAAAGGGAACTAGAACTTGAAATGCTTCTTGGCATCTTAAAAGCCATTTGAAACTTAAGGCCTTCCATCAACTACATAAGAGGAGATGATGCATTTTTTTTTTCAATCTTTCCAACACATTACTTTCAAGTCTCCAACAAAATTTTAATATATTTCCTTTTGTAATTTCTTTCCAATATTCCACCAAAGAATTCAACAACATTCCCAATAAATTTATAGAGTAAGAAATACTATCATTTCAATGCAACTTTTCCTTCAAATCTTATTACAACATGTCCTACTTCATCATGGAAAACAAATTTGCAATAATGGAAGCTAAAGAAAGCAAACAATATTACATTTTTCCTCCACTCAAGGTGGGTAAATACATGATGTTTTTACATTGTCAACAACAAGGTTCTTGTGCTCCAAGGTGTTCTTCTTCCATGCTCCAAGTTCCAAGTATTTCAAATCACAACCAAGATAGGGGGAGAGGCAACACTCTCCTCCCAACCAAATCTCAATGGAGAAGAGAAGCAATCTCCTCCATTGACCCCCGAGCCCCAAACACAACACAATGAAGGGTGGTCTCCAACTCAAGGCAACAATACTTGCTTCCACAATACAAGTTTCATTCACAACATTCAAGGTAAAAGAGAAAACAACAAGGAAACACAAATAACACAATATTTTGCACAAAAGGCTTTCATCCAAGCCAACAAGAGAAGGAACTATGGGAATGTTTTCCTTATGCCTCCCAATTGAGATGAGATGCCCATCCAAAACCCTCCACAATAAAACACAAGCCCCTATGACTCTTATGCCTCCCTCAAGTACCCCTTTTTCCTCCCATACTCTTATGCCTCCCTCCTCTTATGGCTCCCTCAAAGACAAGGTAGAATGTAAACATTCTTACCCAAGATGGGCATCCCTCTCAAACTCCCTCCACAATATCCTAATCTACTCTTTTGCCTCCCTCATGAGTATTCCCATAGACCTCTCCTATACTACACAATAAGCATTCTATCCATTTTTCACAATACACCAAAGTAAACATGCATTTTTCACAATTTTAGCATAGAAGCAACAATAATATGAAAGAAAAACAAAGGAGAGGGTTTCCTACCTCTCCATTGGAGAAGCCTAAACCAAGAAACTTGTCCAAGCTCCTTCCCAAATCAATCCAAGCATGCAAGTCCAAGCACTCTCTTTTCTCTTTCTCCCAATTCTTTTCTCTCCCAAAATAACAAAAGAGAACTCTTCAACAAAACAAAAACAAAACTCCAACCCCCTCAACAAGAGAGGAAATTTCCATAAATAGACAAGAGGAAGAGTGAGGGTGATGTGGCTCCTTGTAGGATGCCACATCACACATCCTCAAGACCACCTCCCTTTAGTCAACTCAAATCCCAAAACACCATAAATGGGTGGTTGGGTTGAATGACATCTCCAATCCACATCCATCCCTTCCCATGTGTCTTAAGGCACAATAAATGCAAAATGAAGAAAAAGTGCACTCCAAAGTCATATTTCCCTTCCCAAAACAATAAATAATCCCCTTTTTGGATTCCCAACCCATAGATATGGTTGGTAAGGGGTTTTGGGAAGTGTGGGACAAGTTTAACTTGTCCCACAAGTCCCCTAAAATTGCCCTCAATCTCAAATTCGAGATTCAAAGAGTTTGGAGTGGTCAACACTCAAAACCAAGCATTCAATACATGAGGAAACACAAGGCTCAAGGAGCCAACCATCAAAATTTATTACACCCACTTGACTTCCCTCCAAAACTTAAAAATTAAAACAAGATATTACATTAATCCTAAACATACTTAGCAAAAGAAATTTTAAAAAGATATCACAAATAAAATCACCTACTAAAGCAAGTTAAAACAAGTAAATAAAATTCTTACCCCCTTGGTCACATTAGAAAATTTCCCCCTCATGGAAATTTTCTCAACACATAAAAGAACAAAGGTAACACAATACAATTTACTAGTTGCCTTGACGACCAATGTTGTAACCACCCGACATCCTGTTGTGTTTGGTTCCCAATCCCCCTCATGGTTGTGATCATCTTTGTATTTCGCAAAATGCAAAATACCCTCTTCGGCCTTGCGGCCATGTCAAAATATCCAAAATAACCATATGCATGAAATTTATTAACATCTATACGTAATTCAAGCAATCATTATTTCTAGGTCTAAATCACAACTTAATTATGCATTTCATCATTATCCAAAATTATAGTAATGTAAATTCAACAACTACATTCTACTCATCATGGCGAAGAAATCCAATGTTAGAACACATGCAATATATCCATATAAAAATAATATCGGAATCCAATAGTCTGTCCATGAGTCAGTGTAGATCATACTGAAAACAAAATCCAATCATAATCCAAATGCATCTAGTCACAAAACATCATGCTAATCAACATAAGTATAAATCATGTCCATATCCAAAGTCTGCATAACTCAAAATGGTAATCAATAATTTGAAAACATTGTACAACAATATCTAATAATGCGCATCTAAACTAACCATATGATTAAACTGACCTTCCATTACTTTTCCAAATTCTATATTATCAACTAATCCCTCTAAGAGGCAAACCTATTTAAAGTATAAACATGTATTTCTAAAAGTAAATGATTCACATAGATACAAGTATTGCTCCCATCTACATCCCAATTGTATAACATCAAACAAATCCTTCGACCCATGCCCCATTAATAAATGTGTTATGATTATTAAATTAATTTTAATGACCAAATGTTTCATAATGAATCACAAGCATAACACAACTCAAAGAAACATAATTCCACTCAATAACCACAATATTGAGTTGGGTAAACCCTCTATGTTGGATCTCTATCATTATATTCCCTATAATTTTGAGTAAGTTGTTAAGACTCTTGCACTCCTTGAGGTCATGTGTGCACAACGCACATTTGTGCAAAGTAGTTCACGAGAAATTTTCAAGTTGTTTCCCTATGCATAAGTTATAATGATATTTGGTGATTATTAAATAGATGCATACCAATAATATTGAGTTAGGTAAACTATCTTTATTATCTCCCTCTAGTTACATTCCCTATAATTCTTAATAAGTGATTCCAAACTCTTGCACTCCTTGATGTCATGTGTGTACATCACACATCTACACAAAGAAGTTCATGGTAAAATTTTAAAGTTTTTTCCTTGTGTTGAAGTCCAAATCATCTTCAGATATTGGTAGATACATGCACACCACCAAGATGAGGTTATGGAATGTTTGCACTCAATTTAATCTCACCCTGTTTGTTTATAATTTTATCATCCGCATGATTTGAAATTATTTTCCTTCACCATGATGTCATTGTCATTCCTTTCCTTGGGTCGTGGATCACATTGAGTCTTGGTTTTATTTACAGTCTTCTCTCCGCGGGAATTTTTTTAATTGTTGGGCATCTTCCACAACTATGTATCCTTTGTAAGTCCTGTCCCAACATCCATGGATATGTGGTCCTCATTAATTGGATGCGGCATGGAGGGTCTATTTGGTGAACTTGTCACTTTTTTCACAATTTAAAAAAATGCCAAATTGGTCCCGTGGCCCCAATAATTTCTAATTAGCTATTCAAAAATATGAAGTGGCGGAGCAATTTCTTACTTTGGCCCCGAAAAGTGTACACTGTCATAAATCAAGCGATTGTGGAAAGGCAGCCCTTTTTGTGTTTTGAGGCATTATGGAAAAAGGAATGAAAATATAAAAGGAATGCCTAAGGCCCACAAAAGGACACATGGCGGTTTGAAAATTCAAAGGTGGAGAGGTGGATCATTGGAGCACTTTGAAGATTTTAGCTTTGTTTTTAAAATGGAGCAAAGTTATAAAATGAGTCGTGATTCCACTGGGGACCAAATAATTTCACAATTTTGAGTCAACATTGAAAAGTCAAAGCGGGAAGGTGGATCGCTAGAGATGTTTGGAAATTTTAGCTTTATTATGAAAAATAAATAAAGTATAAAGGTGAAGCTTGACCCCGCTAATGCCCACATCGAAAGTTAAAAGCGGGAGGCGGGTCTGTGAGCAATTTTGAGATTCTCGACTTTGTTTTAAAAAAGAATGAAAATCATAAAGTAAGCTACATCCCCGCGACGCCAAGGAAAGCCACTTATAAAGCCTATATCAAAAGGATATGGGCGGGAAAAATTGTCCAAAAATGCACAATTACTTTAAGTGATACAAAATGTAAAAAGAAGCCCCCGACCCACTTTAGCTCAAATCTTTTCCACATGGAGGGTCCGTGCCTATTTGGGGACTTGTCCCTGAAATTTACTTTTGAAAGAGTGTCGAAGAGACACGTGGAGGTTTCGCTAGCTTTGCCCACACTCGGACTTTTCAACGTTTAGTGTACATTTGTTAGACCATGGACACGTGGAGGGCCTATGCTCATTTGAGGATCTACCTCAAGGTCTTTCCTTTGGAGTTGCGCAAGGAGAAATGTGGAGGTTTCCACTGGATATTCTCATACTTAAAATTTTCAAGCGTTTAATGAAAATTTCTTGGATGCTAGGCACGTGGCACCTTCCATTGGGTCTTAAAAATTTTCAACGTCTAGGAGATGTGGAGAGCCGCGCTTGTTAGGGGTCTATGCTTTTGGGCACCATATCAAAAGTGTGTCGAAGAGACACGTGGAGGCTTCCGCTGGCTCCTCTTTATATTGAGACTTTTTCAATGGCCAAGGAAACTTTCTTGGGCCCAGGGCACATGGAGAGCCTACACTCATTTGAGGTTCCACCTCTAGACTCCATCTTTGAAGTTGCACCGAACAAACACAAGGAGGATTCCACTAGCTCCTCTTTATACTTGGTTGAATCGGACTCACAACGTAGATATGTGGTATAATCCATGCAATGAAACTCATTTCTTAGAGGCATGAATGCAGGTATCAATTCCTCAAGGTGTATTCTCGAAGGTGAAAAGGATTGCTTGTCAGATCAAGCCATATGGAGCCACTTGAGAATTATTAAAAATGGGATTTATTGCATGAAAAAATAAAATAATTATTAAAAAGACTGTTAAAAGTTATGGCATGGCATCCCAGTCATAGTTGAGGGACCGAGAAACATGATCGAGTTCATGATTTATCCACTAGCAACAGAAATTAAGTTATTTTCAAGGCAATAAACATGATTAAATGGTATGTTGTAAAGAGGAATATTCTCTTGAAGATTTTAACTTTTAGGGGGAAATTTGGGATGAGTGAGCGAGTGTAATTGTATAAATGTAATGAGAATACTCTTGCATGAGGGGGTTAACTTTTTTGAGAAATTTTGAGAGAAACCATTTTCCTGAGAGACCGTTTGAGAAACCTATTTATTTTCATGTGTTTTAGATTCAATCATGTCAAGATGGTTGCAAGTGTATAACCATTGACAAGCTCTGAGATTGTTAAAGAAAATCGCCCTTGGCTTTGATGAATCTAATGAACCTTGAAATTAATTTGTGTTGATCATGAGAATTATTGTGTTTCTCTCATTTCAGAATGTTTTCAGATAGTTTTTCTTGTCCCTGTTGCAATTTTATGTTGAAATCCCTCTAAATCACACAAGATCTCATCGTGTGTTAGTATTGTGGCATTTACAATTTCATTATGAGAAGATATTTCATCTTGTGATGCAAATAAACAATTTAAAATCACTTTAATTTCATTATGTTGATAAAGATTGTTTGTAAGCCTATGAGTGTATCTTAGGCATGACGAATCAGGGAACTTTCAATGTTTAATTGAGTCTTTAGCATGATCCTTTATGTTGAATTCTTGAAGAGTGTATGAAATCATGCATCTCTGGGCCTCCATTGATACACACCTTCTGGTTGAAGGAATATTTTGGCTATTTTAAAGCATTTTATCTGTGATTTTTCCAATATTTGTAAAGGTTCTCAAAGATCTAGTATAATCAACTTTATCTTGCTTAACTTCCCACCAAAAAATTCTCAAATGATAAATCCTACATGAACTAACCCTATTTGTACTATGTATCCACAAAGGTTTAACAATTTCCACTGCCAAAATATGCAGACACAATCAAGTTTCAATTATTGTCATTAGTAACCCAAACCTTGTCCATGAAACATCTCCACTCTCTATTGTGACAACTCATGAGAGTTAGATTGTGTTGTATTGATCATATTTTCTCATGGTTCTCATGAAAATTGTGCAAAGAAGGATATCTTGATATCGTTCACCAAAGACGGGTTACTGAGAATGGGTCCTCTCATCCGGTTAAAGGCACACCGTAAAGTAGTGAGGGTAGATTAAACCCTTAGCGAGGTGCTATCCATTTCTTCAATGCCTGAGTGACAAAGAGTCAGTTGAATCCCCTCCCAGCTACAAAATGACTCATATCATGATTCATCTATCTCTAAGAATTCTACTAGTTTTGTGAGACTTCTCGGCCCTCACAGGAGAATCAATTTGGATACCAACACCGAAGTTGCATCATTGTCATGGATTGTTTGAACACTGGGACCTATTTGTGTGGAAACAACACCGAAGTAGTGTTGTTTCCAGGATTATTTAAACACCGTCAATAACACCAAAGTGGCGCCATTTCGAGGATTATTTAAACACTGGGACTTATTTTTACAAAGAATAACACTTTGAAGTGGTGTCATTGTTGGGATTATTTGAGTTGTCAGGACTTATTTGTGTGGAAAAAACACCGAAGTTGTGTTGTTTCTGGGGATTATTTGAACAATGGGATGTATTTGTGTGGCAACAACACCGAAGTGGCATCATTTCCGAGGATTATTTGAGTTTTCAGGGATTATTTGAACACCATCAACAAACAGAAGTGACACCATTCCGAGGATTATTTGAACATTGAGACCTATTTGTGTGGCAACAACACTAAAGTGGCGCCGTTGTTGGGGACTATTTAAACAAATGCGTACACATACCAACCCTGGTAATGTTTCTTACATGATTTAAGTACAAATAAGTTGTTTAAACATCATCCTTTGTTGAGATTTGTAATATTTGTGCAAAATTACAAGTTCATTGTGCAGTATTTCATGTTTTTAGTGGTAATTGCACTAAATTTACATCAATAGTGATAAATGTGGGTAAAGGAAGGTCGGATCTATTAAGATTTGCAGAAATTAAGCATTGATAGACACTTGACAAGTTACTTATAGTGCATCTGCACAACTAAGGTTAAAATCCTTAGTGGTGACTCCGTGTTGAATTTAAATTTTGATGATTACCAATGTCTTAACCTGTGTCAAGTAAATTTTTTTATTAATCTGTGCAAAGCTAGAGGGAAAAAGATGTTTCTTCACTAGGGACCCAACTAAAAAGTTATTTCCAGAACTAGGAAAATCAAATTCCAAAGGAAGACAAGCCTGGAAAGTTGTTGGAAATTAAGAATAACAAAAGGAGGCATTATTTCTGAAAGGCGATCAATCTTTGGTTAAATATTACCATACGTCTTCAAGTGATTCTGAACCAAGTAATCTTTATATAAATTTGAGTTCTCCAGCTAGTGAGGAGCCATCATTTATGTCTAAAAAGTGTGCTTCTCATTTTTCCCGGTTTCTTCCAAGGTTGATAGGGTTTTCCAAGAAACTGAGTCATTAGAGAATATCTATTTTGAAAGCTATACTCATGTGCTCCAAAGACCCCTCGTTCCCTATCATTTTGTTTCTCCTGTAAATTCACCGCCTCAAGGCAATATGGCCCAACCTCCACCTAGACCTCCTTTTGTTGTCAACACTTTTGGACCTATAGATTTCAGAGGTATGGATGGATATCCTAATATGGTGCCACAAGATGTCAGAAATAGGTTGCCAAAATTTCAAGGAAATAATGCCATCACTGGTGACCACCATTTAAAACTCTTTGTCAATATGATGGAATATTTTTAAATTGAGTTTGAAGACGTGTATGTAAAGTTGTTTATTCATACTCTTGAGGAAGATGCATGTGACTAGTATAAGGCTTTACCAGATAATTCAATAGATTCATGGACCAAGATGAAAAATGCCTTTAGATTGCAATATGGGGATAAGATAGATACAAGGTTCCTTTTATCTAAATTTGAAAATATAAATAAAAATCCAAATGAATATGTCGATGATTTCAATACTCGGTTCAATAAGACCTTGAATATGCTACCTATAATCCTAAGGCCAAGTGATGTGTCCTATTTGATAAAATATTCTAACACTTTTGATAAAAAGGTTGCTTATTACTTGAGAAATAAGAACCCAGAAACATTGAGGTAGGCTTTCACCATGGCCTTATAAATAGAAAATAACATCAAAGAAGTTGGAAAGCCTCCTAAAAGAGAGGGTGTTAATTTGATCAATCCGAAAATCCTCATTCAAGAAAGGTTTTGGATCCGGAAGAGGTCAAAAATTTGGCTAGAGCATTTAAAGAGATATCCTATAAACTTACGAGTAGAAATAGGGATAGGACAAAGTTCCCAGGGTCAGCACAAGCCACACGGTCAGGAGAGATTTGGAAATCATCCCAGAGTTGATCACAAACCAGATGATAGAGGGAAAGGGCTCATGGGATTAGGTAATAAATAGCCTCAAACCGGGAGAATAAAATGGTTCTTAATCCTTTGAATGCCAAGTTTGCGACTTTGGAGGAGGCCAATGTTAACGAGTGGTGTGATAGGTGCTTTTACCACTCTCCCCACGTGATGTAGATCAAGAATTTGAGGAAGCTGATGATGATGAGACATATGATGATGTGTGCATGATGGAATGCCATGTAAACTAACGGTAGGGTGCAACCTCAATCGAATTGGTAAGTTCAGGCTGTTGAAGATTTCTAGGATTGTGTCCACTGGGTATCACCTCTTCCTCCCATTAATTCTTATAAATTTATATGATACAAGAATTTGATTTGCCTAATCATGATTTTGAATACTTAAGGGCCTTGATGATTAAAAAGTATGATGGAGGGATCCCTTCAAGAGGACAGGTAATTGTTGATGAATGCAGTAGTTTCTCAGGAGAAATAATATAACACTAAAAGTAAGGTTGTCAAAGGGGGAGGGCCACAAACCAAGCCAAAATTTCCAATTCTTACCAATATCCGAAGGAAACCCCTAAGAAAGATACATCTGGTAAAGGCCTAATTACCCCAAATAAACCGGTACTCCTGCCCATGCCAGACTGTGAAAATTCCCATACTATCAGAAGAAGTTGTGAATCTCCCTCCTAATACTGCCCTACCCAAATATATTCCTTATGACATAGCCCAAATCTTAAGCCAGATCAAAGTCACTATTCCCATTGTTGAATTACTTAGAATTCTGAGCATAGGAAAAGGGCATTTGAATATTTGGGATGTAAAGAAGAGAAAATTACCTAGGGAAAAAGTGTTAAAAATGTAGAGGTTCCTCCCATTATTGTAGAATCAGAAATACCACAAGCATTGGAGGAACTGGGTGAATCATCTGAGGTGTATTTGGGAACTTCTCTAGTTGAATCTTAGTTGGATGTGGATCCATTTTTACCACTTTGATTATTAAAGATAGGTTGGTACATAACTACATGTTTGATTCAGGAGCCTCATGTAATGTAATGCCTCTTGAGGTCATGAATGAGTTAAATATCAAGGTAACAACAACTTTTGGGAAATGTACTACTATGGATTCAAGAGAAGTGCCAGTAGTTGGGTATGTCAAGGGATTAGTAGTGCAATTGGTATCTTATCCAGGAAAATTCTTGACCATGAATGTGGTTATTGTGGATTGTCCTGCCAAATGGGGGATGTTATTATCTAGAAAGTGGGTAGCTAGTGTGGGTGGAAGCGTACAAATGGACATGTCATACATAACCATACCAATTGAGGGGAACCTTGTGAAGTTGTACGGTGAGAAGAAAATGTTGCATATCATTGAAGACCCTAACAATGCTTCTTATGAAGTATTGTACAAAGATGTTGATGTCGATAACTTTGTGGGCTATGCTGATTTTAAGGAGCATAAAATTGATGAGTGCAAGTATCCCGAGCAGATTGGTTCTCCATGGAATCTGATGTTTGATGGGGTTTTTTCTAGATCTGGTAAAGGCACAAAAGATAAACCTCAGAAAATATGGCTAGGTAGCAACTTGGATAGAGAAGAAAAACAAGCATATGTCTGTTGTTAAAAAAGTATCAAGACTTCTTGGCTTGGTCGTACTCAGAATGGTAGGCACTTGAAACATTTCCTTGATTGATTTCTCAGAATCAAGGCATGCATCATTGTACAATGTACAATATTTTTGTTCTTTTTCGTTTCTGTGTTTTTCTATTTTGGTTCATCCCGGTCCTTGGCGGTTGGTTTTGTTGGTTTCTCAGTTTGTTCTTGGGAGGTTGGAAATTGTTTTTCTACTTTGCAAGCTTGTTCTTGACTCCATTGCCCAATGGATTTTTGGCACATGGTCTATTATGTTGTTCTTGCGGCACTCATAGGGAGTGCCCATCCCGATTCAAAGCCGATGTTGGTGCTCAATTTAATCTCACCCTGTTTGTTCAAAATTTCTCAATTTGCATGGTTTGAAATTCTTTGTCTTCACCATGATGTCATTTTTAGTCCTTTCCTTGGGTCATGGATCACATTGATTCTTGGTTTTATTTACAGATCTTCTCTCCATGAGAGTTTTTTTTTGTTGGGCATCTTCCACGACTATGTCTCCTTTGTAAATCTTGTCCCAACATCCGTGGATATGTGGTCGTCTTTAATTGGACGCGGCATGGTGGGTCTATTTGGTGAACTTGTCACTTTTGTCACAATTGTAAAAAATGCCAAATTGGTCCCATGGCCCTGATAATTTCTAATTGGCTATTCAACAATATGAAGTGGTGGAGAAATTTCTTACTTTGGCCCCAAAAAGTGTACACCTGTCATAAATCAAGCGGTTGTGGAAAGGCAAGGCCTTTTTGTTTTGAGGCATTATGGCGAAAGGAATGAAAATATAAAAGGAATGCCTAAGGCCTACAAAAGGACATGTGGCAGTTTGAAAAGTCAAAGGTAGAGAGGCAGATCATTAGAGAACTTTGAAGATTTTAGATTTGTTTTTGAAATAAAGCAAAGTTATAAAATGAGTCGTGATTCCATTGGGGACCAAATAATGTCACATGTTTGAGTCAACATTGAAAATTCAAAGCGGGAAGGTGGGTCGCCGGAGGTGTTTGGAACTTTTAGCTTTATTATGAAAAAGGAATAAAGTATAAAAGTGAAGTGCAGCCCCACTAATGCCCACATCGAAAGTTAAAAGGCTGGGAGGTGGGTTGTCGAGGCATTTTGAGATTCTCGGCTTTGTTTTGAAAAATAATGAAAGTCATAAAGTAAGCCACACCCATCGATGCCCAAGAAAGCCACGTGTAAAGCCTATATCAAAAGTGGATGGGGGCCAAATTGTCAAAAAATGCACGTGGAGTTGCACCAAGGAGACAAGTGGAGGCTTCCACTGGATATTCTCATACTTAAACTTTTCGAGTGTCCGATGCAACTTTCTCAGACCCTAGGCACTTGGAACCTTCCACTAGTTCTTAAACATTTTCAATGTTTTGGACATGTGGAGAGCCCATGCTTGTTTGGGGTCTCTGCTTTTGGGCACCATATCAAAAGTGCACCAAAGAAACATGTGGATGCTTCTGTTGGCTCCTCTTTATACTGAGACTTTTTCAATGGCCAAGGAAACTTTCTTGGGCCTAGGACACATGGAGAGCCTATGCTCATTTGAGGTCCCGCCTCTAGATTTCATCTTTGAGGTTGCATCAAATAGACACATGGAAGATTTTGCTAGATCCTCTTTACACTCGGCCAAATCGGACTCGTAGTGTAAATATGTGGTATAGTCCATGCAAGGACAATCATTTCTAAGAGGCATGAATGTAGGTATCAATTCCTCAAGGTGTATTCTCAAAGATGAAAAGGATTGCATGTCGATGAAGCCATATGGAGCCACCTAGGTCAATGCATGGTGTTGTGTCCCACTTATTATCTTGAAAATGTGAGTGAGGAGTGTGGTTGGGTGGTAAATAGCGCAGTGGTTTGTGTGAGCACTTCCTTCACATGAACCACATTCATGCGAAGTGACACATAAGTTATTGTTTTGCCACATGTGGCATTGAATGTGGTTCATGCGAATGGGGTATTCGTGTGAACACCATTTTGTGCAAAGGATGTTCACGTGAACACCCCTATTTATATATTGGAGGTACTGCGAAGGAATTCAATTTCCTCGCCTTCCTCCTTCATGCAAAGTTTACACCAAACCGAGCCCACCGATCAAATCCCACCGACAGGTTGTTAAACAATCCCATTGAATAGTTTCTAAATGATACGATGGAGGAGACTAGCATGGCCACAAGCACAGACCATTGCCCAATAAGCTGTTGACAATACCGATCCCCAAGCGCCCACCGTGCCCAACGAACCCACTAGTGTGGCCACCGACGACCAAGGATTTGGGCACCAAGTATGAATTAAGTTGTTTTTTGGTGAAAATGGAGGATCCCATGGATTTGGGCATAAAATAAATGAAACCCTAGCTCCTTTTTTGCAAAACCCTAGTAAATTCGAGATGTTTTTTGTGTAATCATTTTTAACAGAGCTTTTTTTTTCTTTGATCTACCTCTACATTGACACCCTAACGTGTTTTTGCAAAATCCCATTTCAAATCTCTTTTATCATGACCAAGCTTCAAAATTTTGGTGTTCGAGTGTCAATGCATGGTAATAATGGTGTTGTGAAAACTGTAATGATATATTAAATTTAAAATTTACCTTTCGTAGTTGATAATGGTTCTGTGAAAACCGTAATTTCTCTTTGTAATAATATATTAAATTTAAAATATAGCTTATGTACATTAACATTTATGTGAAGACTTTAAGTTTTGTTGTAATGATATATTATATTGAAAATATATAAATTATGAATTTAGATGCAAAGTTGTGAACCATACTCGAAAAGGAACATAAAGTAGTTTGTTTCATTGAATTTAATATTTATATAAGAATCAAGATCCTGTGTGCAAAAGAGAAATATAGTGTTTAATATTTATGAAAGAATCAATATCCCTAGGGAAAAAGAAAAATCTAGTGGACAACCCTATTTAACGTATAAAATGGACTATTGTGATTGGGTATATGAAATTATAAATGTTGAATGATAGATACATCATGGTGCTACGAGATTTCAAGACATGAAGAAGAGAACAATAAACACTACTCTAGAGCTATAAATCACAAAAGTTTTATTATGTAATGGTTTTGTATAACATTCAAGAGGGTGGATGTGCTAGAACTTAAACTCCATTGTACTTCTTATTCCACAAATAGTCTTCATCGAAGAATGGAAGAATACATTAATCTATAAGCATAGTGAGAAGTATTGATTGGACTATTACAATGATGGGTAACAACCGCTTAGTGTGGTCCTTTAGATGTTGGTGAAGATGACACATGGTGTGTAGCATTATTCACAAGTGCAATCATATTCAAATCCTCCGGATTAATCTCCTTGAGGAGTGACGAAAGATGTGAGAAGTTGTTGGAAACTTGTTTTTTTGTAAACCATTTTCCATGGGAAGGAACTTGACTTGCTTTGATGATATGGAACTTGAATTTCTTTGATGATATCCAAACTGATCTTATATTCCCAATAATCATATTTATACGTTGCAACTGCACAAAAAATTGAAAATCTAGTTTTTATTTCAGTGAATTTCCTCACGGGAGACATATTTTTTGTGTATCTTTAGGTGATTGTGTTCTCCTTACACTACGATTCCATCCTTCATGTATTTTTTCTTGCATCAGACTTAATTTGACCTTCCAAACTTTACATAAAAAAGTTTCAAATTTGCTCTCATGTTTTTAATTTTTTAGAAAGCATATATTAGATAAACCTAATTGTGTTTACTTCCTTATTTTCACAACTTTCATTGGCGATCTATTAATTACCATTTTTATTTTGTTTGCAAAGATAAATCCATAATATGAAAGATGTTGAAACATTAGAATGATATGGAGCATATTGCCTTTCGACTTTGGAAGAGAAGTCTTTGAAAGCCTTGATCAAAATTATTATTATTTTTATTCCATATTGCCACACTATTTCTGTAGAATAATGGTGCTGTGAAAACTGTAATGTCTTTGTAATGATATATTAAATTTAAAATATACCAAGTTCGTAGAATAATGGTGTTGTGAAGACTGTAATTTCTGCTTTGTGAAGACTATAATTTCTGCTATAATTTCGGTTCTACTAGATGAAGATAAGTATATGGATTCTTGTTTAGCCACACTCAAGATCCTATTCAAAAACCATCTCAAGGTTTTCAAACACCATGAGCTAAATGATGTTAGTGTGTTCCTAAGGTACACCAAGAACTTCCACAAGTGTCATATTAAACTTTGTGACCTTTTTCTCTTGTAGGAAAATCATATAGATGATAAAAATATCGAAGGTTATAAGTTTAGAAAAAACTAACAAGGAACCTACTTATTCATCGAGGACTCTAAAAATGGGTATTTTCACCTATGTACACTTGAAAGTGAGGAATTTTGTGAGTTTATAAACTCTCTCCACCTAAAATGTTACTAAATCTATTTTGATGTTTTACATTTCCCTTCATTTTTTCATTTTGCATTCTGTAAAATTTTCATTATATCATCTCTTCATGCATATAAAGTTATTTCAATTTGAGATCCAGTTTTAATAATATAAAAATGTGTATTAATCCATTTAAATACTTCTCAATGTTCATTACTATATATTCTTCACTAAAATTTTATAAATTTAATCACAATGAAGCTTTTGCATTTGGTCATTTAGTGTCACAATCTCTTATGAAACTTTCCAAAGATATTTGGTCTTGTGGATCACTCAAATGCAAGTTATGTATAAGTGGGTTTTGCAAGGATGTGGCAAAAATCTTCAAACAAATTAAGCACTTTAGAACACTCTCAAACTATCATGGATGTGTTTGTTTAGTATAGGATGTAGACCACCTCGATAGATAGAGGAGATATCCTTTTGATTCATGGTCCTTCTACGTGTGTAGATTACCCCCACTATATTTATCGCCACTCATATCCATGCATGTGTTTAATTCCTCCCTTAATAGCTTGTCACCATACATAATTTCTTATTTTCATTATTTTAGATGGTGTTAAATTAGATGTATATACATGGATTAAAAGAATGCTAAATTGTGTTAACCCTAAGTATTAATAAATGAAATTTCTAGTGTAAATTTACGTCATGAACATTTACCCCTTTTCATTTCAACAACCAACCAAAAACACTTTATATAAGATATAAAATGAAATGGAACTTGAATGTATGTTCATGGCTTGGCCATGAAGCCATGTGAAAAAGGTTTTTAAGAAACATAGTATTAAATACCTTAAAACATCTTTTAAAAAGGTTATAAACTCATTCTAGAATTAATGAATACCAACCATTTATGACCTTTATGTTTGTAGTATTATGACTCAAACATGTTCCTTAGTGTTAAGAGATATCAAAACAACATTTATAATTAATGTGTGGCAAAGAACACCAAATGAGTGTTGGAATCTTAGTAGCAATAATGGGAATGTCCCAAAGGTGTGGGATGTTGGATCCCTTGGGGAAAACCTCCAAAGAAAGTTATCTCTTATCCTAACTACTACCATGTCACTACCTTGTGTTATCTAAATGAAGTTGGTTATATTCTAGATGGTCAAGATTTATAGAAGATGGATGGGAGCTAGGATTTACTCATTTTATTTCCTTTTGTATAGAAAATATTTCCGTTACCCTCTCTCCCTAGTTGTTTAAATTTATAGGACTATTATTACATTTGATGATAATGTTAGTTCAATTGTACTTTATATTCGATTATTTGTTAATAAGAAACCTATTTATAATGTCTGGTTTATAGTGGTACTAGGAAAAAATGTGTACAATTACATTGCTTAGGAAAAAAATTTCATTAAAAGTACTATTAATTGAATTTTACTTTCATTTTTTACAATCATGGCTTCTTCCACTCCTAATTTGTTTGAGAGGACCGATTTAGAGATTGCAAAATTGCAATCTATTCTCCAGAATCCAACTACAGTTGGGTAGTATAAAGCCCATTGTGAAAAAATACTAGTTGATCTTCGTAGAATAGAGACAAGTTTGAAAACATATAACCCATTTGATTATGAGTCAATTAAAAAATTTATAGATTCATTAAAATCAAGTATATTAGGGGATGTAAGTTATAATGAGATTGCATTACGACTTTCCAATAAGGAAGTCATTAAGAGGTCTAATTGGAGTTTTTATGCGAGACAAACAAAAATTAAGGGCATATTATGTAAACAAATGTCAATGTCCCCTATGTGCCCCTGTTGATTTATCATAGATTTTTTTCCTGTCAAGACCAATTTCGAATAATGACCAATTACCATTATACTTCATAATGATGCTACATGCTGAGGTTCACCTAAACCTAAAGGTGAACTATTTAGACATCCCTAGTTATTTGAGGCAAGGGCGTGGCCGTATTAGCCATAGGGAGGCATATAGAAAGGAGAGATCTCCTATAGTTGTTGACACGTGGCATCTTGTACCAAGGCCACAACAATTCTTATCAGGCTTTCAGGATGTCACAACACCTATCATTATGACTACACATGATGCTGCTATCGAGGGTCTCGCTGGCATTACTCACGAGACCCAATTGATCTCTTTTGACCATGTGGGTTAGTACCTTCGAGAGACGCGATACTAGTAGTGGAGGTGCTAGTAGAAGCAGTGATGCACGCATCGAGGTATATGCTTTTGCATCTTTGATTTCCCCATATGACATTGAGGTGGTTACAAATCCCACTTAGACTGCGTCGGGTTAGGACGCATCATGGCTGTTGACTTGTTGCATGCATATGAGGTGATTTCATGGCATTACAACATTCCACTATCGAAAGTTTTAGATTTTATAGAGCAGAGTGGCAGTGTATCTTCTAGTCAGGGTACTAATGTTCTCTGCATTATACTTCTGTTGTTGGGATCATCACACCTGATTTTCAACACATTTCTGTTCTAGTGTGTGAAAATTAAACTTTCAATATAATTAAAATTATTTTATTACATCATTACTAGACAATTTATTAATATTAAAATTAAACATGTACTTCTGTGTTTAGGCTTCTGCTCCAGTGTGTGGAGCTTCACAGCCCACACCATCTACCCATGTGACATACACATAGATCTTGGTTGAGCACAACATGGATCTTGATGTTCGGGCCGAGTCATCTTGGCTAACTTGACAACGTATTTTCTGGTGTTGAGGTCATGGGTGGTAATCCCATAGATTTGGAGATGCGTTCCATAGAGGTATAGATACATGTGTTTTAATAGAATTAATATTTAATCTAAATTGAAATGTTAGAAATTAATGAACTTTATTCAAAAAAATTATTTATCAACTTCTTACATTTTATTTATTTTGTTTCATAGGGATCTACGGGATAGAGATCTACACATAGCGTAGATACTCCCAACATCCACCCAGGGACAGATACTAAGGTAATCAATTGTACATATCTATTATACGATGTATTGAATTAATCAATAAATTGTTGTAGAATTTTGGTTATAAATTTTAATATATGGTACATGCTATATATAGTTTATGATGTGTATATTCCTTTTTTAACATGCAGGGTGCAACAGAGCGTAGTGAGGGGTCTGGCACTCACCCTAGTGCACGGAGGAGACTTCAGTGATATTTTATAGATTTTAGACATTTTAGACATGATTTTAGAGATTTTAGACATGTATATACTCATTAGACATGATTTTAGATATTTTAGACATGTATATATACTCATACTCATTCTAGACATGATTATTATATTTTGATATATGTCTTAGACACGTGTATTATTATTATATTTTTATGAGTTCCAGTGTATATTTACAATTATGGATGTGAATATAAGACACCCCCTTATCTTTCATTTTTGTATCTTGATGATATCATAATAGGTATAATGATAGATAAGATATTAAATACCCTTCATTTTTGTGATATAACATTGTAAACTTCGTTAAATTTATATATTGAATCATTTGATGCTTAGGTAATTTAGTACTTGCTTTATGTTACATTAAACTTTCCATGGATTAGTGAATGCTTCTTTACTTATGCACTTGTAAATTCTTTTCAAAGTGTTGTTAGTATTAAACTATCTCTCTAAAACTAAAAATGAAGTAAAAATGCTTTGTACTATTTTAATGTAATTATAACTAAAAATGCTTGTGGTGGAATTCAATCAATAACCACAAATACATGATTGGATTATAAGTGGGTTACTCCCCTATTGATAAGAAATGTGAGAGAAGGGTAACTTACAAGGCATTACATTCCCCAAAATCTTTTGCCAATGGAGAAAGAGGCTAAATAGTGAGAATCCCAATGCAATGGATTTCATTCACAATTCCTCCCCCATACTAACAAATTCTTTAAGGCACTTGTGTGCTAAGTGGGTCACCTTTCCTTGTGATTATGACCAAGGTTTAGTCATCTTGAGATGACTAAAACCCACACAAGTCAAATCCATAAAAATATAAAAATCTTTTAATTTGCTCGACCGAAAGTTGTGAAACTTTCTTCTTTACTTATGCACTTGTCAAATCTTTTCAAAGTGTTTGTAGTAATAAACTATCTCTCTAAAAATAAAAATGAAGTAAAAATGCTTTGTACTATTTTAATGTAATTGTAACTAAAAATTCTTGTGGTGGACTTCAATCAATAACCAAAAATACATGATTGGATTATAAGTGGGTTAATCCCCTTTTGATAATAAATGTGAGAGAAGGGTAACTTACAACGCATTAAATTTTGCAAAAGCTTTTCCAATGGAGAAAGAGGCTAAATAGTGAGAAGCCCAATGCAATGGATTTCATTCGCAATTCGTCCCCCATAATAAAAATTATTTAAGCCACTTGTGTGCTAAGTTGGTCACCTTTCCTTGTGATTATGACCAAGGTTTAGTCATCTTGAGATGACTAAAACCCACACAAGTCAAATCCATCAAAATATAAAAATATTTTAAGTTGCTCGACCGAAAGTTGTGAAACTTGCTTCTTTACTTATGCACTTGAAAAATCTTTTCAAAGTGTTGTTAGTATTAAACTATCTCTCTAAAACTAAAAATGAAGTAAAAATGCTTTGTACTATTTTAATGTAATTGTAACTAAAAATGCTTGTGGTGGACTTCAATCAATAACCACAAATACATGATTGGATTATAAGTGGGTTACTCCCCTATTGATAAGAAATGTGAGAGAAGGGTAACTTACAAGGCATTACATTCCCCAAAATCTTTGCCAATGGAGAAAGAGGCTAAATAGTGAGAAGCCCAATGCAATGGATTTCATTAATAATTCCTCACCCATACTAACAAATGATTTAAGGCGCTTGTGTGCTAAGTGGGTCACCTTTCCTTGTGATTATGACCAAGGTTTAAGGTCCTTATGTGCTAGTGGAAAGTGGGTAACCTTTCCTTGTGATTATGACCAAGGTTTAAGGTTCTTGTGTGCTAAGTGGGTCACATTTC
The DNA here is from genome assembly GCA_018340775.1 of Taxus wallichiana var. yunnanensis. Classification (NCBI taxonomy): domain Eukaryota; kingdom Viridiplantae; phylum Streptophyta; class Pinopsida; order Cupressales; family Taxaceae; genus Taxus; species Taxus wallichiana. The sequence continues at coordinate 518,052,214 of CM031239.1, forward strand.
CTTGTGACTATTAGGTTAGCACAACGAAAAGAGCTTGATATGATCTTTCCTTTATCAATAAACTTGTGGATTTGGTGTTAAATCTCATTGTTCTTCCGAATGAATAAGTCTTCATCTACATTTGTAATATGTTCACTCACATTTCTACCACCATCGGTACATTTTTTAGGACACTCAAATGGTAACCTTGAGTCATGTAGTTCTTAATTGTCATGTAGTTCTTATATCATATCAAAATTTAATTGTCTATCATTTTTCTCACATGAAATTTTAAATGATTCAAGTTAGATTTATTGACAATAAGAACTTGTTTCAAATTGTTATAAAATATGTCAAAAACATATTTTATGTATGAACCCATTAATGTATAAACATATTTTAACATCATTAATGAACTCATCCTTAATATCATAACAAGAAAGTTGTCAAATATGTATGCCAAATGAAAAATAAAATAGATAAAATATTTTATTCCTGGAAGACATGAATATATAATATTCTAGGTCCTTCTATATAATACCAAGTGGCTCTGCTCATTGTTCAATGACCTGTAAATGTTTTTCATGGTCTTCTACATCTAGTCTCCATTTTTTGCATTGACCACTTTTAGTCTTCACCTGATGCAATTGTAACCCTATAGCAATTATGTGATGGGTGTAATGATACACCTTTTTTTTGGTTTATAATCAACAAAGTGAATCCCACTTTGGAGGGATTTCACTTGTTGTAAGTATGTTCCTTGCACTACAACTGAGCCAAGTATAAAATGTTGTCTCCTCACTTGTTATTTCACATGTTAGCTTTGTTCTCTCTTCTGTACAATGCAATAAGTAGTACTCCACTTTCTCGATATTTTATTCTTCAACAATGATTGCAAATACATCACCTACAAAAAAATTCAAAGAAACATTCAATGATCCATGTCTAATATAAATTATACATATATGTTTAATTATCAAATTATATATGTAATCCTTTTAAATAAAATAAACCTTGTTTAACCAGTCCAGATATGTGGTCATAATCAGTTGAAATTAATGGCACATCTTCAAAACTATCATCATGATTTGATCTATATGTGTCATCCAAAACTAAAGGAACTTGTTTCCACTCATCTACATACCCATGTTTTTGACTATTGCACTCTGAATATGATTTGTTCATGCATTCATAACAAAAACAAGAATAATATCTTCTCTGATTGTCCGATTATTACTATCCATAGTCATCAAAGAGTGAAAATACGTAGAATTAGGAATCCTTTCACATCCATACATTTTCCTTCAATAAATACCTTCAATTAATCATGCTCAAAAGATCAATAAAGTTTAAAATAAACATCAAAATTCAGAATAAATTTTTTTAAAGTTTTTAACTTGTAGAACTTAATAAATCACATCAAGATCTACAGATCTATGTTTTAAATGTGCATGTACATGTTATCTCCCAAAACACTCTATGTGGGGTTGAAGCCTATGGGGTTGAAGCATGCGATGTTGAAGTGTGTGAGGTTGAAACTGAACTGTAAAATGTTTCTTACATCATTAAAAAATGGTGTTGGCATCAATCAATTGATCTCCCTCATAATCAAAGATTTGTTTCTTTAGAGCACGTTTGATGCATGCACCTACACCATCGTGTTCTCCCTTCTCATGACCACTCTAAAAAAACTCCATAAATGAGGTATTTTTTTATGACGATGATAACAACTGAGTTCAAAGAAATGGCGAGAGGATTGGAATTGTGATGTGTAACCATCTGACCAAACAAAATGTTGATCTATTTGTACTCCTCATTGATGAAGATATTGAAAGAAAAAACCAAAACAATTATGCACAAAGTGGGTATCATGTTCCTTTTCATCACTTATATAGAAGTGATACTCCTTGATTATTCACTTCACATATGTACTTTTAACCTCGTCTAAATCCAATTGTTCATGCCTATAAAATACTTGAACCATGATAGTAACCTAGTCAGTATGATAATACTGTGTCTAAATTTCTATTTGATGAGAAAATGAGTAATTCTCAGCAAAATAAACCACGAACAATATGGAACAAATAGGGAATGTGTCTCTATTAGTCTTGAATTGTGTAGCCTGCCACTTTGCATAGTGAGAATGTTTGATGTATGGACTAATTAAACTTTGGAAACTTTGCATGAATGTAGCAATGGGGATTTCCTCTTCTACCAAATCCAACACTGGTTGCATATTTTCCAAGCCTTTTCGAATATTTTATGTATTTCAACCTACCAAATCAATACATAATGGAAAAATTGTCATATTCATTTGCAGTAAACATAAAAATCAAAATAAAATATGTACATCCAAATTGTCCAAATGTAATCACCTCTTGCAAGCCACCATTTGAACTGTGTCCAAATCTTCATTTGTTTCTAGAAATAATTTCAAGTCCACACACTTTCACAGACACCTTTGATGTAAGTCATACGATCGTTGACATGATCATCGGATATTGTGTAAAGAATTGAAGTTATGAATTCACTGACACGTGTAGGTGGGGAATTTTCAGGACCATTTGATGCTTCTCGTAACTTTCTATACACCTGAAAAAAGCAAAGATTTTGAAATACATTAATTTTAAATCACATCTAAAAAATGATATTTAATCAAATTTCAAATAGATAGATATAAATGAAAGAACACCTCAAAATATATATACATTATATTTAAATTTTTTTATACCTGATAGTGATAATCAATCTCAACGTGATAGTGGCAACAACATGTGTCAAGGACTTTATCAGCTCGCACATACCAAGGCTTCAAATTTTCAAACATTTGTTCTCCAATCTTAACATCTGGATTTTCTTCTTCGTAAACTTTATGTGCATCTCATGTTGAGTTATTTCAAGCCAATGTTTTATATGTTCATCGTAGTTATTACAAATTATCCTGTGTTTTAAAACATCCCTCACAATCGGAGAAGGATGAGTACTCTCAGTCAAAAAATTAGAAACGATATTCACAATATTATCCTCTATTTTATCAGAATGTGGATTTCTACACATTATTGCCCAATTTCCTTCTATAGTAGAGTCATCCAATGTCTCGCCTCCTCTTTGCATACTGCTTTGATTGTCTTTCTAGATACACCCAATGCCTTGGCAATGGCGGTAACATGATTATTCTTAGTCGTATCTTCACTTACAACTGAAGTTAATATTTCTCTATGAGAAATACTCTTATTGGAAGACCTAGTTTTGGTACCGAAATAACTTATTCCTTTAGAAACATTCCCAACAAATTCTTCTTCTATACGTTTTGAATTTTTCCATCCAAAATAAACACCCAACAATTCTAATGTTCCCTTCATATCAACATGACTCAAGAATGTAACCAACAAATGATCTCTAGCAACTTTAGTCAAATTAAAAAATTCACCATATATTATCTCTACACTTTTTGTTGTTTTCTTTCGTGAGAGTGTTTCTTGTTGGGAAAATTCTTTTAATTTTTGTAAATCCATCTTCACCAAGTGTTTCACATTTTTCTTGGGAAGTAATTCCATAAGTTTTGTTATCACTTTAGCATAATGTTGTGCATCATGATCTGTGTCAATAAACATACACATGTGATTACACCAAAATTTGCAAAAAAATTAACATACAAATGTGATTACACCATTAATGACCAAGCTAGTAAACAATTTAATATCTAAAAAATTAACTTACTATCTAGTAAACAATAATAAATTAAGTTGACCAAGCTAATTGTATTTAGATAGCTTCATGAGGTCCTTCTTGAAATCTACTAAACAATACTTTTGCATTTGTATTCAAGACTTTTTCAACTTAGAAGCACGTCTGAGTGTGACATAATGATCTATTATTGATTACTTTGGTCTAAAACCTACTTTCCCCTTTTCCCACTTTCCTTTTTATTTTATTTTCTTACAAAATACCACATAGTCACATGGAATAAATTTTACCATGCATTGGTTCAATCAACCTTGGATTTGACGTGCATTATGTAGTTGACGGGATAGGACATATAAAATAAATCAAGGATGAAACTATTATCTAAATTTACATACATTGTCTAAGACAACTAAGAAACTATTTAAGGTAGTATGGAGTAATCAAATATTAAATCACTATTATAAAATTTTAATATGCATAGAGTATAGCTATAATTTTAATGTTGATGTAGCATGTGTAATGAATCTTTGTTACTCCAAATGAACAATTACCAATTTTTTCATATAAATATTAATTTTTCAAAGGTTGTAATATGCATAGGATGTTATTAACATGCTAATATCAATCCTTACTAATATTTGATTTGGGGGATCAAAATTTCCAACTAATATTTTATTTAGGAGATCAAAATTTCCTTACAGTAGATATTGGCTCAAGTCATCATTTGATCTTTCAATTGTTTTTAACTATAGAGATATAGATGGGAGGAATACAAAGGTTCTTGTTTTTTGGGAATGACCCAATTATATGAGGATTAAGTTAGAAAGGTGTTGGTGGTTACTGAAATAGAGCCTTTCTAAGAGGTGAGAGAGGATGTTGAAGAATGGAAGTTGATGTTAAATAGAAACCCTATATTTAACTAAGAGATAAAAACAACCATGTCTCCTAGAGAGTAACAAGCAATAAAAAAAAAAGTAGATGGCTAGATCAAGATCCAAATTATACTATTGAGTGGTTGCAATATTTTTTACCATGTTTTGTTGATATTTCAACAATTATTGTTTTGTTGAATGATTTTTCTATGTGAATCCTTTTTGGTACTTGGTTGGTTCTTACGTTGTTTTTGTTATCTAGCCTTTTATTTTCACATATTGTTTCTATTGTTTTAGGTTATGGGATCCTATCAAAACCCTTGCCTTTACCCAATCTAAAAAATATATTATCATATTTACCTTAGAATGAAAAATAAAATTATGATCTATCAAGGGTTTCTACTTATGTACCAATTTTTGTAGCCTTGTCTTTCACTTGTTGTGCCTTCTCTCTTTCTGTTTGTGCCTTCCTACAAACTGATCTTCTAGCATTCTTCTCTGCATTTTCTTCCTCGGTATAATTTCACTTCTTATTCTTTGCATTTCCCATGATTCATCCACTTCAATAATTTTCACCTGCACACATAAATCTAGATAGATCTGAATTTCTAAGAGTAAACTTGATACAAAACTACACATGCATGCAACTCTTATTATATACAAATCTCAATAGAAATTAGGTTATTTTTAATTTTAGTTTTTTATAACTTTAAAACAACTTTTCTAATTTTAATAGAATTTATATTTAATATAAAATTATTTAGTTTTATAATATATTTTTAAATAAAATAACTATATGCTTTAAAGTCATTTTTATTATATTTCTCTAAGTAACCCCCATTCGCGCGAACCCTTCTGAGTGGCGCTAACGTGGCACCTTAGTGGCACATTTTGGCTCCAAATCCTTTTGGAGGATAATTGTAAGCCAAAATCTGCCACTTAGGTGCCACGTAATTAGGGTAAACGAACTAGTAAAATTACAAAATTTTAACACAACTTTCAGATATTTTTAGCTTTCTAAAAATATAATTTTCATTTTTTAAAAATCTGTTTTGTTATTTATTTTTTAATTTTTACTAACATATGGTATTTTAGGACAATCAATAGTACACAATCAACCAAATTTGAAAAATAGTAGAATATATAAAAAAAATTGAAAAAAATAAAATTACTATTTGTTGAAGTCTTCTTCGTACCTGTGAAAAAAGAAAATCAATTTCGATATAAATCTCAAAATTTATTGGCATAGACATATGTACACTATTTATTTAAAATTATTTTTACTAAATAATTAATTTTAAAAAATATAAGTCAAAAAAATACAAAAATTTGATAGGACCTTAAAAGTCAAATCTTGAACATACATCTAAAATTTCATGGTGAAAAAACAACTTTTCATTTAAAAACACCACCAAGGGACAATCATTCCTCTTTTAGAACATAAGAAACAACATATTATAAAATTAAGATAAACACCAAAATTTTAACCAATTTTTTTTTTTAAATATACATGTATTCTACACTCTAAACACAACATTCCGTTAGTTTGTGGAATTTCGTGAATGCATACGGTTTTGTGGCTATTACCTTTAGAAAATCAATGAAATTGAAAATTCATGTTTATAAAGGTACAAAACATACAAAAAAGTGGGACATTTTATTGTGCTTTGACCCACCTAAGAATTATTAAAAAGGGGATTTATTGCACAAAAAAATAAAAGAATGATTAAAATTACTATCAAAAGTTATAGCATGACATCCCAGTCATAGTTGAGGAACTGAGAAACGTGATCAGTTCATGATTTATCCACCTAACAATGAGAAAGCAAGATATTTTCAAGGAATAAACATGATTAAAGGGTATGTTGTAAATAGGAATATTCTCTTGAAGCTTTAGACTTTTGGGGGGAAAATTTAGGATGAGTGAGCAAGTGAAATTGTATAAATGTAATGAGAATACTCTTGTATAAGGGGGTTTATGTTTCTGAGAAATTTTGAGAGAAACCATTTTCCCGAGAGACCGTCTAAGAAACCTGTTTATTTTCCTGTGTTTAGATTCAATAACGTCAAGATGGTTGCAAGTGTACATCCATTGACAAGCTATAAGATTGTTAAAGAAACTCTCCATCTTTGATGAATTTAATGAACCTTGAAATGAATTTGTGTTGATCATGAGAATTATCATGTTTGTCCCATTTTAGAATGTTTTCAAATAGTTTTTCTTGTTCTGTTACAATATTATGTTGAAATCCCTCTGAATCACACAAGATCTCTTCTCGTGTTATTATTGTGGCATTTTAAATTTCATTATGAGAAGAGATTTCATCTTGTGATGTAAATAAATAATTTAATATCACTTTACTTTCATTATGTTGATAAAGATTGTTTGTAAGCCTATGAGTGTATCTTAGGCATGACAAATTAGGGACTTTCAATGTTTAATTGATTCTTTAGCATGAGCCTTTGTGTTGAATTCTTGAATATTGTATGAAATCGTGCATCTTTGGGCCTCCATTGATACACATCTTCTAGTTGAAGGAATATTTTGGCTATTTTGAAGCATTTTTCACGTGATTTTTTCAATATTTGTAAAGGTTCTCAAAGATCCGGTATAATCAACTTTATTTTTTTAACTTCCTACCAATAATTTCTCAAATGATAAATCCTACATGAACTACCCCTATTTGTATTGTGTATCCATGAAGGTTTAACAATTTCCCTTTGCAAAATATATGAGAGACAATCAAGTTTCAATTATTGTCTTTAATAACTCAAACCTTGTCTAGGAAACATCTCCACTCTCTAGTGTGACAACTTGTGAGAGTTATATTGTGTTGTATTGATCATATTTTCTTAAGGTTCTCATGAAAATTGTGCAAAAAAGGATCTCTTGATATCCTTCACCAACACAGGTTACAGAATGGGTCCTCTCACCTTTGGTTGTCAAGGCACTGACCTAAAGTAGCGAGGGTAGATCAAACCCTTAGTGAAGTTCTATCCATTTCTCCAATGCTTGAGTGAAAAGAGTGGTGAATCCTCCCGGCTACAAAATGAATTATATCATGATTCTTATGTCTCTAAACATCCTACTAATTTTGTGGTGCTGCTTTCGGCCTTGCAGGAGAATCAATTTGGATACCAACATGGACACTATGTGATACTCTAACAATGAATATGTTTATTATGTGCACAATTTATGATTCTTAGGATTGTGTAGTGTTTCTAGGAATCTATTAAATATTCCTACCCCATGTCAAGCATATAAGTATTAAGATAGCACAAAAAAATTTCATCCTCACTTAAGACTCTAAAATGCATATATGTACAATGAAGAGGTGCCACAATGCATTGTTAATGTTCTTTGGCTACACAATATTTTAAGATGACATATCTCCATTTGTACATTACACTATGAAATATATGGTTGCATTGACTACTAGGAAGTATTTTTGAATGAAGAATCTACTACAAATCTTGTGGATCATTATTTAAATGAAATAAAAAACAAGTATGGAAACACACAATACTACTTATTCCTACTTGTGGCCTACTCTAAGATTTGATTCCTTATAACATAATTCCATCCAAATTAGGATGAAATTCTATAATGAATCATGTAAATTTTAGTAGAGATTTATCACAATTGCACTACATAATAATGTTCCAATATATTTTAATCATATCCAAATTGGCTTTTTGTGGCCTACTTAGATTTTGATTGGTTTCTTCATGGAATATTTTTATCAACATTGTAGGCCATAAAATTAATACAATACTCTACCACTACATATTATGTCAATTTTTTCCGATGTATAATTTGATTAATTTTTCACCCAAAATACACTTCTTTTGATTATATATGTGTTTATAAATTTGTCTCTCATTAATATGTGTACATGTTAAATTATTCTATCAAGGGCTATGCCTATGCGTGGTCTTCAATATATGGTTGAGGGATTTGATTTTTGGGGATTTCAATTGGGCTTACCATCTCCCTTGAATTAATTTATTAGATCCAATCATATTATGTGCACCTCAATCCTTGTTTGATAGGCTTCATTAGAAATATCACGTATGTCAAATTTTATAAAATATTCATCATCAAAGTTTTTTTATCCCTAAAACAATTTTCTTCTTTCTTCGTCAAATTCATCTACTTTATGTGAGTCCAAATATGCATTTCGTGTATCTTATCTAAAAGACAATAGGTCTCATGAATGGCTAAAACCCTCATGAAAAAAAGCATATAATTCATAATATTATATTAAGCATAGATATATATGGTTTATTCACAAATTTTTAAATCAAAATCCTAGAATGAACATTTAAGACGATGTTGCATCAGTATGAAATACCTCAAATTTTTATGATGTATGATTTGATTGAATTTTAATCATTGGTTTTTTGAAAAACATATTAATTTATTATCGATATACTTATTGTAACTTGATATTTATGTGACTTTATCTCCTACTAATATACATGTACATGTTATAATATTCTCTTAAGGGTTATGTGTGTATGTGGTATTTAATAGATGGTGGAGTGGTTTGAGTTGTTGGGGGATTTCAACTTTGCTTACCATCTCCCCTGACTTCATTTTAAATCCCTTGTCATTCCACAACGAAGATCAAGAATACTTAATTATAAATGTTTATATATATAATAATTACTATTATGAATATCTTAAACACATCTATTGAGAATAAGCCTAAAGATATAAATCTCAAAGTTATTTTCTGATTTTTCCAAAAACTACACTAATCACTAACTCCATTATGTTTTCCTTAGTTGCAGTCATTGATAGAGACATCAAGTAAGTACACCAAAAAGTGGATTGAAAGGCCTAATTAAAAACGAGTGGGTTCAACCCTTCTTAATGTTAGGAAATATATCTTAGTACTCAATTTGTATGTATGGGTGAATAATAATTACATGTGTAATTATTATTATGGTAAATTAGTGAAAGTACATTTACTATGTAAATGTAAAATGTGGTTAGTATGTGGTAAGTTAGTAAGTTAGAATAATAAAACAATTAGTATTGTTTTATTATTATATTGGTGAGAGGTTGAAACCATACGGGTGTATGGTTGTATATGTAGACAAAGGTTGGTGTGAGGATTGTTATTATACATCTCCTATATAATGGAGTGTAATGAAATAGTGAATCAATAAAAAAATGAGTGTGAGAATAATATAGTGTTTCTGATTTTAATTATTGTCTGTGTAGCTATTTCATGTATTCTATGTGTATTAGATCAGAGTAATTTTCACATTTGGTACCAGAGCAAGTTAAATTTGTCTCGAAGAATATTTCGTAACTTTTGTTTCGTGATCTAGGGTTCTCCATAATTTTGCATGTGAAATGATCTACTATACATAAAGCTACCAAAAAAATTTCAGCCAAAACTAGTTCGTCATTTGGGAGAAACATGCAATTTACTATACAACACATTGATCACTGCTATTTTTTTGAAAAAATCAGAGAATCAAATGTAATTCAAATCTACATTCTTTTTTTTTGGATATTTAGATTCAGTAAAATGGATACCCAATTAAATAAATTTAATGGGTTAAACTTCCATACATGGAGAGTAAAAATCTAGATGCGGTTAATGTATAAAAACCTATGGAGGATAGTAGATGGAAATCTTAAAAATGAAGCAAATATAGTCACTAAAGAAGGTTTAGACAATGAAGATGAACAAATAACATATGAAATTAACTATAATTCTAAATAATTTCTATACTAAGTGAAGTTCTTGGAGGGAGGAGGCACAGGAGGTTATAGGTCATTCATCGATCTCTCGTCACACCAATGACGGGGCCGTATCAACTATAGTGATTATTTTTTATACACTGTGTTCCCATTATTTCTTTGTGTGTCCTGGCAGAGTGTTTTGTTGTAGTGTTCCTATTGTGGTTTGTAGAATAAAAAAAAATTCACATTGAGGGGGGAACATGATCTCAATGTTCCATTTCTAGTTTTCTACATTTCTAGTATTTTCTATATATGAGCAACTATATTTCCTATGTTTTTCCATGCAGTGAAATGTGATGAGAGTGGATAATTTTATTTGACACATCATGACGTGGTTGTAGGTAAACCACTTGAAATCATTCATTTTTGGTTTGTGGTACACCATTTGTAAAACCACAATTTTCGGTTGTTGGTAAACCCTATGCAAAACCATCACCCTTTTGGTTTGTGGTAAACTAGTTGCAAAACCATCATTTTCAGTTTATGGTCCACCCTATGAAAACTATCAATTGGGTTTATGATTATCATTGAAAATCATCAGATTATGAAAGTAAGTGCAAGTGCAAAGGTAAGTTTTCCCCATGTTCACTCTAATGGGGGATGTTAGGAAATATATCTTAGTGCTCCATTTGTATGTATGGGTGAATAATAATTACATGTGTAATTATTATTATGGTAGTAAATTATTGAAAGTACATTTGCTATATAAATGTAAATAGTAAATGTAAAATGTGGTTAGTATGTGGTAATTTAGTAAGTTAGAATAATAAAACAATTAGTATTGTTTTATTATTATATTGGTGAGAGGTTGAAACCATATGGGTGTATGGTTGTATATGTAGACAAAGGTTGTTGTGAGGATTTTTATTATACATCTCCTATATAATGGAGTGTAATGAAATAGTGAATCGATAAAAAATGAATATGATAATAATATAGTGTTGCTGATTTTAATTATTTTTTTAATATTGGTAAATAGTTTTTGAAAAGGACTATACCCTTGTGTACAAAAGGAGGCCTAAAAGCGAATAAGAGAGAGGAGCAGAGAAGTCGTATCAAAGCACAAAGTTCTACAAAAAAAGAACACCGAAGCCTAGAAACAAGCAACACAAACGAGACTTAACAAAGCAAAACAACGGCAACAAAACAAGCAAGCCTACGGCCCAAGAAGCAGTAGTAAAACTGGACTACTTCTTGGCCGCTTGATCAATACTCATCTTTACTTTTTTCCAAGCATGGTACATACCCAGCGTGGTCATATGAGCAGCATCCGTCTTATCGAGCTCCTCTCTGGTTCTTTTACTCTCTTTCTCATTGCCCCAAAGAGTCATCGGGACACCGCTGAGTTGCGAAACACTTCTTGCATGTCCTTCGATGAATTCCTCTATGGCCCTGAATGCTGCAATATTATACTCATGCCTAGTCTTCGTTTTCCCAAGGCGGGAGTCAAGGGAGGTCAGTTTTTTGTATATTTCATCAAGCTGGCTATTGCCAATGCTCCCTTCTCCCTCAATGCTTTTTTTGCCTTTTTGCTTAGCAAGATTTTTTACCTCATCCTTCAGCAATTTAAGCTCAGCCTCTAAGGCCTCCAATCTTCTAGAAGGGTTATCCGTTGGTGCCGCCTGGGGACTGGCACTACTAATGTTCAGCAGATCACGAGCAATGTCATCCAAAGGTTCATCCCCCTCAGCAGTAGACTCAAGGTTGAGTCTCCTAGAAGCCCTGGTGACACGTTTAGAAGTAGAGACAGTGTGGGTGGCAGGGGCAGCAGCAGGAGGAAAAGAAGGAGAAGCATGAGCAGCCTGCATGGGGGCATCAGCACCGGAGGCGGGGGCAGCAGCAGGGACAGCAGGGGAGACAGGACTGGCAGCAACAGAGCCCAAAGCCAGGCCGGGAGAGGAAGGGAGACCGGGGAATTTAATAAGGCAGTGCTTGTGAATAAGCAGAATAAGCCCTTGGTGAAGGGAACCGCCGGGTATGCTTCTGGAACTCCAAAATGGAGCGCTCAAGAGAGTTTAACAGATAGTGGGGAAAGCAAACCAACCTACTCCTACGAAAGTGATTCAAAAAGACAAGGTGCTTGGCAGGGACAGTAACAAACCTGCCTTCCAAGGATATGTAGCGAATCATCATGCGGGTGACTTCATCATACGGAGAAGGAATTGAATTAACAAGCAGACCCGCGGTGTTGAATATAAGCTTCTCCTCCTCCTCCACAAATCTTCTCTCTTCAGCCTCTTTGATAACCCTCTTGTTGAAGAAGCGGTATCCTTCCAAGCTGAGGCCAGTCGCTTCGGCTATGAGTTCGTCATTAATAAGAATCTTCTGCCCTCCATAGTCGACCATCCTCTCATTCCAATCCTTGGCAAAGCGAACAGAGATGTTTTGATCATGCCCTTGCACTCTCTCCACAAAGTTGGTGAATCCGCCAATACTAAGAATGTTCCAGAGCTCAGTGTTATCTTTCCAGTCAGGGTCTGCACACGGCTCAATCTGGCAGGGAGGCCCTCCCATCTTCACAAGGATGTGCTGGTTACAACAATTTTCAAAATACCTTTGGGCGTTGAGAGTGATTCGTTTCTCGCCAAGGGTCGGAGTGCGTGTAGCTATTCATGTATTCTCGTGTATTAGATCGAGTAATTTTCATATTTGGTACTAGAGCATATTAAATCTGTCTCGAAGAAGATCTCGTAAATTTTGTTTCATGATTTGGGGTTCTCCACAATTTTGCACGTGAAAAGATCGATATACGTAGAAGATACAACAAAAATTTCACCCAAACTAGTTCTTCATTTGGGTGAAACGTGTAATTTACTAAACAACACATTGATTATTGCTATTTTTTGAAGAAATCGGAGAATCAAAGGTAATTCAAATCTACATTCAATTTTTTTAGATATTTATATGGATGCACCATTAGATAAATTTAATGGGTTGAAATTCCATACATGGAGAGTAAAAATTCAGATGTAGTTAATGAATAAAAACCTATGGAGGATAGTAGATGAAAATCTTAAAAATGAAGCAAATATATTTCTTGAAGAAGGTTCAGAATAATGAAGATGAAAAAATATGAGATGAAATTGACTATAATTTTAAAGACTTTGTATACTAAGTGAACTTCTTGGAGGAAGGAGGCATAGGAGGTTAGAGGTCATTTAATAACCTCTTGCCAATCACCAACAATGGGGCTATATCAGCTATGGTGATTATTTTTTTATACAACATGTTCCTATTGTTTCTTTGTGTGTCTGCGCAGAGTGTGTGGTCATAGTGTTCCTATTGTGGTTTGTAGAATAAAAGAAATTTCACATTGAGGGGGAAATGATCTTAATGTTCCATTTCTAGTTTTCTACATTTATGGTATTCACTATATTTGAGCAACTATATTTCCTATGTTTTTTCCATGCAGTGAAATGTGATGAGAGCGGATAATTTTATTTGACACATCATGACGTGGTTGTAGGTAAGCCACTTGAAAACCTTCATTTTTAGTTTATGGTACACCACTTGTAAAACCACCATTTTCAGTTGTTGGTAAACCCTATGCAAAACCATCACCCTTTTGGTTTGTGGTAAACTAGTTGCAAAACCATAATTTTCAGTTTATGGTCCACCCTATGAAATCTATCAATTAGGTTTATGATCATCCCTGTAAAATCATCGATCATGAAAGTAAGTGCAAGTACAAATGTAAGTATTCCCCATGTTCACTCTAATGGGGGATGTTAGGAAATATATCTTAGTGCTCCATTTGTATGTATGGGTGAATAATAATTACATGTGTAATTATTATTATGGTAAATTATTGAAAGTACATTTACTATATAAATGTAAATAGTAAATGTAAAATGTGGTTAGCATGTGGTAAGTTAGAATAATAAAACAATTAGCATTGTTTTATTATTATATTGGTGAGAATTTGAAACCATATAGGTGTATGGTTGTATATCCGAAAAAAAGTTGTCGTGAGGATTGTTATTATACATCTCCTATATAATGGAGTGTAATGAAATAGTGAATCAATAAAAAAATGAGTGTGAGAATAATATAGTGTTGCTGATTTTAATTATTGTTTGTGTAGCTATTTCATGTATTTTGTGTATTAGATTAGAGTAATTTTCACATTTGGTACCAGAGCAGGTTAAATCTGTCTCGAAGAAGATATGTAACTTTTGTTTCGTGATCTGAGGTTCTCCACAATTTTGCACGTGAAATGATCTGCTATACAAAAAGCTACAACATAAATTTGAGTCAAACCTTGTTTTTCGTTTGGGAGAAACGTGCAATTTACTATACAAAACATTGATCAATGCTATTTTTTTGAAAAAAATTAGAGAATGAAACGTAATTAAAGTCTACATTTTTTTTTTTATATTTAGATTCAATAAAATGGATACACCATTAGATAAATTTAATGGGTTGAACTTCCATACATGGAGGGTGAAAATTCGAGATGCAGATTAATGAATAAAAGCCTATGGAGGATAGGAGATGGAAATCTTAAAAATGAAGCAAATATAGTCACCGAAGAAGGCTCAAACAATGAAGATCAAAAAATAACAGATGAAATTCACTATAATTTTGATTACTTTCTATACTAAGTGAAGTTCTTGGAGGAAGGAGGCATAGTGACCAACGACGGGGCCGTATCGCTATGGTGATTGTTTTTTATATAGTGTGTTCTGTGCTGTTTCTTTATGTTTACGGAAGAGTGTTTGGTTGCGGTGTTCCTATTGTGGTTTGTAGAATAAAGTAAATTTCACATTGAGGGGAACATGATCTCAATATTCCATTTCTAGTTTTCTACATTTATGGTATTTTATATATGTGAGCAACTATATGTCCTATGTTTTTCCATGCAATGAAATGTGATGAGAGTGAATAATTTTATTTAACACATCATGACGTGGTTGTAGGTAAACCACTTGAAAACCTTCATTTTTGGTTTGTGGTACACCACTTGTAAAACCACCATTTTTCGGTTGTTGGTAAACCCTATGCAAAACCATCATTTTGGGTTTATGGTCCACCTTATGAAAACTATCAATTAGGTTTATGATCATCTTGTAAAATCATGAGATCATGAAAGTAAGTGCAAGTACAAAGGTAAGTTTTCCCCATGTTTACACTAAGGGGGGGAATGTTAGGAAATATATCTTAGTGCTCCATTGGTATGTATGGGTGAATAATAATTACATGTGTAATTATTATTACGTAAATTAGTGAAATTACATTTACTATGTAAATGTAAATAGTAAATGTAAAATGTGGTTAGTATGTGGTAAGTAAGTTAGAATAATAAAACAATTAATATATTTTTATTATTATATTGGTGAGAGGTTAAAACCATACAGGTGTATGGTTGTATATTCAGAAAAAGGTTGTTGTGAGGATTATTATTATACATCTCCTATGTAATGGAGTGTAATGAAATAGTGAATCAATAAAAAAATGAGTGTGAGAATAATATAGTGTTGTTGATTTCAATTATTGTCGGTGTAGCTATTTCAGATTATTCTGTATTAGATCGAGTAATTTTCACAATAAAACATATGCCCACACTAAGATGCTGAACTTGGGTGTTCAAAAACATTAACAATTTTGATTTATCAACCCTCTTTTGAGCAATTTTTAAGCTCGCCTTGCTTAAATATGTCATTTACAATTACGATAATATAGAATTTAGGACAATTAATATGTAGATGTAAATCCACACCAAAACACCAAATTATTGTGATGTGGTGTAGGGTAGTAAAGTATATGTGGAGGTATATTGGTGTTCCTCAAGTTATAGGAAAGTTCAAATCTTTGTTTTAGGATTTGTCTACTTATCTTATTTTTTTCACCTTCATGTGTTTCTTGTTGCGAGAAACTTCTCTTTCCATCCACTTATTATATGGGAGATAATTCACCAATATTACAGCATGGTTTAATCAACTTGAAGGTCGAGGGAACACTACATATATTGAGAGGCCATAGAGCTAAACGAATGGGAAATACATACCAAATTTTACAGTGATAGATACAAAATGAGACAAGATTTATAAAAATATCAAATCAGGTACTAAAAATGGCTCTTGTTTAAGGAGGGGTACCCCTAACGGGTACCACAAGAACCACATAAAAACTCATAGATGAAGTAGGAAAAATTCCTAATCCATTGTGTAAGAAAACACATAAAAATACACCTGGTTATTTGCAGTTCTAAACACCATGATTGTAAGACCAAAAAAATTGAT
The DNA here is from genome assembly GCA_018340775.1 of Taxus wallichiana var. yunnanensis. Taxonomy (NCBI): domain Eukaryota; kingdom Viridiplantae; phylum Streptophyta; class Pinopsida; order Cupressales; family Taxaceae; genus Taxus; species Taxus wallichiana. Next base: position 518,068,758 of record CM031239.1, read on the forward strand.
CACAACGGATCAAAAGGAAACATTAAAAAAAAAGAAAGGATAACAACAAACAAATTGTAAATTGTACAAAAAAAACAAGGATATACATAATAAATCCCAAAAGTTCTTTTGATGTCTTCCCTTAACACGTAGCTCAAGTAAATATTCTTTTAAATCTTGTAAGAAGATGGTATTTTCTATAATCTCGATGTCAATGAAATAAGGACCAATCCATAATGCATCAAAATTCCTCTACTTTCCTTTATCTTCATGTCTATTATCCCATAGTATGACCAAATCACAAACATAGAAATGCATTGGAGTGAAATTCATATCAAATATTACTAATTACTAAATATTAATTACATAAATCCAAAAAGGTGGAAAACCATTGTGGTTTACATCGTGTTGAAATCCATATTGTATTTTTCAAAGTGCTAAAAACTAGTGTGTTTTTCAACTTACTAGAATTCTAGTTACTAAATACTAATTATATAATTCCAAAAAGGTGGAAAACCATCATGGTTTGCATCATGTTAAAAACCACATTGTGTTTTTCAAAGTGTTGAAAAACATAGTTTGTTTTTCAACGTGCTAAAAATCACACTATGGTTTTCAACAAGATGAAAAGCACACAGGTTTAACACATTCTAATTACTAAATATTAATTACATCATTCCAAAAATGTGGAAAACCATCATGGTTTACACCGTGTTGAAAATCGCATTATGTTTTTCAAAGTGCTGAAAAACACATTGTGTTTTTCAATGTGATGAAAAACACACTATGTGTTTTAACAAGATGAAAATAAAATAGTTTTTGCACATGCTAATTACTAAATATTAATTACATTAGTCCAAAAATTTGGAAAACGATTGTATTTTGCACCGTATTGAAAACCGCAATGTGTTTTTCAAAGTGCTGAAAAAAAAAAGTGTGTCGCTCAACAAGATGAAAAGAAAACACGTTTAGCATATTATAATTACTACATATAAATTACATCAGTCGAAAAAGGTGGAAACACATCATGGTTTTAACCTTGTTGAAAATTGCATTGTGTTTTTTAATGTGCTAAAAACACAATGTGTTTTTCAACGTGTTGAAAAACATAGTGTGTTTTTCAACAATATAAAGAGAACATAGGTTTAGTACATTATAATTACTAAATATTAATTACATCAATCCAAAATGGTGAAAAACCATCGTGGTTTGCACCTTGTTTAAAACCGCATTGTGTTTTTAAAAGTGCTGAAAAACACACTTTGTTTTTCAACAAGATGAAAAGAACACCAATTTACCACATTCTAATTAATAAATATAAATTACACTAGTCCAAAAAGGTGGAAAACTATTGTGGTTTGCACCGTGTTGAAAACCACATTGTGTTTATCAAAGTGATAAAAATCACAGTGTGTTTTTCATTGATGAAAAACACACTTTGTTTCAAGAAGATGAAAAGCACACATGTTTAGCACATACTAATTAATTAATATTAATTACATAAGTCCAAAAATTTGGAAAACCTTTGTGTTTTGCACCGTGTTGAAAACCGCATTGTGTTTTTCAAAGTGTTGAAAAACATAGTGTGTTTTTCAACGTCTTTGATGAGGACACTGCGTTTTTCAGCAAGATGAAACAAACATAGGTTTTCCAAATTCTAATTACATAATATTGATTACATCAGTTTTTGACATGTTTAATTATTTTCTACTATCCACATATTACAAGAGTGGTCCTAGATTGGCTAAGACCTAAAACACATAATTTAAATACTCTCAGAATCATCAAAAGGAATGTATTTATATGGGTTGAAACCAACCCCTAGAGCATGGTATGAAAATCAGATCTACAATCTCATATACATGAATTTTAAATGTTTAGAATTCTAAGATAGGCCTGCTCTACATTCCATACATTTACTTTCCACAACTCAACTTGCTCTTTCATATGATACATCTCTCTGTATATTTGTTGCATTTTCAACACATAACATTACAAATTAGAAAAAATATCCATGGCTTTGTACTGTACATATAATAAAATAATGTATTGAAATTAAGGAAATTAAATACTCACTTTGCGTAGACAAGTAAGTTGCTAAAATATAAGAAACAACGTGGATATGTTTCATCTGTATTCGAACCACCTGCAAAATAAATGATCATTATGTTAGTCTTTGCCTCGAAAATTAAATTTTCTTGCGAAGTCACATTCACACCAATAATTCAATGTTTTACATGTGGGTTCCCCTTATTGTGATTCTTTCCTCTTTGCCCAATTGTCGTTAGGAAATTGGAAGAATTCATAGTCTTCAATGCAATTGTTCAAATCTTCAAAAACACATGTATAAAAGATGGTATTGAAATGTAAGGAAAACAACAATTTATAGGACTTCCTACTACTTCTAGTGCACAAACATATCACAATATGATCATTTATCACTAAAATAATATGGGATTAGTATCCACAAAATTTTCACAATAGTTTTGTACATATCTCACCCTTACATATGTTATAGTCTATATACTAATATATATATTTATTTCAGCAACACCATATACCTTACTTCTACTCTAGCATTTTTATGGATATCAATTATAATCTAAAAGTAAGTAATCCAAAATCGGTTGACAGGATTGCTCCATGGATATGTAAACCCAAAAATTCTAGGATTTTTTATGTAAACAGGGGTGATACCATAGTCATGATTAATTGGTGGTTAGTTGAATATGAAAAGAAAGCATAATTTTTCATAATTAAACTTCAAGAATATAGATATTTTAAAATCACAAATTTGACTTTTATTACATTATGAAATATCTATATAATATTTTAGGAAAATACTAATTTATTGTAGATAATTCACGGTTTTGTTTTCAAAACTAGTTCATGTAGAATTTTAAATAAAAATATGCTTTATAAACATATATTAAACTTATATATTTCCTTGCTTTTGAATACGTCAAACTAATTTTTGTATATTGTGACTATTGTAAAATTTTATATTTACCTTTTGTATTTTATTATTCAACTACTTATATTAAAACCTTGGAGTTGGTATGGTAAGAGTAATAATATTACTAATCATATCAGATGATGTATATTATGAGTGTTGGTAAAACCCTATATCTACCATTTGTTAAGAAAATTATAACACCCGCAAAATACTCGAACAAATTTTACTATGTTATTATTCAAATAATTATATTAAAACCTTGGAGTTGGTATGCATAGTATATTTTATTTTTTATAAGAGTAAATAATATTACTAATCATTTTGGGTATAGTATATTGTGAGTATTGTAAAAATTTATATTTACCTTTTGTTTAGAAAATCATAACACCCGCAAAATCCTTGAACAAATTTTAGTATGTTATTATTCAAGAATATGAAATGCACACATGTTTAGCATATGGTTTATACTTAATATTAATTACATAATTCGAAAATGTGGAAAAGAATCATTGTTTTCACCTTGTTTTAAACCCCATTGTATATTGTGAGTATTGTAAAAATTATATTTACCTTTTGTTAAGAAAATTGTAATGCCCACAAAATACTTTAACAAATTTTAGTATGTTCTTACTTAATATTGATTACATCATTCCAAAAAGGTGGAAAAACATCATGGTTTGCATCTTGTTGAAAAGTGCATTATGTTTTTTAAAGTGCTAAAAAACACACTGTGTTTTTCAAAAAAGTGTAAAACACACAATTTATCTACATGATAGTTGTTTATTATTTTATTACATTAGTCCAAAAATGTGGAAAAGCGTTGTGGTTTGCACCTTGTTGAAAACAACATTGTGTCTTTCAAAGTGCTGAAAAATATAGTGTGTTTTTCAACATGCTGAAAAAAATATTGTGTTTTTCAACAAGGTGAAAAGCACATAAGTTACCCACATGCTAATTAATTAATATTGATTACATCAGTCCAAAAAGGTGGAAAACATCATGTTTTGCACCTTGTTAAAAATCGCATTACGGTTTTCAAACTGCTAAAAAATATAGTGTGTTTTTCAACGTGCTAAAAAACACACTATTTTTTTCAACAAGGTAAAAATCACACAAGTTATCCACATGATTTACTTAATACTGATTACATCATTCCAAAAAGGTGGAAAAGCATCGTGGTTTGCACCTTGTTGAAAAACGCCTTGCATCTTTCAAAGTGCTAAAAAACATAGTGTGTTTTACAACAAGGTGTAAAACATACAAGTTCTCCACATAATAATTACTTAATATTGATTACATCAGTATAAAAAGGTAGAAAATCCTCATGGTTTACACCTTGTTGTAAATGATATTGTGATTTTAAAAGTGTTGAAAAATACATTGTGTTTTTCAACATGCTTTGAAAATTATCTTGTGTGTTTCGACAAGACGAAAATAAAAAACGGTCTAGCACATGTTAATTACTTAATATTTATTAACTCGGTCTAAAATGTGGGAAAGCTTTATGGTTTGCACCTTGTTGAAAATCACATTGGGATTTTCACAAAGTATTGAAAAAACATAGTGTGTTTTTCAACGTGTTGAAAATCACACACATGTGTTTCAACAAGATGAAAAACAAAGGTTTATCACATAATAATTTCTTAATATTGATTGAATTAGTCAAAAATGTGGGAAAGCTTCGTGTTTTGCACCTTGTTCAAAACCGCATTGTGTTTTTCAAGTCTTTGAAAAATACCGTGTTTTTTTCAACGTGTTAAAAATCACACTATGTGTTTCAACAAGATGAAAAGCACACAAGTTATCCACATGATAATTACTTAATATTTATTACATCAGTCCAAAAAGGTGGGAAAGCATCATGGTTTGCACCTTGTTGAAAACCGCATTACGATTTTCAAAGTGTTGAAAAATTCACTTTATTTTTCGGTGAGATGAAAATAAAAAAGTTATCCTCATGGTAACTACTTAATATGGATTACATCATTGCAATAAGGTGGAAAAAATATCATGGTTTGCACCTTGTCAAAATCGACATTGCATTTTTCAAAGTGCTGAAAAATGCACTTTATTATTCGGTGAGATGAAAATAAAAAAATTATCCTCATGGTAACTACTTCATATGGATTACATCATTGCAATAAGGTGGAAAAATATCATGGTTTGCACTTTATCGATATTGACATGGCATTTTTCAAATTTTTGTAAAACAATGTGTTTTTCAACGTGTTGAAAAATGCACTTTATTATTCAGTGAGATGAAAATAACAAAAAATTGTCCTCATGGTAACTACTTAATATGGATTACATCATTGTAATAAGGAGAAAAAAACATCATGGTTTGCACCTTGGTGAAATTGACATGACATTTTTAAAAGTGTTGAAAAAAAAACTATTTTTTAGCACTTTTAAAAAATCCAATGCTTCTCCTCATGGTAATTACTTTATATGAAATACATCATTAGAAAAAGGAGGAAAAACATCATGTTTTGCACCTTGTTCAAAACTGAAATGTGTTTTTCATATTGCTGACAAACACAATGTGTTTTTCAAAGTGTTGAAAAGAAGACTTTATTTTTTAGTACTTTGAAAAAAGTAAAGCATCTCCACCTGATAATTACTTTATGTGGATTACATCATTACAACAAGGAGGAGAAACATCTTGGTTTGCACCTTGTGGAAAACAGCGTTGCATTTTTCAAAGTGTGGAAAAACACAGTTTGTTTTTCAACATTCTCAAAAAGACACTTTGTTTATCATCACTTTGAAAAAATCAATGTTTCTCCTCATGGTAATTATTTAATATGCATTAAATCATTACCACAAGTAGGAAAAAAACATCATGGTTTGCACCTCATTCAAAACCACAATTCGCTTTTTCATATTCTTTGAAAAACATATTATTTTAGAACTTTGAAAAATTCAATGCTTCTCTTCATGGTAAGTATTTTATATGAATTGCATCATTACAAAAATTATGAAAAAACATCATGTTTTGCACATTGTTCAAAACCGCAATGCGTTTTCATATCTTTGAAAAACACAATATTTTTTCAACGTGTTGAAAAACAATTGTTATTTTCAGCACTTAGAAAAAGAAACTCTTCTCCACCTAATAATTACTTGATGTGGATTACATAATTATAAAAATGAGGAAAAAAATCGTGGTTTGCACCTTGTAGAAAACGGCATTACATTTTTCAAAGTGTTGAAAAACACAGTGTGTTTTTCAACATGCTCAAAAAACACTTTTTTTTTAGCACTTTGAAAAAATCAACCCTTCTCCTTGTGGTAATTACTTGATATTTATTAAATAATTACCACAAGGAGGAAAAAAAATCATGGTTTACACCTTGTTCAAAACCCTAATGCATTTTTCATATTGCTTAGAGACATAGTGTGTTTTTCAACGTGTTGAAAAATACACTTTATTTTTCAAGTACTTTGAAAAAAGAAATTATTCTCAACTTGATAATTACTTGATTTGGATTACATCATTAATAAAAGGAGGAAGAAATAATAGTTTTCACCTTGTGGAAAAGGGAATTACATTTTTCAAAGTGCTAAACAACACAGTGTGTTTTTCAATGTGTTGAAAAATAGACTTTATTTTTTAGCACTTTGAAAAAATCAATGCTTCTCTACGTGATAATTACTTGATGTGGATTACATCAATACATAAAGGTGGAAAAATATCATGGTTTGTGCCTTGTGGAAAATGGCATTGCATTTTTTAAAGTGTTGAAAAACACAGTGTGTTTCTCAACATGCTAAAAAAAGATACTTTGTTTTTCAACACTTTGAAAAAATTAACACTTATTCTAATGGTAATTACTTGATATGCATTACATAAATACAAAAAGGTGGAAAAATATCATGGTTTTTACCTTGTGGAAAATAGAGTTGTGTTTTTTAAAGTGCTGAAAAACACAGCGTGTTTTTCAACGTGATGAGAAACAGGGATCTTGGTACTTAGAAATACAAAAAAAGAGAAATTTAGATAAAATTACACATGTTAAGAACCATACATATTTTTCATCACCATACAATACAATCCTGAACCTACAACATGTTTTTTCCTAGGGCTAGAAACATCGGGTTTTCTACTAATTTCAAGTTTTTAGCAACATTCTCAAATTTTAGGCTCGATTCGGTTAATTTAGACTAGTGTAGGGGACATGTTGTAATTCACTCTTTTTTCACAATGGAATTTTGTTTTTACTAAAAATTCAAAGATCTTTGTGGAATGAATCTCCTTTCTTTATCATTATTTAAAAGTATTTCAGTTTTTATTAAGTTTTGTAGCACATGGGAAGGCCATGGGGCATTCTTCCTCTTTTCTACTAGTCCTAATTTATAAAATTAGGCCTAGATCTATCTCTGCAACGGTGTAATCCTGGGGTCATAGTTATTATCAAAGAGGATATGTTATTTATAGGAAAAAATTTCATTTCCTCTTGCAATCAAAGGGGAAAATATCATAGTTCTGAATAAATTTAATACCTTCTCTTCATCCTTAGTGGGGTGTTTCAACGAGTTCATTCTTCTTCTTACGTATTTGGTATTCTATGTTGGGTTGTATGATCCTAACACTCTGGTTTCTCCTCATCACAATTTGTGATTGATCAGCCCTAATCCTTCGAAAAAGTTTATAAAATTTAAGAATGCAACATCTTCAAGCACAAGAAAATCATGGGAGTTTCTCTCTCTGTAAACAAACATGTGTATTCTGTAGTGCCCACTTCCCTTTGACACCTTTTGTTATTGATTATGATACGATTGACTATACTTTTATTATTGTAGATTTTGATTTAGCATGATGTTAGATGTTAGAGATAATGGATCTGTGGTTGATTTCAATTCATATATGATGCATGTGGATTATTAGAAACATTATAAACTGATGATGATATGCTCATTGACATGGTTATATGTATGTGTGTTTTGGACATGTGATATTTCATCATATTGAGTAGACCTAGAAAATTGAACTAATATTATGATCATATGGTTATTGATGAAATTGTAAATGATATCATGTTACTTCTTAGGGATGATGTTTTGATTCATATATAGATGATTTTGAAGTTATATTGTATATTTATTTTGGATGATTTTATGTGGCCACGAGGCCAAAGGAGGTATTTGTGTTTACAGTAAACAAGTTACAAAAACATTGGGGATTCGAGACCAACCACAATGGAATTCTAGGTGAATTCAACAAGGGTCACCATGGCACATGTTTTTGTTATGTGTGTTTGTTTGCGTTTTTTGTTAGGGGTTTCCATTGGGGTAATCACCTTTAAATGTGACCAACGGGTTATGTGTATTATTTTATTTAGTTCCCTTGTTTAAGTTTAGTATGTGATTTTAATGATGTATTTCCCTTTACTATTTAGTTAATTTGTGTCTAGATTTGTGAGTAATCATGATGTTAAATTTATTAAATTGGGTCAAAAGAACACATTTATTAGATTTGATGGCTCTTGTACTAGGTGTTGTAAGTAATGTGTAAGTAATTCGAGTGTGAAACACTCCACCTTCCTTTGAAATTTGGATCTATCCTTAGGGGCTGATTTTTTAGGCTTGTGGGACAAGTTAAACTTGTCTCACACCTCCTAAATTTGTATACCAACCCTACCTTTGGGTTGGGGAATCAAAATTATTGCTTTTTATGTATTTTGGGAAGACAAGTTGTAAGATTTAAATGCACCTTATTACATGTATTTAATTTTGGTCCTTGGGGTGTGGACTTGGATTTTGTGTATAAGTAAAAAGGTCATTTATTCACCCACCTTTTTAATTGTGCCTTGGAGTTTTAATTTTACTTGTGATGTGGAGTTGAGGATGTGTGATATGGAATTATACATGGATCCACCTCATCCTTATCTATCTCTCTTCTATTTATTTGAATCCCTTGGCTTGTTTTGGGGTTACTTCATCCAGTTACTTCATTTTTGGTGATTTAGTTTAGTTCTTGCTTTTGGTTTTGAGCTCCTGTAATTTTTCAAAGAGTTAGAGATTTTTGTTGAATTCTTGTGGATTGTTGGAGATTTTGGATTGTTTGGATTGGAAAAATCTTATTGTTGAACTTTTTAAATGAACTCTACCATGGAGAGGTAAGAGCTTGGCTCTTTAAAATGTTTTTTTTTTATGCATATGTGAATGCTTTGAATACTTTGGTATGTTGTTGGTTGGTTGGGTAGATTGCCTAGGTATGGTGTAGGAGAAGACTTTGGGAATCTTTTGTGGGGAGGTATAAGAGTTTTGGGGAGGTATAAGTGCTATTGTGGAGAGAGTTTGGGATTAGATTCCAATTTGTAAAATAAATAGCTTGCATTTCTTTACTCGTTATGGGGTGCCATAAGATTTTGGGAGGCATAAGGGCATGTTGGGGTTTTGAAATGATATATATATATTGGCCGGTCTATTTTAAGGTGGAAACCCATTTCCCCATTGGAAGGTATAAGTAGCTTCTGCCATAGGTCTTTCTCCTTTGGCTTGTGGATTATGAATCCACGAGTATTGTTTATTGTTCTTCCTATGGTTGCAAACTACTGTATGTATTTGGACTGTGTTCTATATGTGAAAATTGTTTTTGTGTTGTGGAAGCCTGTTTGTTTCCATGAGTTGAAATACATCTCTTATTGCTTTTTGGTTGGGGCTTGGGGGCCAATGAGGAGGACAAATTCTCCTCTTAATTTAAATCTTGGTTGGGTGTAGAGTGTTGCCTCTCCTCATTTTTTTGTTGTGCTCAAAAAGTATATGGTGGAACTTCTTGTTGTTGTTCTAGAGCTGACTTGGTGAAGAAAAATTTTGTAGTTTCTCCTTGGGTTCCTTATTGTGAAATATTCCCACTTCAAGTGGATGGCATTGTAATAATATTTTTGGTGGAAATTTGACTGTTTGGGAAATGGAATCTACATTTGAATGTGAGAGATGTATATGCTTTGAATGTTGTATTTGTATGTGAAAAGGAATGAGAAAGAGTTATTTGGCATATTTTGGCAAGTAGAAAAGAAGTGTAAAAGGAATTATTTCATTTAATTGAATGTTGAATCACCTTTCATCAAATGGTGTTACTCTTTTTTAAAACTTGTTGTTGTATGTATATTGTAAAATCTCTGTTGAAGGTTGGAAATGCATGTGTTATAATTATTACATTCCTCTGTATTATTTGAAGGGAACGTTTTGAAAATAGAATTACATTCTTGATTTTCACATATTGATTGAAGGAAATTTGAACATTGTAAATTTAGATTGGAACGAACTAAGGATGATCAAAACACATTCCAAAATAGTTTGTATTTCCCTTGCAATTTACACAATTCATCTTTAATCGGACAAGAGGAAAAATAGTACAATTTCACAGAAAAGAGAAGGAAATTCATATTGAATCTAAACCATTAATATTTTATCCTTGCAATCCATTTGAAATCTTTCAAGTGCAACTCTCCATGTCTGCTTGGCATGTTGAAGAAGAAAGAATGGTGGATCGAATCAATTCTGGTAGTTGAAAAGTTTAATTCACATGTTAATGTCAGGAAAGACGTTTTCTTAAAATTGACCCACCTAAGTTTGTCAAAATTAAAATCTTATGCTTCCGTGTAAAGAGGAGGTTGGGACCTTTCCAAAAAGTCCTCATTTTCCCAAAACTGAGTTCCCAATCAAAAGTTATGGTCTTCTGAAGTTTTTACTTCATTTCGGGTTCAAAAAAAAAAACCTAATTCTCAAAAAGGAAAATTTTGCTAAGTAGACCCGCGGGGCTGAAAGATACTTTTTATCTTTTTCATAAAAGGAAAAAAGACACGTGATTCCTTGCTGCTCCTCTGGCCCAAACTTTTCTCTCTTCGGTAAAAAAATAAAAAAGGAGTTCTAAGTTTGAAAAATTAACTTGGTCGAAAATTCCTCCATGGATCCGCAGCCCCGCCTTTCACTTTGGAAGATCACCTTTGTTGATTGGCGGGCCCGCCCCTTCAAATTTATTTTTTGTTTTTATTTTTAATTTTGGTGAAAGATATTCCTAGTTTCCCGCTACCCCACATGACCCAATGATTTTATGTCACATGGCATCTTCGGGCATCGTTTGCCACACGGGTGTTTTTAAACCTTGTTGCCTTTTTCCTCAAAAGTTAAAAATCCAAATTTTCCCAGGAAAACCACCTTTCCACCTACACTCAAATTTTTGGACATGTATCCCTTGAGGAGCTCAAGCTTTAAAATTTTCTTCTTGGGGCACAAATCCCCGTCGAGACATGCGGGTGCACAGGTGTAAATTACGTTTTTTTCCCAAAAAGGGAAAAGTACTAAGTTTCTTCCCCAAACCCGGCTTGTCTTTGGAAAAATTTCTTCCCCAAGCCTGCAAGCCCGCTTTTGGGAAAAATTTCCTCCCCATGCCCAACAAATGTAACTTAAGAAATATGAGGAGTTAGGAGGACTTATTTATATCATTGGAAAGGGAAGAAATTTCCTATCTAATGGAATTATTTTTAGGAAAAGTTAAGTGCATTAAATGCATGAAAAATCAGGTTAAAGTTCAAGATGAGCCTAAGAGTGGGTAAGTGGGAATTTACCCCTTTCTAACTTAAATGTTTATTTCTAAAGCTTGGGTTGACCTTTTTAAGGGGTCACGTTAAGGGATAAGAGAATGTTTTCTATCCCATATAAATAAGAACCCTGGTTATTGTTTTGACCTAGTGAAATTAAAAACCTTGGGAATTTAATTGCTTGGGCCCCTTTGACCCTCTAAAATTAATTAAGGAACATTTAACATAGTGTTAATTTAATTATCTATTAAATTAACACCTAAGAGAAATTTAACTATATTTGGATTAATTATACTCGTTAATTTTGTAATGTGGATCTAATGGTTGTTACAATAGGAAAATTTATTTTATTAAATTATAATTGACTTTGAATCTTTGTTGTGGCAACTGTAGTTTTCAAAGCCTGTTCGAGGACTCACCTTTCAAAAAAAAATTATTCCCTAATTTTTTTTTCTATCTAAACCTAGGTTGTTCTTGGGTCTCGAGTGGTCATTTTAGCGGGCGTTACACTTGGTATCAAAGTCGTGGGTTCAACGCTTGGACCCTGGGCCGACACTAAAACCTAAAAACCAGTTAACAAAATTTTGAACCTCTATGATTAAAATAATAATAAAATAATAAAGTTGTTTGAATGGTTGTACTCACCTAGTGGCGTTTTGTCAAAACTCGGAGTAACTGAAAGTGTTAAATTAAATTGATATTTTTGTGAACTTCTAGTGTAGCGGAACTTGTTTCTACTTAAAAAAAAAGATGTTGTCTGAGGAGTCCTAACCCTTATTTTAGTGGTATGATGTGATAAATCTACTGAGACTCTTCCTTGTTAGAATGATAAATTGTGTGGTGTGACTCTTGTGACCTAGTGCTAGTGGTTGTGTTCGAGAGTCTAACAGAGTTAATTAGAAGTTGTTTAATCGTCTAAAGCTTCCTTTTTCCTTCGGTGGTTGGATGAGTTAGTTTTAGTTGCCGCCTTGGCGACTTAATCCCCATGTGAGTAAGTGGATATTAGGTCTGGGTGCCGCATTTGATCCAGTTTTGTGTATGCGTTCTTAGAACTGAGCTCGAGGAAAAGTACCCCTATTGGTAGCCATGAAGGGTGTTGGAGTGACTATGATGTGGAATTCTATATTTTATATTCGTAAACTTGTGTTATTTTATCAAGGACCAACATCTTATTTTATGATTGATTGAGAAGCTCTGAGACTCTTTTAGTTATGTATATTTTGCGAGAATTTTCTAACATTGCAATGCGGCTACTTAGCCACTTTTCTTGATTGTTGATATTCTTGGATTTTACTTTGATTGGTAATTGGAAGCTCGTTTATCTGTTGGCTACTTAGCTAAATGTTATGTGATTCCTTCTTACATGTTATTGAACTGGTTCTACACTGTTTGTATTATGACATTTCGTCGTATGGGGGTACACCCTAAGTGCCTTGAATGTCTTCATAGGTGCTTTAAGTTATGCCTTGGTTTTGAAAAGACGGAACCTTGAGTGTGTTTAGGATCTTGGAGAGTTCGTTGTGTAGTGCGGTCTAGTTGGAAACTGTTAGTGGTGGTGGTGATGCTCTTACAATCTGGTAAGAGCTTGATCCTCATCGGAGTAGAGGTGTTTAATTATGGGATTTTGGATTGTGTTAGGATCGATTGATTTTTGTTTGACTGTAGATGTTAGTGGAGAAGTGGTTGTTTGGTAGTGACTTTTCATCAATGGCATGCTAAGTTTTATCATGATTTCCTTGTTTCATTATAAAAAGTATTGACTTGTGGATTGTATGCATCTTGGTAATTATGATTAGATTTAAGCCCATTCGGGAGTGTGTTTAATTAAGTGTGTTTGTTTTTCTCACGTTGACCTATAAATAATCCTACCCTTACCTTCACTGTTTTAAATTTCTATGAATAACACTCTATGACCTATCAATCTTGGGGTTACGTGGAGACACTTATGGATGCTTTTGGGCCTTTTGGACCTTGCTATTAGAGATGTAGTTTGGTAGATCTTGATATATTAATCTCGGTGGTGTTTATATTATGCTTCTTATTATAAAACTATAACTCTTGGTCGTAAAGTCCATGTCTGGATAGATCAGTTGATTGCCCTCTTGTAGTTGATGTTATCTAATGGGAATGTGGTGCCCTTGGAGTAAAATTTTGCATTGCCATCTTGTTTCTTGGTTGGTGGTATTTTGTGGGAATATGAGTGTTGATTTGAAAACTTTCCTTGTCTTTTTATGTGTGTAAAATGTTTTAGCCTAAACTACAAACATTGTTAAACCTTACTAGATTTGTAAAAGTAATGTTATCAAAAATTCACCCCTCGAGGTAATTTTGATAACATACATCAAATTCTTTAGTCCCGAGCAAGTAGAATTGATTTAAGGCCCAAAATCATGTTTTGGGGGTCCCTTTGGCTTCTCTCTAACTCCCCCATCCAAGGAAAAAATCTAAAAAGTTAGAAAAAATTTAAAAAATCAAATTATTGAAGGCGCAAGCTTGTTTTAATGCATTGTGGAGTGGAGGCTGCGGATCGTACTAGTGCGGACCGTACAAAGGTTCTTCATACCAGGTTTGGAGCCGAAATACAAAGGAATCAGCTAAATTGGCTTTCTGTGTCCTAGACCGCACAAGTTCAATAGGGAAGAAATACGCACAAGAAGTGCAAAGCCAAAATGGCCATGAGATAGTAAAAATCATTAAAAGTGGAATTTTTGTCCCGCGTGGTCTCTGTGGCACATTTGGGACAGTACATGTGGGACACGCAAAGGTGAAAAATCCGCATAAAGAACCATACGTTATAGAGAATGCGGAGGTCAACGGCCCTCACAGCTCAGTCAACAACGGATGCGCGGGGACAAGGAAGCCCAAATCGGGCGATGCAGAGATTTTTTTTTGGGACAACCGGGACACACAGACCTAATTTTTCCAAAATAGCCGAAATGAAGAGAAAGGTCAATTTTGGACCTCCGAACTTCAAACGGCCATAGCTTTTGACTCCGAGCTCGATTTTCATAAAATTTAACTTTGTGGAATGCACACGACATCCTCGCATCGCAAAACCGTATTTCTTAATTTGATGAGGGTAGATATATTAAAATAAAATAAACATATTCAGATCTAGTTAATTAATGCTTATTCCTTTTAAATGAGAAAATGCAGCGGACCCAAAATAACTACCGGAACTCAAAAGGTCATAACTTTTTCATTCTCAACGAAATCGCACGAAATTAGTACCATTGGAATTGTGGCTTCGAGATCAACTCAAAAAAATAAATAAATTTGGGATTTGATGAGAAATCAATGGATATTTTAAAAAAAACATGGTCGGGTTCATAAGTTGTTTTTATTTGGTAGTTGGGAGTGCAATTAAGAGGCATGGTCATTATTCTTTCTCTGCTGTAGCACCTGGGACAGTATGGAAAGCCTTTTGCAAGTAACATACAATCATTTCACTCTATTGAATGCCTCTCAAAATTGGTTGAAGGATAGATTTTTGGATTTCCATTTTTGCCTTCTCTCTCTCTTCTCATTTTTCTATAAATTCAAGTGTTAGGATCATTAAAAAGGGGAGGTAGTTTTTGTAGCAAAGCTCTGTCAAAATTGCATTATGAAGCCAATGTGTTGCAGGTCCTTGTAGTGGACTCCTTGCATGGTGATCCAGGCCCTTATCTTGTAATAGATTGAATTGTGCATATCATGAAGCAATAAAATACAAGTTTGTGGATGCATCTTCCCCTGTCTGTGTTTGTTTGCACTCTTCTTGCCCTTTCAACCTTCATTACAAGAATATTGTGTCTATTTTTATGCTCTTGCAAGGACTCATTATTATTGTGCATGTATGAAATATTGTTGTGAATGCATTTTCCAGATTGTGGAGAACTGTTATCACCCCTTCTAGTATGCATTTTACTTCTATTTTTCACACATTGGAAGACTACTCTCACACCCCTCCTTTTCTGGTGTATCACCACTTTAGTGTAGGCTTTCATTTTCATGCATTCAATCCTTGGTCCCTTGGAAATTTAGTTTAGGAAAGATAGTTTTTATAGATTGAGCAACAGGGGCGGAAGCCTTATAATATTTATTAAACTCAATCAACCAATTTACAATAGCTGGACTGCAATACTTATAGATATTGTACAGTCATGTGCAGACAAAAGAAAGGTTGCACAGGTATAACCAAAATTACAATCGCTTCCATAATACATCCGGGAAGTACAAAAATACAATCAAACAATTATATTGTTAAAACAATATAACAACATCCGTGATGTTTTGAATAAAACAAATAATATGGTTAATAAAACCAAATTACAACATTATTTAATTAATAACATTAATTAAATAATAAATTATATAATGCATAATTAATTAGGATAATAATAATATTTTATCCTAACATTCCCCCTTAATTTTGCATCGTCTCAAGGGATGAGGAGAGGAACTCCCTGAACAACTCGAACTTGTCACGTGTAAGTGACTTCATGAAGATATCTGCTTGTTGTTAGCTGTTAGAAAAAATTGAAGCTAGATGTTGTGCTTCAACACATGTTCACATATGAAATGAACTTGTACCTCAATGTGCTTTGTTCTCTCATGAAAAATTGGATTGCGAACAAGTTTGAGAACACCTTAATTATTAACATACATGGTGGTCGGTTTGTCTTGTGGTATTCCAAGTCCTTCTAGTATGCGACGTAGCCAAATCGCTTCACAGACAGCTTCTCCTGTAGAACGATACTCGAAACACGTGGAAGAGCAAGAAATGAAGTGTTGTTTCTTGCTTCCCCATGATATTAGTCTAGATCCATAAATAATACAAATCCGAAGTGGATTTTCTATCATCAATGTTACATGTATTATCCGAATCCAAATATCTAGGCAAGAAGAAGTTGTCATTCTTCTTGTATTCTAGACCGAGATCCACTGATCCTTTAAGATATCTCAAAATGCAGTTTGTTACTTTCCAATGACAAACTTTGGGTTCCTGCATGAACCTGGATAGATAGCTCATTACAAAGCTGATATCTAGTCTAGTGTGTGTTAGGTAAATGAGAATCCCGATCAAGCTGCTAATAGAGAGTGGCACTTACCTTAGGAGATGGATCTAAACAAAATAAATGTAATATGTTCTCCATGGGTGTAGAAATTGGTGTGTAATCCATCATCCTAAATTTCTCGAGTGTAGTCCTGGTATATTTCATCTGAGAAAAAAAATATGAATCTCTTTCTGCCACACTTCCAATCCAATATAATAGTGCATCAGCTCGAGATCGGTCATGTCGAATGATCAATTAAGATCTTTCTTCATATCATCGATCATCCTCACTTAACTACTAGTGATGAATAGATCGTCGACATAGACAATGACAATCACAATCTCCCCCCCTTGCTTTTTGAGGTAAAGATTGTGATCATATGGATTTCTAACAAATCCACGTTGTACGAGATGCTTATCAATCTTGATGTACCATGCTCGGGGTGCATGTTTAAGGCCATATAGAGATTTCCTGAGTTGGCATACCTTTACTTCTTTACCAAGTACTACATATCCCTCAAAGGTTGAGTCATGTAGAATTCTTATAAATATCCATTTAGGAAAGTACTTTTACAATCCATTTGGTAGACTTTCCATACAACCGTTGAGCTGGCTAGAGAAAAGATCATCCGATCATTTCGAACTTAGCTATGGGATAAAATGTCTCCTCATAGTCAATGCCTTATTTTTGTGCATACCCCTTTGCTACAAGTTTCACTTTATACTTGTCCACTGTCCCATCTGCTTTGTACTTTGTTTTTAATATCCATCTACATCTAATGGGTTTCTTCCCTGGTGGAAGATCGATAAGTTGCCAAGTGTTATTCTTCATCACTGATTGATATTTAGAATCCATGGCATCTATCTAAGATTTTAAGCGTAGGGCTTCTTGGACTGTAGAGGGTTCATCTGATTCAATAAATCTACTCATCAAAGAAAAGTTAACTTCTTCTCTTGCTTTACTGCGAGTCTGTGGTCCAGGGGTGGATGTATTTAGTGGAGCATCCATTGTTGCATCTCGTAATGTACTTTTACACCATTTAGGCATACGTTGAACTATTCCTGTGGGTTTTGGTTATATCCGATCAACACCATCATTCCCATAATCACTTTCATCTTCGAGAGGAACATCAGCTTCAATTTTTACAAGTGAAAAATCTACATCTTGTGAGTCTAGAAGAGGAGTCTTTCCTTCCTTCTTCTCAAAAAACAAAACATCTCTCTCTTGGTGTAGAATTTTCTGGTCTTAGGATCCATCAATCTATACCCAAGAGTCTCTTCACTGTACCTAATGAAGACAAGTTTCTGTGACTTCATGTCCAATTTATTTCTGTTCTATTTGGGTATGTGCATGCTTTCTTTACACCCAAATACTCTGAGGTGTGCAATAGATGGTTTCCATTTTGACCATGCTTCTTGTGGTGTTACTCCATCAAGAGAAATAATGGGTTCTCTGTTCAACAAATACACTGTTGTCTTTGGTGCTTCTTCCCAGAATGTCTTTGCAAGTCTAGAATCATTGATCATGCATCAGAACATTTCCATGATAGTATGATTTGTTCTCTCAACAACACCAATTTTTTGTGGTGTGTGTGGAGGCATTTGTCGAAAAACCCCTGTGACTTTGTAGGTAGTCTCTGAACTCATCATTGGTGAATTCCCCCCCTCGATATGAGCAGAGAGTTTCGATGTGACGACTAATTTCGTTCTCAACTACTACTTTGAACTTTTTGAAGGTTTCAAACACTTCACTTTTCTTACGAAGACAGAAAATGCACATTTTTCTCGAATAGTCGTCAAGACAAAGCATGAAGTATCTTGAAACACATCATGACTTCGCTACATCGAACCACAAAGATCAGTATGAACCAGGTCAAGTTTACCATGAGCTCCAAATGTAATCATCTAGAATGAAGCTCTGTGTTGTTTTCCTACTAGCAGTGAGGACACTTGTCTGTATCCTTTTGAAGAGATGGTATCCCATGTACCATATTACACCGACGAAGTGTTTCAAGATATTTAAAACTTACATGACCAAATCTCTAATGCCACAACTATGTTGAGGTGGAGTTCTTAGCCACAAGTGCTTGATCATATCTGTGAACAAAATCAAGTTGGATCATGTGTTCCACATTGGAGGCTTTTGCAATTATGTTTTAGCCTCTTGATTTGTCTCGAATCAAACACATTTTCTTGCGATTGACTATCAAATTAAATTTTTAGGTTGTGATCTAGGAGTTGACTGAATGAAAGAAGATTCTTAGTCAACCTAGGGACATATAGGACATCCGATAGTCTGCATTTGCGTGAACCAAGGGGTAGAGAAATGTTCCCAATCCCCTAAATTGTATATGAAGAATCATCTCCCAATGAAACATGATTTTTGATGGCGTGTCCCTCATTGAAATAAACTAGTCTCTGTGGCTGGTCATGTGTCGAGTGGCCCCCAAATCAACATACCAAACATCACTAGATGATGTGGATGGTTCACTTGATTGAGCAGTGAACAAGAAGTCTTCATTGTCTGACTATTCTTGTTGCTCAACAATATTACCTTGCTGGTGGGGTCTTCTTTTCTAGTTCCCCTTTTTCTGCCCTTGATTGTAGTTAGAATGTCCCTTGTTAGATTGTTGTGGAGGTCCAGAGTTGCTTGATGAACCTTTCTTGTAAGTATTATACCAACAATCTTGTAGGTTATGTCCTCTTTTGCAAATTGGACATTACTTCTTCTATTGTCTATCCCCTTGATACTGATTTTGATTTTGGGACTTTTGATAGGAATTAGGTTTTCCTTTACCTTTTCCTTTCCATTTTTGATGTGAAGAAAGTGCCTGCTCTTCTTCATCATCCTTATTGTGCATAACTTCTTCTTGTTGCAGGTAGGAAGGAGTGATCTCAAAACAATGGGAATGAGATCACCATCTTTGACTACTCCTAGGGCTAGAAGTGAAGCCCTCAATTTTACAACTCTTCTTAAGAAAGATTCTATTTTTTCATTCTACTTGAATTTCAATGTGTGTAACTAACTCTACAAATTTAGTAAAACATTCTTGTTCTTGGCCTTGTATATTGTTCTTAACTTATCCAAGGCTTCTTTGGCTGTTTTGGCATCTCGAATGTGGGTTTACACATCATCGGAAACTCCAAACAAGATGATGAGTTTGGCATTATGATCTGCTTTATCAAAATGCCACTGTTACGCTGTATCAATAGTTGATCGGTCATAGTACCATTCATAGCAGACCAGATTTCTTCAAACTCAAGTTGTGTCTTGATTTTTGTCTTCCATGCAAAGCATAGTTTTTTCCTTTGAGTAATTATGAATCCAGAAGAAAAAATTGGGGGCATTGGTGACCATTTTAAAGAGATTACTTACAAGGTTTGGCTCTTATCACTCCAAGTATAAGGTCTCCCAATCTATAGACCACCATTCCGATATACCGAACCTTTCTATATACACACCCTTCTAATATACCCGGTGGTACATGGAAGAAGCTCGCCCTTTCTATATACTTGGCAGACGTGAAAGAATTCAATACATGGTACCAAGACAATACTAAAAGGGGTCTGTGTGATTATTGACATTGGCTATAAGAAATATCCTTATACGTGCGCGTAACTTTGCTATATACTTGGATAATTTCTTAGTCTAGATTTATGTCATGCAATCATTCACAGATGGATGGGATGGCTCATAGTGTGTGCACTATGACCTTATTACTCCCCTTAGATTTAAATAGAAGATGCCTAGGTGACGTTGTTGCAGCTATATTAGGCATTAAGTGTAGTAGTAGTCGTGACGACTTTACTCGTAAGTGCTTCCTAGAGGCATTATATATAGCGAACGCTACGAATGAGATCTAGGATCTCATGAGTGTTATAGAACAAATTTTTGCTTTTTGTGATTACAATATTCTGCTAGTTTCTAAGCAGTTACAACATTTGTAGTTGACTATGGCAACCTGCAAATTTATACAATATAATGCAGTATACAAATTACATTCAAAAATATGGAAACATTGAATGATAGGTAAAAAAATTTGTTTTGTAGGCCCTGTTGGCCTCCAGGAGCCCGAAATGCCGACGTCGTTAAAAAATGCCCAAGATGAAGTTTTTGGGTAGTCCTCCTTTGGAAAATGTTGTCCAGAATGAAAAAACAAGCTGAATGGGGAATTTTTAACCCTAAATTATGGATTTCCTTGCTAAATTTAGTTATTTATAACTACGTTTGAATTTTCCGCTAAAGTTAGAGGTTCTGTCAAATTAAAAAAAAATGAGTTTTTGGTGTGATTCAAACCATGCACCTCTCTTCTCTAATTCATTCCTCTTAACCTCTTAGGCTCAATGAGTGCTTGAGATATGAAATGAAGTATATTGTATTTTAACCAGATGAGAAGTGACTTACCTCATAAAAATGACGTGGAAAAGGTCCCACGTGGCATGTGTGCATGGAGGATGGTGGATCTAGGGTTCAAATGCTAAAACCAGATTTGTGATTGTGTTTTAATGCTTCTTCTTTTTGTTTGCTTTGTTGATAACTATACTTTTTATTTACACCGATTTGTAAAGAACCGCCGTTGTTTTATTTTTTTGTTTCTTCGCAGATGCTACCTTTATATCTTCTATTTGATGTTTCTTTATGCAGGTTCATTGATTATCTTATTGCACGTCATAGGGGTAGTAATTTTCTCCACCGATTGTTGATTTTCCTCCTCTTTGAATGATCCATTCTTGTTTTGTTATGGAGTCATTCGTTTCTTTTTATGCCATCGATTTGTATTATTTCGCAGTCCGCCGGTTGGAGATTGTAGTATTTTATCAAGGCCTCATCTACGTTTTTAATTGTTGATGTTGCTTTGTGTTTGCTTACTACTGATTACTTTGTATTGTAGGTCACAGATCATGTACAAGCAAAGTGACACAGACTTGCAAAGGCTCGGGCTCACGTTGAAAGGCTCAGTTGTAAAGTGGCACAAACTTGACAATAAAATTCACATATCTTCTTCAATAAAACATAGCTCGGATTTATTTGCAAGATAACTCTACTTCAATATCCCATCTTGGTCAATGTAGAGATCAATTCCCAACACAATCAACATGGGATTAATTTGAAAGCTCGGTCTTGGATGAAGAATAGCTAGTGACCTGGTGCAAACAACAATACCTCCTCCAAATATGATAATACAGATAAATTATCTGTAACTAAACAATTTTAAATACAAAACCCCTGATGGGGAGATTTTTTTTTAATTTTTTTAATCTTTTAAGTTCCAGGAAACAAATGTTCTCGGTGCAGGGCACCAAGGCAAAAAAATTACTTTACGTTTACTGGAATTCACACAAGAGGTTGTGGGATTATAGGGAGATGTGGGAAGTTCTTTGGAGGAAGCACTGGCTCTCCGATGAAGTATATTTCTTCTCCATGCATTCTTCTTCCTCTGCAACCTTCTCCAACCTTTCCAGGAGCTTCAATTCACTCTGGTACCAAATGTAGATTGAGCAACAGGGGCGGAAGCCTGATAATATTTATTAAACTCAATTAGCCAATTTATAATAGATGGACTGAAATACTTATAGGTATTTTACGGTCATGTGTAGATAAAAGAAAGGTTACAGGTACAACCAACATTACAATATCTTCCATAATACATCCGGAAGCAAAAAAATTCAATCAAACAATTATATTGTTAAAACAATATAACAACATCCATGATGTTTGAATAGAAAAAATAATATGGTTAATAAAACCAAATAAACACATTATTTAATTAATACAATTAATTAAATAATAAATTTTTAAATGCATAGTTAATTAGGATAATTATAATATTTTATTATGTAATAGCTTTACTGCATTAGAGTAGATTGTGGCGGTGTAGTTTAGGAGCAAGAACTGAATTTCTCTGGAGATCTCAAGTAGCAAGTCCCACAACTTGGAGATAGTACCCATGTTATCCAATCATACCGCGAGCTCAAGTATATGCACTTGTGTAAACATTAGGGTGTTGTGATTCGGTGATAACAAGTAATTAGGCCTCTTTAATGGGCCTTCCTTGTAACTTCTTTTGAGACTTGTAGAGACCCTCTAGGAATATTTAATGATGCTTGTAATTATTTGGTAAACCCTTGAAATATTGTTGTGATCCATGTTGGTTGATAGATTCCTAGTCCTTACAAAATTAATGATGTGTTTGTTATGTTGAATGTCTCTTATTCCTTTAGAATTAAAAAACAATGTGATATGTTGTTTCCCATAAAAGTAATAATGTGATATGTTTGACTCTTCCTTCTCATTAAACATTAATTGATAAGATGATTCACCCAAACACCATAAAACTACAATTGAGGGGAGTTGACTTTGAAACTTAACAAATAAATTGGAACATAGAAAAAGGGAAATGGTCCTTGCTTTAACCTGGGTAGATTAATAGAAAAAAACCATGTAGAAGAATAGGAAGGAAACTTTGTCCATCTACCTTCCCTAGGAGTAAAATAAATATATTTTTCTTTTCCTCCTATATAGAATGGTGAGATATCTTGCCCACCTTAGTGGTGCTCCTTATAATGCAAACATGTATTATCATAGTAAAAGGAAGGTTTTAATTAAGAAAATATGTAAGGAATGTGCTTAGGAAATGAAACTATAAATTTTTTGACTCAATAAGTTGATTTATAAAATGGGTAAGATTTATGTTTTGAGTGCAATGTATAGTTGAACCTGTAGTTTTGTCACCTACCCAGAATTGTGAAAACACCTTGTGGATAGTGATGTGTTCTAATTGCGAAGTACTCCCTTGTTGGAGTTTGGGTTGTCGTACCCTTGTTTCCTCTTAGTTCGATGAGTGTGAGTTGTGGCCCTTTTGGAGCAGGCCTTATCTCTTGTCTTGAGAAAACAACCTCCTTCATGTTATCTTATCCACGGGGTTTATTAGTAGGCAATATCCTAGCACGTGGGTTCATATTGAGGTAATTAAAATTAATAAAATTAAACTCAATATACCTGGGTAGACATGAGGGGGTGAAAGGGTTTAATTTATTAATGTTTTGAATCAGGTATTGGGGGTAGGTTAGAGAGATGGGCCAAAGGAAATAGAGGTTTACTTTTAATATAAAACTAAAACGTTTGAACCCTAGTTTTTAAACGTAAATACCTTAAAATTGCAAAAGGAGTGTGGTCATAAATTAAATTATAATATCTTTTTAATAAATAAATCTAGATTCTTCAAGAAATAATAAGATGGTAGAAAAATAGAATTGAGTATGCTTTTCAACACAAGTGATATTATTTCACCATCTTAATTATTTGAAGAACTATTGATAAATGCCTTAACATATATAAGGTGACTTGTAATATGTATTCAATGGCTTGAACTATCTTTCAAAGAAAATGCATATTAAAAAAATTGAGTGAGAAATATAATATATTTTTGTCTAATATATTGGGGTAGAAATAAAAAGGGGTAAATAAAATTGTAATTGAAAAATGGGTAAGTAAGGTACATGGAAAAAATAGGGGGTATTTTCATTCTAATAATATAACAGGAGGGGGTATTATCAATTGAATAATTAGAGGTAGAAACTAGAATTAAGGGTATTCTTTAATACCCTTTACGCACGTGTTATACCATACTTTTACTAAGTGAATCCCCGTGTCTTGTCCTTGGTGACCTAAGTTATTGTAATTTTAAGGAAACATATGTTAAGGATATGAAATAACTTTGGGAAGTCTTCTTTTCTTCCTATTTTTCTTGAGACACATTGTTGTTGTTTCCTCTCTTTCCATTGGGAAGGAAAGTGCAAGTTGTTTTCGTAAGCTGTTACTCACTTTTGATACGATGCACCTTTGGATTGTAGTTGGATCCCCCTTGTTACTTGTTCTTCTCCCTAACTACCTTGAGTGCTCTTTGGTGTTACGATTTATGCATGTGCTCTCTTTATGGTTATTCCAAGCTTGAGCAGGAAGTAAGATAAATGAATCCCATTGTGTCATAGTGAATGGTGCTCCTTGTATTGATATGTTAGTTGCTAGTGGAGATTTTTTTTTTTTTTGCTAAACGTTTGACGTCTCTAAATTTGGTTAGTGTGGTGTGCTCAATTTTTTTTTTTTTAGTGTAAAATCAGATTATAGGAAACCTTGTGGTCATGACTTTGCTTAGTATTACCATGAAAAGTTAATTGTACCCTCTTAAGATTATAGAAGTGCTTCTCATGAATAGTTGTCTTGATTGTAAAGGTTTTTCTAATTCAAGGGTCCTTCCTTCTTGTTAAACCTCATCTTGTGTGATCTCAAATTGTGAGACCTTTGAGTAGACATGTTCTCGTAAAAAATTTTGGGTATGGTTGATTCTGCTATCCTCATCTAAATAACAAAATTTTGAAAGCGTGACTTAACCTTAGTGGAAACCTTAATTTTTGTTATTGCAGTATGTAGTATTCCATGGGAAACTGGGTGGTCATTCTCAAACTCACGGAATTATCCCTATTATTCCTCTACTTGGTGGTTATTCTTGAGACTCCTTTGACCTCTTCATGACATAATGTTATGTGGTGTATCTTGGTTGATCGCATAAAGTTACTCCTTAGAATTAAATTTTTGTAACCTTGCATGAAGAAATTTTTGAACTCAACCCTTGCAATCTTCCTTCTTCTTGTCGAATTGCATTGGACCAAACTTGGGTTCTGTAGACCCACACTTGTTTGAAGTAAAACAATTCCATAAAGGGTGTGGTCCTTTTTCTGTTGCATTGTTTCCTACCTCTCCTTCCGTGACTTCTGGGAGGAAGTCAAGTCTAAGGGGGAGGATGTAGTGCCCACTTCCCTTCGACACCTTTTGTTATTGATTATGATATTGTTGACTATACTTACAGATATTATTGTAGCTTTTGATTTAGCATGATGTTAGATGTTAGAGATAATGGACTGTTGTTGATTTCAATTCATATATGATGCGTGTGGATTATTAGAAACATTTTATACTGATGATGATATGCTGATTGACATGGTGTGTGTGTGTGTGTGTGTGTGTGTGTGTGTGTGTTTTGGACATGTGATATTTCATCATATTGAGTAGACCTAGAAAATTGAACTAATCTTATGATCATATGGTTATTGAGGAAATTGTAAATGATATTGCTACTTGCCTAGATGATGTTTTGATTCATATATAGATGATTTTGGAGTTATATTGATGGGGCCATGAGGCCAAAGGAGGTATTTGTATTTTGTAGGTAAACATGTCATAACAAACATCGGAGGATTGGAGACCAACCACATTGGAATTCTAGGTGAATTCAACAAGGGTCACCATGGCAACACGTTTTTGTTGTGTGTGTTTTTTTGTGCTTGTTGTTAGGGGTTTCCTTGGGGGAATCACCTTTAAATGTGACCAAGGGTTATGTGTATTATTTTATTTAATTCCTCTGTTTAAGTTTAGTATGTGATTTTAGTGATGTATTTCCCTTTATTATTTAGTTAATTTGTGTCTAGATTTGTGAGTAATCATGTTGTTAAATTTATTAAATTGGGTCAAAAGAATAAATTTATTAGAGTTGATGGCTCTTGGACTAGGTGTTGTAAGTAATGTGTAAGTAATTTTGAGTGTGAAACACTCCACCTTCCTTTTGAAATTTGGATCTGTCCTTAGGGGCTGATTTTGGAGGCTTGTGGGACAAGTTAAACTTGTCCCACACCTCTTAAATTTGTATACCAACCCTACCTATGGGTTGGGGAGTCAAAATTAGCCCTTTTTATGTATTTTGGGAAGACAAGTTGTAAGTTTTGATTGCATCTTCTTACATGTAATTAATTTTGGTCCTTGGGGTGTGGACTTGATTATCGTGTAAGTAGAAAGGCCATTTATTTACCCACCTTTTAATTGTGCCTTGGAGTTCAAATTTTACTTGTGAGGTGGAGTTGAGGATGTGTGATGTGGCATCCTACATGGATCCACCTCATCCTCCTCTCTCCCTCTTCTATTTATTTGAATTCCTTGGCTTGTTTTGGGGTTACTTCATTTAGTTACTTCATTTTTGGTGATTTCAATTTGGTTACTTCTTTTGGTTTTGAGCTCCTGTAATTTTGGAGAGAGTTAGAGATTTTTGTTGAATGCTTGTGGATTGCTGGAGCTTTTGGACTGTTTGGATTGGAAAAAGCTTATTGTAGAACTTTTTAAGTGAACTCTACCATGGAGAGGTAAGAGCTTGGTTGTTTAAAATGTTGTTCTTCTTTTTTTATGCATATGTGAATGCTTTGAATATTTTGGTATGTTGTTGGTTGGTCAGGTAGATTGCCTAGGTATGTTATAGGAGAAGACTATGGGGATCTATTGTGGGGAGGTATAAGAGTTTTGGGGAGGTACAAGTGTTATTGTGGAGGAGTTTGGGATTGGGTTCCACCTTGTAAAATAAATAGCTTGCATTTCTTTACTCGTTATGGGGTGTCATAAGAGTGTGGGGAGGAATTAGAGAATTGGAGGTATAAGGGCTACTTGGAGGAGGCATAAGGGCATGTCAGGAGTTTTGAAATGATATATATATATATATATATATATATATATATATATATATACATACATATACATAAATACACACACACACACACAGATATATATATGTGTGTGTGTGTGTGTGTGTGTGTGTGTGTGTGTGTGTGTGTGTGTGTGTGTGTGTGTGTGTGTGTGTGTGTGTGTGTGTGTGTGTTGGTGGGTTTATTTTAAGGTGGACACCCTTTTCCTTGTTGGGAGGTATAAGCAGCTTCCCCCATAGGTCTTGCTCCCTTGGCTTGTGCATGATGAAGCTTGAGTATTATTTATTGTTATTCCTGTGGTTGTAAACTGTAGTATGTATTTGGACTATGTTCTATATGTGAAAATTGTTTTTGTGTTGTGGAAGCCTATTTTTTTCCATGAGTTGAAATATATCTCTTATTACTTTTGGTTGGGGCTTGGGGGCCAATGTGGAGGATTAATTCTCCTCTTCATTGAAATTCTTGGTTAGGTGGAGAGAGCTACCTCTTCTCCTTTTTGTGGTCAATAGATATATGGTGGATCTTCTTGTTGTTGTTCTAGATCCGAGAATGAAGAGAAATTTTGAGTTTCTCCTTGGGTTCCTTATTGTGAATATTTCCCACTTCAATTGGATGGCATTGTAATAATATTTGTGGTGGAAAGTTTCTGTTTGGGAAATGGAAACTAAATTTGAATGTGAGGGATGTATATGGTTAAAGTTGTATTTGTACGTGAAAAGGAATGAGAAAGAATTATTTGGCATATTTCGCAAGCAAAAAGAAGTATAAAAGGAATTATTTCATTTAATTGAATTTTGAATCACCTTTCATCAAATGGTGTTACTCTTGTTTAAAACTTTTTGTTGTATGTATATTGTAAACTCTCTGTTGAAGGATGGAAATGACTATGTTATAATTATTACATTCCTCTTGTATTATTTGAAGGGAACGTTTTGATAATAGAATTACATTGTTTCTTTTCACATATTGATTCAAGGAAAGTTGAAGATTGTAAATTTAGATTGGAACAAACTAAGGATGATCAAAACACAATATTGCCCTTGGAATTTACACAATTTATCTTTAATCGGACAAGAGGAAAAATAGTACAATTTCATGGAAAAGAGAAGTAAATTCGTATTGAATCTAAACCATTAATATTTTATTCTTGCAATTCATTTGAAATATTTCAAGTGCAACTCTCCATGTCTCCTTGGAATGTTGAAGAAGAAAGAATGGTGGATCGAATCAATTCTTGTAGTTGAAAACATTTAATTCATATGTTAATGTTAGGAAAGACTTTTCTTAAATTTGACCCACCTAAGTTTTTCAAAACTAAAATCTTATGCTTCCCATGCAAAGAGGAGGTCGGGACCTTTCCAAAAAGTCCTCATTTTCCCAAAACTGAGTTCCCAATCAAAAGTTATGGTCTTCTGAAGTTTTTACTTCATTTTGGGTTCCAAACAAAAAACTAACTGTCAAAAAGAAAAATATTGCTAAGCGGACCCACGAGACCGCAAGATACTTGTTCTCTTTTTCAAAAAAGGAAAAAGACATGCAATTCCCCACCGCTTCGTTGGCCTGAAATTTTCTCTCTTCAGTAAAAAAAAAAAAGAGTTCTAAGTTTGAAAAATTAACTTGGTCAAAAATTCCTTTGCAGATCTGCAACCCCACCTTTCGCTTTGGAAGATCACCTCTGCATGGGTTCATGGGCCCACACCTTTAAATTTTTGTTTTTTTGTTTTTATTTTTGAATTTGATGAAAAAAATTCCTAGTTTCCCCATCGACCCGCATCATTAGAGGCATGGATGTTTTTGAACCTTGTCACATTTTTCCTCAAAAACAAGAAATCCAAATTTTCTCTGGCGACCCGCCTTTCCGCTGGACTCAAATTTTTGGACACATGTCCCTTGTGGACCTCAATCTTAAAAAATTTCTTCTTGGGGCATGAATCCCGCCATGGACTTGCGAGCGCATGGGTGTAAATTGTGCTTTTTCTCAAAAAGGTAAAAGCACTAAGTTTCTTCCCAGGCCCGGAGGCCCGCCTTTGGGAAAAATTTCTTCCCCAAGCCCACAAGCCCGATTTTGGGAAAAGTTTCCTCCCTAGGCCTGCTTTTGGGAAAAATGAGGAGTTAGGAGGACTTATTTATATCATTGGAAAGGGAAGAAATTTCCTATCTAATGGAATTGTTTTCAGGAAAATTTAAGTGTGTTAATTATGTCAAAAATCAGGTTGAAGTTCAAGATGAACATGAGAGTGGGTAAGTGTGAATTTACCCCTTTTTAACTTAAATGTTTATTTCTAAAGCTTGGGTTGACCTTTTTAAGGGGTCACATTAAGGGATAAGAGAATGTTTTCTATCCCATATAAATAAGAACCCTAGTTATTGTTTTGACCTAGTGAAATTAAAAACCTTGGGCATTTAATTGCTTGGGCCCCTTTGACCCTCTAAAATTAATTAAGGAACATTTAACATAGTGTTAATTTAATTATCTATTAAATTAACACCTAAGAGAAATTTAACTATATTTGGATTAATTATACTCATTAATTTTGTAATGTGGATCTAATGGTTGTTACAACGGGAAAATTTCTTTTATTAAATTATAATTGACTTTGAATCTTTGTTGTGGCAACTGTAGTTTTTGAAGCCTATTTCGAGGACTCACCTTTCAAAAAAAATTTATTCCCTAATTTTTTTTTTCTATCTAAACCTAGATTTTTCTTGGGTGTCGAGTGGTCGTTTTATAGGAGTTGAATATTCCTTCCTTGTGTACATCTCTTTTATTTCATAATTATGAAAATGTAAATATTTCATGTTACACTTTACATTTGAGTTAAAGTGGAATTCTTTATCATGGATATTGACTATACTCTATTTTTTAGGATTCTTCATGAAGTATGCCAACACAAAGAACAATGGGACTCTGTAAAACAAACATTTAAGTGAAGATAAAAATGTGTCTACACACTCGGGTATCTTTTCCATTAAGCAAGTAATTTCATTTCATACTTAAAGGGGGACAAATGTAGACACTCAAATTTAACAATTCACTCTTTGACATTGCAAGTAAATTTATTATGCACTCTTGCTAAGATAAATACGACTATCTCCTTCCTACTTTGTACATTCATAGGTATCATGTTTAGCTTGTTTATCCTTTCACACTAACATGCCATAAAATTCTATAAACATCAAGCAATATGTTCCTAACTTAAGATGGTATGTTTTTTTTTCTATTGGCATGACCCTACAAATTGGCCAGATAATACATTTGGTCCCGATCGACTAGTATAGTTGTATACCAACATGTCCTCTAACTTTTCTTTCAAATTTATATCATTTCTAGGTCTTCTAATCTCTCTAGGTCATCATTTTATTGATAAAACACTTACAAAACCCTATATAAGCAAGTAAACACTACCTCATTTACTAACCTGAAATTCTTATGGAATACATTGATACACTTACTTCCTACACTTGTAAAAGACACCGGTGGATCCGTAAATATCATATTAGCACATCTAAATTAAATAGGAAGTAATATCAATATGCTTGAATCTCCTTAGCAGTCAAGGAAATAATATCCATCATTTACAAGTGCCCAAATATCCCTTTCCCAAGTATCTTAGAAAGAACAAACTCAATTCAAGAATGGTCAAAGATGGTTGTCAAGATTAGTTTCATTCATTTAAATATCAAAATTTAGGTCGATAATGCTTTGTGAAATTCAATGCCTCTTTGAATTAGTGCTAGCATCGTTGGTGCACATGGGTTCCCACAACCCAACTAATATTTGTTTTACA
Source organism: Taxus wallichiana var. yunnanensis (assembly GCA_018340775.1). Classification (NCBI taxonomy): domain Eukaryota; kingdom Viridiplantae; phylum Streptophyta; class Pinopsida; order Cupressales; family Taxaceae; genus Taxus; species Taxus wallichiana. The sequence continues at coordinate 518,099,586 of CM031239.1, forward strand.
ATAATTTTAATCCATGGCTAGGGTTTGAGATGATGATTAGAGCATTCGAGATAGCTTCACTTGATAATTAAAAAGTAGGGTTTAATAATGAAACAAGATTTCAAATAACAGAGAGTGTAAAATATTACAAAACCAAGATTTGAGCAGGTCCAAGACCTTATAGGAGGTGTAAAACCGTATAATACGGTCCTACCCGATCCATTTTCTAGTGACAGAGTCTCCTAAACGAAGCTTGTTCTCATCTAGATCTCCATGTTCCTACAATGATTTTTCCAAGAAATTTGTAAAATCATCATTTATCAGCTAAGTGCACTCATTCCTTTGTTTTATCAAGTTCATTTGTTATTTAGCATATCAGTTACTATTATAAAACCATTATTTTGATTTATAACAATAAATTTTGGAAGTTAATTAATTAGAATATCCACCTATTGATAACCCCTACATCCTTTAATGTACTTAATTCACAAAATATAATTAGGTTTCATGTTAAATCTAATTAGGACGTAAATAGGTTGATATATGATATCCTTGTATAGTGGAATTTGTTTAAACAACTCTAAGATTGATATTTTAGCTTGAGTATTTTAGATTTTCTCTATGAATTGATCATCATTTTTTGTGAGTGAAATGACTCTAGGTGATGGGGGTGGATTAAGAATGGTACTTGGGGAGTATCCTTAGTGGAGTGGGAAGTAAGAGGTCTACCATGTCAGTTGTGAAAATACCTACTACTTGTTCTTTCCAAAATTTAAGTATGACCCTTGATCTAGAATGCTTTTTAGTTTTAACTTTAAGAAAAAGTGAGGGAAGATGAGTTAATAGAGCTTTAAGACCATGTTCCTCAATCTAGTCACTAGGGAATTTTATATTCCATGTGTAAATCAAAGGTACATTATTTTTAGTGAAATTATTTATGAATGTAATATTGCACACTTCATATCTATTGAACTAGAAAACTTTACCTGACAATTCATTATGATGCCTTTCCATCAAGGATTCATATGCTTGGTTTTGAACCATATTCGAAGGCATGAAGTGCTAAAGGAGGGGTTAGAATGTAACCCCAAGGTGTATCCGTTTAGAGACTAAAATCATCAAACCTAAGGAAAAACCCCTAAGGGTAAATAATAAAACTCTAAGTTGGGTTATTCAATTAAAGGAGTGGGTTCACCAAACTGTAAGATGAAATTAGGATTTTAGGCCTAATCGACATATTAGGAATGAAAATTCAAAACTAATTAATTGAGGGAAGTCGCAAAAAAAAATTAAATAATTAGAAATATCAAATATTGAACATAAGGCACATTATAATTTAACAAGGTATAATTGAGATTCGAAAGAGGAATGCGAGATATAAGGTGTAATAGAGATTTCAAATTGTGGGAAGAGATGTGAGTAGTATTGTCAAGTTTCTCAATACATTGTAGGACTTAGAGCTATGTTCTAAATGAGTTCGTAGATGTTTGGATAGTGACATCACCAAACCTATCTTGAGGTGTACAAATATTTCCTTTATAAATTTTTACTTGACTTTTCCTATGCTTGATCACTTTTAACTATATGCATGATTTTGCATCTAAAACCTTGTGATGAGTGTCTCTAAATTTTATACATATTTTTCATGTCTCAAAACCTTAGTTTTGTTCCCTTTACCTAAAGAAGGGTTAGTATTATTTGATTGGAATCTCTCACCACACCCTCATTGATATGATGAGTGTCATTCTAACCATACAATAGATACCACTACTCTAAAGAGGATCAAGGAACGTCTGAGTCTCCAAAACTTATAATGATACAAAAAAATATATAGTAAAATATGATCCCTCGATTCATCCATGAAACTATCAATATAATGATAAAATATTTAATAGAATGAATACTCACCTATCGAATTTATACTAAACAAAAGGAGGTTAATTATTCACATGTTCATACACAAGATATCGATGAATCATTGATTTTAACTAGGGATGTTTAATCCTTCATTTTAAAAAAATAAAATAACTCTCTAGGTATTCTTAATCCTTATGAGGGTTTCATCGGATAATAGATATTAAATGGACAATCTTGTGTCCAAATTGATAGGTTATCGACGTCAACCAAAGGTAATTTATTAAAAATTATAAAATCAAATGGGCCCACTTTTATCAACTTTTTGTCGAGTTAGTTGTTAGGGTTTTAAGACAAAGATGAGTCTGCATTAATTATGGGTCCCACCATAAGCACTAACTTCTCCCATGTGTGTTTCCCGATGGAAAGAAAGGTATCGATGAGTATTACTTTTTACGGGTTTGATTCAACATAGGATCTCACACGCACTCGATCCTTTGGCACTAATAAAAATCCCTCGGGTTGTCCTTTCCTGCCATGTCCTATTTTTTCATGGTCATCTATGTTCTTCATGGTATGTTTTTATGGGGGGTGTACCATACATAGGTTCATTTTGACTAAAGGTTAGCTCTCGCCACCTCTTGACAATGCCCTGTCGCTTACCGGTTTCATGAACGTAACACTTGGTAGGAAGTCATTAGAAGAAACATATTCCTCTTGCCCATTAGGGAGTCGGGGACATTGCTAAATTACACCGAGAGTAAATATTCAAAAAATAATGATTTTTCACTGGAATTTTTTTCTTGTGTAAATAACTTATTTTACACATGAACCACCGATAGTTATTGATTATGAGTAAATATTTTACTAGAAATCACATGCGAGAAGTGTGATGTGAACAACAAAAGGTATCTTCTGAAGAAGTCAAAGTGGAGGAAAGAATAATGAGCAAGTAAGAGGGAAAAAGAAGAAAGGGTTTGAGGGTGAATAAGTGTAAGGGTGGGGTAATTGGAATTAGAAAGCAATATGGAACTCCATATTATAACTACGACATGAGATTTTTTCAATCATTTGAAGTAGAAAAGGCATTTTGTGGAAGATGTGGATGGAGGTATTTATTGATATATCTCTAAATGTAATGAATAAATGAACAATATTGATGAATTGTTTTATTTGTAATTCTATATCTTACATATATTCGTTAGTTAGAACATACATAAATGTAAGGGGAAATCAAGTGCCTATTTCATGGGACGAGAACACATATAAGAATATGTGTATTGGGCATAGGATTGAAAGATAGGGATTACACGTAGTTTATGGATTAGGGATTCTATCTATTTTTTCAATAAACATTAGAGATAATGATATGAAAAATATAATAACATCAACTTGGAAAAAAAAATACAACATACATGGTTACATTTTTGCAATAGTGAAGAAATGACGACCATCTCCTTTGTGAATGTTGAAAGGTCAGGAGTAGAGGAATGAAGTATGGAGGAGAGAAGGAAAGTAACCAATGTGTTTTTGTTGAAACTCAACTAAGGTTTCCCTCATCAACAAACATGATGGAGTTTTCATTTAATAATCACTTGTTTACAAAAGGTATGCTCTTTATATATATGGTGTTGAGGATTATGTTTGAACGGTGGAAATTAACTACTTGCAAGCCCCATACCTATTTCACACCTTATATTATTCCTCCCTAAAATATCCTTGGTATATGTGCTCAATTTTATAGTTATGATTGATTGGATGGTGTTTAATTTGATAGGTAAGATGTAGACATGAATGGAATTTTGAAATTAGAAGGTGGAAATTAAATATTCACATGTCCCATAATTATTACACTGAGAAATTTTTTTGTACCCAAATAATATCTACTATTTGTGTTCCACTTAATCATTTCAAGCTCGTGCACATTATTCATGTGAGAAAAATACGATCTTAAAGGGGACAAAATAAAAATTGGTGAGAATTCAATAAGGGCCAAGTTTGAAACCCCACCACACTTGTTTCTTGTTGTAGCACTTTGTAGGCATGCTTTTTACTTCCAAATGTGAGTAATTTAGGAAAAGTAGTTGATGTATGAACACCTATCAATAATTGATCATCATAAGGATGGATATATGAATGAAAGGAAGAATTTATCCATCGATCAAGATTTTAAATTTTGTTATTTTTAGTGGCATCAATTATTTTGTGTGTAAGACATCAATTAACTAGGTAAGGTGGAGACATGAATATAAAGTTGGAAATAAAAAGGTGGGAATTGAAACCTAAATGCCCCATACCTATTCCATGGATAAAATTATTTTCACACAAATAACATTTTCTATATGTGCTCCCTTATATTGTCTCAATTTTAGTCACACTATCCACATGAGTACAATTCAAGTTAAAATTGGTCAAAATAAAAAATTCCATAAATTTAATTTTTTGAGGATAGGTATATTTTATCCATCATTAATCAAGCTTGCTAGTTTTTGATTTCATGGCACCAAGGATATGGATTGCATGACGTTTAATTTGATAGGTAAGATAAAGACATGATTGGGATGCTAGAAATTAAAGGTGAAAATTAACTACCCGTCCACACTAGTTGCTTCTTGTAGAACTTTGCAAGAACACTTTTAAGTTTTAAGCTTGAATAATTGTAGAGAAAGAAGGTGACCCAAGATGACCCATCAATAATTTAGCCCCTTCAGGGATTGGACATAGGAACAAAAGGAAGATTTTATCCATCAATTAATTTTTCTATTTTTCTATTTTACTTTTTACGGCATTAATTTTTTGAAGCGCACAACATTTTATTTGATCAAGAAGGTGAATGGATGAATGGAAAGTTAAAATAAAAGGGTGGGAATTAAACCCTTGTATGGCCCAGACCTATTCCATGGCTCATATTGTTCCCCCAAATAACATTTTGGATTGTTCCCACCCAAATAATATCTATAATTTTTAGTCCACTTAATTGTCTGAAGCACTTTTTAATATGGAATTTAATATACCTAATTTGATAGACCGATTTACTTGATAAAGTAAAATGAGAGTTGAAAAATTTGGGAAGATATTTTACATATGGAGAAACATTTTAAAAATAAAAATAACCTACTTATAAACAAAGAAGCTTCAATCCATTTGAATTTTATTGAAAAAATTAAAAATTCTAACTTTCCAAATCTAAAATATAATACCCACTTTGATTAATTGCAAAATTTGTTTTTATTTTGAAGGTAAAGAAGATAAGTTGCTAAAGAGGATTATTTTCTAGGTAAAGAGCTCTTGGAAGAAAAAGAGTGGATCCATTTCCATGTAGATTACACAAAGGAGAAAACCAGAATAAGTGTTTGATGGTAAAAATGCCACAATGGGTTGGTAAATCCCAATTGCTTAAGTATACCCCTAATATGAAGGCCTTAATAGAGAATACACCGGAGAAAATAAGATTTCTTTGGTTTTGTCGTAAGCTTCCAAAAAATTCAAATATACTCAACCAAACTTGATGGGAGGAGTTGATGTTCCATTGAAAATTAAGAAAATCATCTAAAATGGTAGTTTCCACTAAAATGTGATAACCAATCTAGGGTCTATACTGGGGAAAAGGAATTAGAAAAATCTAGTTCTAGCCCCACCACCAAAATACTCGGAGGAGAAATTCCATTTTTGGAAGATGTTCATTCAAAATAGTTGAAATTAAGGTGGAGATTGAATGAGCATCATCATTGGAAAGTTTAAATTATTGCTTAATATTTTACCATAACAACTAATTCCTATTTTTCCAACAAAACATGTATGTATGGTATTGTGAATTTCTTTTTAAAGATCGTAAACCCTTTGATTTCAAAAGTATGTGCAAGGAAGCACCCTAAAATTATAACAAGGTATACTACTATATGGAATGGGAAATAATGGAAAAACTATTCCAAAATCCATTCCCCCACCCAGAAGAGATGGGGGTTGACAAGTTCCCAGGAATGCCAGATACTTTTGGCCACAAATGCACCTCAATTTTGATAGAAATAGGAGTGAGTAATGGTTATTGAAAAACTATCCCTTTCCAATCTTTCCTTCCAATTGGAATCCCTTGGAGAATGAAATTTCTTAGAATATGTTTCCATGCTTAGAAACCATTTAGGCCTTGAATAATCCATTTTATGCCAAGGGCATGACCTTGAAGTGGGATATCGAGGATCCCGAACCTCTCGTATCTTTAGGTCAAGTAATTGATATTCCATGCCACCCTTTGGAACCCTTTAGATTCTTCGAATTTGGCCCAAAGAAAATCCCTTAGTAGTTTTTCAAGTTTATTGTAAGCCAATTTATAAGGGGTACAACATGAATAATAATAAACATGGGTGGAATTCAAGACCTTAGAAAAGACCTAGAACTTTCCTGCCAATGAAAGCAATTTAGTGATCAATTAGGTAATTTTTTATTTAACGCGTCGGACAACATATGTCTAAAGATTAATGGGAGAGGCTTGTAAAGAGAATGGAATTCTATGGAATTTGAATTGGATCCTAGGTTCAATCCATTAACAATGATACTACACAATCCAATGAGGCATGAGGGTGGAATATTTTTGTAGCATTGAGTTTGTTTCCATTGAAGGGCCAAGACAAGGGTGTGACAAAAAGTATTAAGACATTCCATGATAGTATTAAAACTTTGTTCCTCTTCAAGAAAAGTGAGAAAGGATTCGTTGGTAAAGTTCCCATTAGTTAATTGTAGTATAGAGTTGGGAAGGGAGATGCCTTTCACATGGCCCTAGGATCTCAGTAGTGAGTAAGTTGATAACTAAAACATTTAACATCCATAATAGAAAGAGATGAAGCCAAGGGGTATCCTTGTCATATAGATTTGAAGATCCCAAACCTATATAATTTAACACCATTGATAGTGATGCATGCACCAACATGTTAGAATAACATGTTCACTTTGTGATGTATAAACCAGGCCCGAATCCAAGAGCTTGTAGCATGTGAATGATAAAATCCCATATAATACGGGAAGATGTGTAGTGGGTATAGTATTAAAAGGTAGTTATTACACGTATTTTATGGATTAGGGATTCTCTCTATTTTTTTCGACAAGCATTGGCGAAAATGTTATGCCAAATACAACAACATCATACCTGGAAATCCAAATACAACATACATGGTTACATGTTTGCAATAGTGAAGAAATGACGACCATCTCCTTTATGAATCTTGAAAGGCCAAGAGTAGAGGAAGGAAGTATGGAGGAGTGAAGGAAAGTAAGCAATGTGATTTTGTGGAAAATCGACAATGGTTTCCCTCATCAACAACCATGATGGAATTTTCATCTAATAATCACTTGTTAAAAAGAGTACGCTCTTTATATATATGGTGTTGAGGATTGTTTTTGGATAGTGAAATTAACTAATTACAAGCCCCATACCTATTCCACACATTATATTATTCCTCCCTAAAGTATCCTTAGTATATGTACTCAAATTTATAGTTCGACAAATTAGATGGTGTTTAATTTGATAGGTAAGATGTAGACATGAATGGAATGTTGGAAATTAGAAGGTGGGAATTAAATATTCACATACATACCATAATTATTCCATGGAGAAAATTATTTTTACCCAAATAATATCTACTATTTGTGTTCCAGTTAATCGTTTAAGCTTGTGCACATTATTCATGTGAGAAAAATATGATCTTAAAGGAAAAAATTAAAAATTGATGGGAATTCAATAAAGGGCAATTTGAAACCCAACCACACTTGTTTCTTGGGGTAGCACTTTGTAGGCATGTTTTTTAGTTCCAATCTTGAGTAATTCAATAGAAAAAATTTATTCAGAACACCTATCAATAATTGAGCCCTTAAGGGATAGACATATGAATGAAAGGAAGAATTTATCACATGCCGATCGATATTTTCAATTTTGCTATTTTATTTTTAGTGGCATCAATTATTATTTTTTATACGACATTTGTTAACTAGGTAAGGTGAATACATGAATAAAAATTTGGAAATAAAAGGTGGGAATTGAAACCCTAAAAGCCCCATACATATTCAAAGAATCAAATTATTTTTTCCCAAATAACATTTTCTATATGTGCTCCACTATATTGTCTTGATTTCACTCTCATTATCCACATGCATGCAATTTAAGTAAAAAATTGGCCAAAATAAAAATGCCATAAATTGAAAATGTTTGAGGATAGGTATATTTTATCCATCAATCAAGTTTGCTAGTTTTTTTATTTCATGGCACCAAGGCTTTTGATTACATGACGTTAATTTGTTAGGTAAGATAGAGACATGATTGGAATGTTATAAATTAAAAGGTGAAAATTAACTACCCAACCACACTAGTTGTTTCTTGTAGCACTTTACAAGAACACTTTTTAGTTTCAAAATTGAGTAATTGTAGTGAAAGAAGGTGATGTAGGACCACCCATACATAATTGAGCTCCTTGAGGATAGGACATAGGAAAAAAAGTAAGATTTTATCCATCGATTGAGTTTTTCTATTTTTCTATTTTACTTTTTATGGCATCTAGTTTTTTAAGTGCACAACATTTTATTTGATAGACAAGGTGAAGACATGAACGTAAAGTCAAAAATAAAAAGGTGGGAATTAAACCATTACATGGGCCACACCTACCTATTCCATGACTCAGATTGTTCCCTAAATAACTATTGTAGATTGTTCCCACCAAAATAATATATATAATATGTGGTCCACTTAATCGTATCAAGAACAATTTAATATGGAATTTAATATACTAAATTTGATAGATTGATTTACTTCGATAAAAGAAAATGAGAGGTGATGCTCGCCCAAATTTGGGAAGATATTTGTACATACATGTAAGGTTTATTAAAACATAAAAAAATGTATTCTTTGGCTAAATGAGATCAAGAAGTATGGATCATGGAAGAATGTGTTCGGGAAATTGAAAAAGATATTGATTGAGATGAGGTTTTGGGAGGGGTATTTTAGTCAAATTGCAACATTGTTTTTAACACTTAGATACATATGATTTTACTAGTTGTAATAAGGCTAACAATATGACATCGTGTGAGGTGATTAGATTTTTCATTCATCCACCAATAGAAAACATGTCTCCATCTCTAATAGGATTTTGAAAAAGAATATGTAACCTCTGGAAAAATATCATTAAGTCATTCTTCGATAACAAAAGTAATCATTTTGATCCACACTTTGATACTTATCATAATCTCATACTCATATTTATTACTTTGATTGGAAATATCGAATGAGATTCTTAAAAGAATTTAAACTCAAGGGAGAGAAACATTGGAGAAGGAAGAGGGGAGATGAAGAGGTGATTTGAGGGAGGAGAAGTAAATGGGATGTCAAAATGTTTCGGGAAACAATTTGCAAAACTATTTTTCTTACAACGTAGAATATATGAAGCGTGTTTCATAGTATGGATCTTAATCATAATGTTGTATTGAGTCTATTTTAAGCCATATGGAGGGGTCACTCATTCATTGTCATTACCCGGTCAGAACATAATTGATTGAAACATAATATTTTGGGAAATTATTGTGAGAATGGCTTTTGTTATTTATTTATTTCAGTGGAAATGTTCTCAATAGTTGTTTAATTTATTACATAAATGGAAGACACATGAATTAAAATTTGGAAATTAAAATGTGGATTTTATTTTCATTATTTAGGTGATTACAATTTTCCATTAAAAAGGGCCAAAATAACTTTTTTAGTTTCCTTTAAGCTGTCGAATAGAGCGAAACTATTTTTTATTAAAATATAAAAATGTGTTACAAAGGCGAACAAGATTAGTAAAGAGACAATGGAAGAATTTGTTCTGGGAATTAGCAAAGATAATGATGAAGACACCATTTTTAGAGGGTAGTTTATTCAAAGTGCAACACTATTTTCAACACTTGTACATATGCTTTCATAGGCATGTAATAAGGCCGACAATATGACATCATGTGAGGCGATAAGAGATTTCATTCATCTATTAGTCTAAAACATGTCTCCAAAGCAATAATAGGATTTTTCAAATGAATATGTGACCTATGGATGAATGTCACTAATTCATGCTTTGATGACCAAAGTAATCATTATGGTCCACACTTTTCTACTTATCATAATTTTGTACTCATATTTATTACTTTGAGTGGAAGCATTAAAGGGGATGCATCAAATAAGTTTAACTTAAGGGAGAGAAACATCAAAGAAGGAGGAGGGGTGATAAAGAGGTGATTCGAGGTCCCACATTCACCTTCTTGTCTACTATACCATTCATTCAAGAAACATTTTTATTATCTTCTCCTCCTTTTGAGTTGACATCATCTATCACACACACACGCTTGTTTGTTCTTATGCATGGGCTTGGAAATCCTTCTCCATCTTCTATTATGCATCTAGATAATTTAAATTTTCACCCAGATTATCTTGTGTCATACATTCTTTCTTACATACCTCTTCATATTTCATGTCATCATATGCTTGTCACACATCCTCATTACAAAAGCACATAATTGGCTCTCACACTTTCTTTAGAAATCACTATATTTTTCACATCCCATGTATCGATATCATCACTAATTTCACTCTTCATAACACTACAACCTCTACTATTGATTTATATGCATGTTCTCAAACAACAGATGTTCTCACACATGCATCATTATCTTCACCTTTCTTATATGTTTCATCCCCACACTCATGTTCCTTACACACCACCATTATGTTCCTTCTATTTGGAATTATTGGTTCATTTATCATCCATATCATCCCCATCACTTTTATTATTTATCTCATTTATCGCTTTCTTTTATACATTGCATCTCTCACTCACCTAGTACATATAAGGAATGGGGGACTTTCATTTATCCTCACTACTACATTCAACATACTCCATACATTCCACTTACTTTCATTAGGCCTAGATTTGAAACACAACCTAATTCTCTACACATTTATCTATCATCATTGACAAATCCGCACATAGTTAATATTTTTTCTTATGATCATTGAATAATGTTGGCCGACACCCTCTATTTTGGTGTTAATATTTAAATTATGGGCCGACCCATGTCTAATACCAAGAAAATAAAGATTGTCCATTGGGAGAAATCACACCCCTTCAAAGTGACATGAGAAGGTATAAAAGGAGATGTAGTTGATAATATATCATGTAAGAAATAATAAATATATATCACTCAAACTCAAAAATATTTTGAAGGAGAGCAAAATAGGAGATCATTAAAGGAATTTTTTTAAGGAGAATTGTTTAATTGTCATCCATTGAAGAATTTTTTTAGAGGTTGGTGCTTCTTAAGAGAAGCAGATTGTGTCTCTAATAGGTTGGTGCCTACAAATTTCTTAACAATGGGGATTGATGTATTTAGCGGGTTGGTGCCTATAAATTTTTCTAAGAGACTTTTAATATTTTATGCCTAGATTTATATAATAGATTCAATTATTATTTTCTTTGTATTTTTCTCCTGAAAAGGTTTCCACACAAATCTTGTGTGATTGTTATTATGTGTTGATCAAGTTTTTAAACATGTATTATTTATTTCATCTAATGTTTTCTTGAACCTTATTTAGGTAGCTAGGGTTTATTTTACATGTTTGGGGGTGACATAGAAACCCTACATCGAAGTGAATGCGAAAAATATTAAAAGTAAGAAGACAAGATTAGACCATCGAGAAGATTAGAAGAAATCATTTTTCAGGACACTAGTGCCTACTTTAGACATTAATGCTCAAGTGTTACTATCCTCCTTTGGACGGTTTTTTCCGAATGAGTTTCAAAGAATTCTCTTCTAAATAAATCTTACTCAGTCCATATCCATCCCATCCTACTAAATTTCTAGCCCAAAATCAGCGAGATCTTCAAATATAAGCTAAGCCACTCTTATCTCACTATTGCTCACATTTTCTAGTGTCTTGCATGATATATATTTCTTGTTATTGTTATATCCATTTGATCTCATTCCTCTAATTAATATTTAATTTCATTAAACCACCACCCCCACTACACATTATACTTCAAAACTATCTTGATTGTATCTTTTATGTCTCCGTCTACCTATGGATGTTGATACAATCAAACCTTAGTGTAAATCATTCTATTATAATTTATATTTTTATTAGCATCAATGCATATGTTATTATACTAATCAAGGTTTTCATATAATGCATGTATTACAGATATTATTAAGAAAAATTAAATAAACTTAAGAACTCCTTAGGAAGAGTCTTGGTCTCAAGTAAATGAGGATGTGGAGCTAAAAATACTTAATGTTTTACTACGTAACCATTTTGTAATAGATAATAAAGGTAATCTAGAGGTCAAATAGGTATACAATGATCAACCTCCTCTAGTTATATCTAGACACCCCCTAGAGGCTCTTATTAGAATAATTAATATCAATATTCCTCTATGGACCATGATTACATTCAATGAAATTGAAATATTTGATGATGACTAGGATAGAAACACACTCTTTATTCATTCTTATATCAATTAAAAACTATCTACAATGTCATAGGCAATAAAGATTTAATTGACATTATTTATAGCATGGAAGTGCTTAGTACTTTGGGATTAAATAAAAAACATCATAGAAGAATTTACAAGATATCGAAGGATTTAATAGACATATATAGAATGTTTTTGTCACATTTTGTCAGCTCTTAAATTTGATAAACTAATTTAGCCACACCATTTTTAGTTATTCGAGTTCTAAGATATGGGACAGTTATTAGGATGACATTCACTTCAAAGGGTCCAAGTTTTTAAATATAACATACATCAATACCTAAATTTCATTTATTATAATCAATTTATTAAGATTTTAGACATCTTTTATGACTTACTTGAGATCATTAGAACATAAGGTTCGAGAATGCTTGATTTTGTGTTCTACAAATTTTGAAGAGGAAACTTATGAAGATAATTATATTTTGATAATGATGATAATTGATGATGATGTTCTCAATGTCACACTTTTTATAACACTCCCACTAAAACATCACTTGAATACTCCATTGTTCACATTTTATTTTAATTTGGTGACAAAAATTCTAACATAACATCTCTAGCTCCCTAATTCATGACCACTACCACCACGATCAAACTAAATAATTATCAAATGGTTATATATCACCATGATAAACAAACTAAACTATAATATTAAAATCCATAAATCAAATATGTGTTTTCTCTCCCATGCACTTAACTTGGCATCATACATTTGAATGCATCACATCTCTCTCCTCCACTTTTATTAGTATTGGATTTACATTTGATTATGGGATCAAAAGACATCAGTCTTTGTATAGAGGATCATATGATCTTAACAACTGATTGCATATTGGATCTTGTATTGAGTATTATAATTTAAACTTTCTCACATTTGGTAGTTCCTTGCACCACTCATGAGATCACCAAACATTTTTGCTTCCCTCAACTCACCCAATTTTTATCTTCACATGTGCTAGATAAAATTTCAATTAAAGGAATCTGAAATGGTTGCATCATAAAGGCTACATGTAGTCAGGTCTAGAAATTGAAAGGATGAGGGATGTTTGTTGTGATTTTAACGAGTATATGATAAGTGAAAATTTTAAGAAACCGTACAAACTAACAAGCTGAAAATTTAGAAAACCGTATAATTTTTTTATATAATTCTTAATGTGTGTGTGTGTGTGTGTGTGTGTGTGTGTGTGTGTGTGTGTGTGTGTGTGTGTGTGTGTGTGTGTGTGTGTGTGTGTGTGTGTGTGTGTGTGTGTGTGTGTGTGTGTGTGTGTGTGTGTGTGTGTGCGCGCGCGTGTGAAAATATAAGACTTATTTGTATGTAGATGTATAAACTATATAAAAATATTGAAATTTCTTTGTCACATAAAAGAGCTAAGCTATCAAGGAATTTTGTTTTGAAAATAATTGATCACTTGAAATTCTATATCTACATGTAGTTATGCATTGACATATGATCTAGCATCTCTTCCAATAATCATCGAATAGAAGCTGTGCATTCAATAGATTCCATGCATTCAACTTTGTTACATCATTAGTAAATTGTAACTTCAAACTGATCAACCAAATTATAATCTTCAAACTCAAATCCCTATTTACAACATTGAATGAGATATATTAAAAAAGGACACCACAAGAGCATACACAAAAATCAATTTTACTCTTTTATCAATGTGTCAAAAATTAATTATGTTGATAAGCCTTTCCAAATTGGAGTTTCAGTAGTTACACCTAACACATATTGGGAAAACGAAAGGTCAATGCTTTTTACTAATGGTCATTGGTATAGAATGGCATAAGCATTGTTGATTAGGGAACCCTAATCACTACCTTAATTACAAATAGAAACTCTAATCCAAAATGTGCTTAAAATCTACAACATAAGCAACCCTAAAGACATAGTTTTTGTATATACCATATGCCAAAGTAAGAGTTTGAAGATGTGCAAGTTTCTGTATCTATAGGTGGTGGAAAAGGAGACTTTGTGTTGTGACTAGTTAGTGTGCCTCTGTACATAGTACACTAATGGGTGCCACTTGAAGACTTATATGAATTTTTCTTTATTGAAATTGACAATATTAATCAAACACACATTGCTTAAATCTTTGATATCTTCATAATACATTGCATCAATGACCGGTGCAGCGCTCCCCTTTCTTCTTTAAGCAATTGTCAAAATTGGCTCGTCATTCATGTGTGCCTACTTGTAACAACAATGTTTCACATTTCCCGCCCCCAAAATTTTCCCCGTCCCTACCCTTCTCCTCCCCAAGCACCCTCTTCCTCCTAAAATGTATCCCTCCATTAGATTTAGCTTCTTGAAATTTGAACGCATCTATTTGATCTTCTTCATTACATGGTTTGCATGTGATTTTTAGTAATTAATAAAACAAGAGAAAATTAAATGTACAAGACGTATTCAAACTCACTTGACAACCCTTAAAACTAAAATTTCCCAATATATGAATTGGCAATATTCAATGTCAATACGTGATTTTTAAGCATTTTATAGTGAAAGCATTATTAAATACTAAAGTCTATGACTAAAAAAATTAGTAATATTAATTCAGTAAACATATAATAAGTATAAACAAGAGTATAAATTACATGTAAATATTTTATAATGAAAAGATTCTTTGGTGTTAAGACCGACACTTAAATAATGTGTGAAAGGTCAGCGTAATAATGCAACCAAAATATAAAAAAGTGAGAAGATACCTCAAGACTAATTAGGCTAACCAATAAATAAATATGTAAGAAGAATAATGAAAACATGAACAAGTGTCATCCATGATTGCGGTGCATTGACGTGAATAATCAAAGAAATAGTTAACACGTTGTCCAGAGATGACCTCCTCTCATACATCGAATATTTTTCTTTATTGAAATTGACAATATTAATCAAAAACACCTTGTTTTAATCTAAGATATCTTCATAATACATTGCGTCCATGACCGGTGAAATTCTCCTCCTTTCTTCTTTAAGCAATTGACAAAATTGCCTCGTCATTCATATGTGCCTACTTGTAACAAAAACATTTCACGTTTCTTGCCCCAAAAGTTTTCCCGTCCTCGTGCTTCTCCTCACCCAAGCACCCTTTTCATTGCCCATCTTCCTCCTAAAATGTATGCCTCCATTAGATTTAGCTTCTTGAAATTTGAACACATCCATTTAAACTTCTCCATTACACCATTCGCATGCGATTTCTAGTAATTAATAAAAAAGAAAATTAAATGTACAATATGTTCAAACTCACTGACAACCCTTGATACTAAGATTTCCCAATATATGAATTGGTGATATTCAATTTCAATACGTGATTGTTAAGTATTTTATAGTGAAAACATTATTCAATACTAAAGTCTCTTACTAAACAAATTAGTAATATTAATTGTAAACATATAATAGTATAAACAATAGTATAAATTATCGTAAACATTTTATAATGAAAAGATTCTTTGGTTGTAAGACTAGCACTCGAGATAAAGTGTGAAAGGTCAAGCAAAATATAAAAAAGTTAGAAGATACCTCAATACTAATTAGTAAGCCAATAAATAAATATGTAAGAAGAATAATGAAAAGATGAACAAGTGTCATCCATGACTTTGGTGCATTGAGCGTGAATAATCAAAGAAACAGGTAACACATTGTCGAGCTGACCTCCTCTCATACATTGAATATTTTTTGGTACGGGGTATATTCATTTTACTCAAAGTTTCTGTGCAAAGGGTCTATTCAATAAATTTAATATTTTCATAGTTACAAATATAAAGTCTTTGTTACGAGTTATGAATAGGCAATTATTTTGACAAAAACATTTCACAAATCAGAAACCTCAAAACCAACACAAACTACCACCATTCCGATTCACCATGAAAACAATACAAGCTTACTAAAAACGATTCTTGGAAAAGATGACAATATCAAAAAATCTGCTCACTACCTAACCGAAGCAAAAAGTAGAAGGCGGGAACATATGGATAAGTATGATCCAAAATATTTAGGCCAATAGGCCGATATAACTTCACTCAATGATTTTAGACACCTGTCGTGCAGCTCTTTTCCATAGAGCTATTGACAAATGTTGTATTCAATAATTGACAATTTGGATTATAAAAAATAAATTGTTAATAATAATAAATTGTTAATCGATGAATAATAATAAAATAAAATATAAATACAATGAATCTACGAGATGGTTCAACCATTTTGATTTACCATTCGTAATAACTAATGGTTGGCTCATTCATAAATGGTACTGCTTTTGCATATTTTCAACAACAAAAAATTATATTAGACCTGGATTAGAAAATCACTAGATTAGAGAAGACAAGACCAGATGGGTGGACATTTTGAGCTTGATCACGGGAACAAAGAGGTCATGCGTAATTTCAATATGATCATATACCAGTTTTGTTCTTCACTACTGTTTTCTTATCTTTTTTCATAATATTGCCCCGAGTTAATTTTTGTTGAATGTGATAATTGTCAGTGAAAACATTTAGATTAAGTTTTACACAGAAATGTCATGTTGTCTATATCACTATAAGAGAATGGATTTTTTCACTCCATTAACGTATTGCCCATATTTTGCTTGATTAGGGCTCTATTTGCCACTTAGCTCACCTTATTTTATTGCTTCATTACTAATAACCTGGAGAGATTTTCCTATTGTGATTAACTTTGTACTTTTAACTTTTACAATGTCCTACTATTTTTGTAACCATCCTTAACTTAGCATTAAGGAACTCTGATTTTTTTAAAAAATCAACCCCACACAAATTTCGATTTATCGGTTCTACAATATATTTCCTCGATTTCTTCTTCCAGCCCGTTATTCAACAACAAAAAATGCCACCATTTAACAAAGTAGCATGAAACTTTGATAGGGACGTTTATTTCGGTAACTCGTTTTATTGGGAAGTGTATATTTTAATGTCGGATTTTACCTGGAGATGATAAATTATAAAATCTTCCAAAGTTTTTAGCATGTATTCTTTATGGATAATAAATGGATGGAGGATCCGTACTTTTAGCTTCAATACATTTGCTAACATTATGCTATTATGAAGTTCAAATGTATTAACTACACTGTATACACATATGTTGACGTTTTCAAAACTAAGTTTATTTTGATACCAGCCAGTTGTAATTAGCAATTATTATTTTTCCATAGAGCAGAAAGAGGCTGATCTAAGGTCGTTCGCTACAATCTATTTAATATTGTAATTCATTATAGTACATAAATTATTTGAAACATTTTTTTTTGTCTATATGTGTGAAATCAGAGAGAAATTTACTTTAGAATATACGGATGGTTAATTCAGTTTTACTTGTATGCTTCCACATTTTACATTGAGCATAATACTCTTCAATATTTCATAATCATATTTTCATGGAATAAGCTATTGTGATTAGGTTTCTGTAGTTTATTTTCACATGTTTGGAGCTTAAAAGTAAAATCCAAATAACTATTTCAATTGATGGGCCAAATAATCAAGCTAAAATGAAATTAACAAATGTTAGTTATAATATTATAATAAATAACTAAATTTTATTTTATTCATACACGAACTAAATTCCCCCTTATTTTTCATACTTTATTTTTGGTATTGTTTTATGTATAATGCAACTCCCTGCGGTTGCTACTAGCATACCTATATTTTATAAATATATGTAATATATGCCGAGAGGTATATATTACATATATTTATATATTATATAAATATATAGGTGCCTCGTGAACTTCACCTCTCGGCATATTTTACATACACATAGAAACATAAACCAAAACATGATATGTAAAATATGCCGAGAGGTGAAGTTCACGAGGCACCTATATATTTATATAATATATAAATATATGTAATATATACCTCTCGGCATATATTACATATATTTATAGAATATAGGTATGCTAGTTCATAATCATATTTTCATGGAATAGGCTATTGTGATTAGGTTTCTGTAGTTTATTTTCACATGTTTGGAGCTTAAAAGTAAAATCCAAATAACTATTTCAACATCGCCAAATAATCGGCTGAAATGAAATTAACAAATGTTAGTTATAATATTATAATAAATAATTGTTTAAAATTAGTTATGAATGTTTGGTAAGGATCGTTATTTTAATGTAAATTATACTCATTTTTAATCTTTAATGCAATTTGATTGGAAATATTTTAGCCTTTTTTAAAATCTTTTTATTTGTTGAAAATAAGCTTTTTTAAGGGACTCATAAGACAAATCCAAGTAATCATTCTTAATGTATCTTATTATAACTAGGTCTTCATGAAGGGAGAAAAGCATAGCAATCGATTTTATGTTTTTCAGTTCATGTCAATTTTGATGAAGTATTGAATGGGATAAGAATTTTTTAAATAATTTTTATATTCTTTCTAAAGAAATTATAATATAACTTAATTAAATATTTATTTGAATAACTAAAAGAACATTATTTTTTATATATTTTATTCATTATTAATAAAATTTACTACATGTATAAGTTATTTTATATCTTCATATCATGTAAAAGAAAAGAAATTATGTGCTTGTGTAGATATGATGTAATACGTTATGCTCATCTCTCTAGAAATTTAGAATCTTATAAATTTTAGAAGTTTGAAATTGTAAATTATTTCAATAAAATTACACCAATGACAAAATAACTACTAAAATTCTAGAAATATAGTATACAAACAATCAAACTCATGTGTACCACTTTACCATTTTGACACATGTAATGTTGATTATTTTAGGCCGATAGAACTTCACTCAATCATTTTCAACACCGTCCCCGCAGCTCTTTGCCATAAATTGGATGACAAATGGCAACATAATAAAATAATAGAATTAATAAGATATTAAAATAAATTTTAAAATATTAAAATTATAATTAAATATATACAACATATTATAATATATAACATATTAAAAAATGATTGAGCCATTTTGTAAGCGGGATAAATTAGGTTTTGCGGCAGGTTTAGTGACATATCTAATAAAGGAGGGGGCCAAATCCTATGCGGGTTTTGTCTTTTCTTAGTTAAATTCATCTGCACATAGACTGGAAGCTAGAAGATCACGAAGGAGCAAGACAACCACAATGACAGGTCTCTCTATCATTTCCATGTTTGTATTACCAATTTTTTTATTGGTTGGAATAACTGATAGTGATATTTATCTACTATTTAAGATTTCTTATGATTTACCAGCTTTTAGGTAAGAGAGTGAGGAGAGGCTATTTTTAATGTCTTTTTATGCTTATAGTACCAAAGATACTTTCCGTGTTTCTAGAGATAACTTAAAATACTTACTCTATTTTAATAGTCACTTTTGGAGAATTATTATTTAATATAAGTAACAAACTATTTAATAAGTTTGAAGATGGTGTAAATCATTGTAATTTTATAAATGATACAATAATTTGAACATTTGATGTATTTATTAATTATCGTATGATAAAATGGTAGCCATGTATTTTTTCATTAAAATTGGATAAAAATGCACTTAATATTATTTTTTTGCAAGTGTTCAATTTGTTGACACTCTCCTTATAAATCAATTTTTGGGTTGTTGCAGCTTTGTGTTGGCAGAATGAAGACGCAGAGTCAATCTAATGTCCCCATTCCTCCTGAGACTCCTACATGGACGGTATGCATTAGAGACATTCAGTGCGAGGAAGAATTTTGTAGAAAACAATTTGTTGTTCATGTTCTTCATCATAGAAGACCGAATTTGAGTCGTGATGAGATAAAGGAAGAGCTCTATAAAAGGTTTAAAGTTCGTGATATGAGGACTATTTTCCTTTCCTTCGTTTAGGACAAAGAAAACACGTTCTAGAGGATTTGGCCTTATCTACGACACTGTGGAGGATGCAATCAGATTTGAACCGGAAGTAAACTGATGAAGAATGGAATTGAAGTCCCGAATCCGAGAGCTAAGAAGGATTGCCCGAATAGGGCTAAAAAAATAAGGGGGTTAAGAAATTTGGGGATTCAAAATGAATATATGGCATTTGAACTTGTTTTGATGAAAACTTTAGTATTTTAATTTTTAAAACAGGTTTTGGGATGACATTATGTTGATTTTCTTATACGAACAATGCAAAATGATTTCAATATTGTTGACACAGTAAAATTTGAAACTATTAATGGTTTGTTTAGATGTCCTTTCTTGTATCCAGAACACTTGAGAGTTTCATACTTGCTAGTGGAGTTGAAAAATAGTCATGTTCTATTTAGATGCCTTTTCTTTTTTAGTAGTTTGTATTCTTCTGCAATCCTAGAAAACTTTATAAGTTTATCTATAGCTAAGGCTTGGTGCTCATGGAAAACATTTGTGGACTTAATTTTTTGCAATCATGAAGATTTTTATTGTCAATTTAGCTATATTTGTAAATATTTAATTATATTTAAACAATAATATGATGAATAGTAAGTGTAATGATTATCTCGTTTTGATTTCATACATTATATTATCATGATGAATATGCCATAGAAAATAGTTCAACAACTTAATCAGTCATGGAAGATATTTTGAAAATTAAATCATGGACCGTGAATCCCAAGTGTGTGACCCTGAACACGTTTCATAGAGGTTAATAGTACATACTTAACTTTAAACCATAAACACCACCTTAAATAATAGTGGATCAGTGTGAGTAACGATGAAAGATAAAGCATATTATAAGCTAATTTGATATGAACTTGATAAAAAAAACCTTAACGGGGATGATGAGGAAAATGATTGACGATGATGATGACGATGAAACCATTAGTGATAATGAAAAAATGATGATCATGACAAGGATGATAATTAATGATGAAAATGATGAAACAATGATGATGATGAGGAAAATGGTGACGATGATGAGGAAAAGTGATGACATGTTAATGATGAGAAATGCACCACCATGAAACCATAATGATGATGATGATAATGGTGATGATGTGGTGATGATGATGAGTTTGAATGATGGTGATAATAATGATAATATGATGATGATAAAAATGATGATTAATGATGATGAGATGATAACACGATGATGATGATGATGATGATGATGATGATGAAAATAGTATAATGATTGATGATGATGATGAATGATTCTGACAATGATGAATGAGGATGATGATTTATATGATGATGATGATGCTGAAAATGATAACAATGATGTTGATGAAGACGATGATCACAAAAAACTAAAACGACCATGAAAATGATGAGAATGATAATGAAGATGGCATGATGCATTGGTGGTGGTGTTATGGTGAGGGTGGTGAAGGTGATGATAAAATGATGATCATGATTATTGACGATGATAATTAATGATTATGAAAATGATGTTAATGATGATGAAGACGAAAATATAGATGATGATGATGTTCATGATGATTATGATGATGATCGAGGATGATGATTTATATGATGATGATGTTGATGATTATAACAATGATGATGATGGGGATGGTGATTATGATTATTATAATGATGATGATAACAACTACAACCAAAAGACCATGAAAATGATCATGAGGATGAATAATGATGACGTGAGCTCGAACACAAAAGTAAATGTTAATAGTAGATACTTACCTTTAATCCATAAACAATAACCAATAAAATAGTGGATTGTGAATAATACATGAGTCTTAATTAAACAAATTACGAGTACAAAATTCATCGAATACTCAATGAAAAACCTAAACCAATTGATGATGAAGATGACGATTGACAATGATGAAAGCCAAGGATGAATGAACATAAATTCGTCGGTCATGAAAATGACACAAAAACCTCGATAAAATGATGATGATGAAAATAACCTAAACCATTAAAGAATGACATAAACTGATTTGATAAAGGACATTTGAGGACAAATGATGATGAATGATTGAAGGAAAATAAAAAATAACCATGATGATAAGAATGGATGATTACAAAGTTACACATTGATTTCTTTAAGATATGGATTTGAATTAAACATTTTGTTTATGATCATTAAGGTTGAATTTGGTTGTTGGACGTGAACACTTATGTGACATCATGGACTATGAAACATTAACATTAAACCAAATCTAATTAATAATATAATTTTAAGTTTTTAGGAGAAATCTAATATAAATAAAACCATTGATAAGCTAATGGTGGTGATGACATGATGATGAAAATGATCGATGGTGTTGGTTTGATGAGGATGATGTGATGAATGATGATGATGAGGATAATGATGATAAAAATGATGATGGTTTTATAATGATGATTATGATGATAATGATGATGTTAATGATGATGATGATGATGATGATGATGATGATAGAAAAATGATGATGATGATGGATGATGAAACAATGATGAATGATAATGATGATGATGATTTGATGAGATGATGAAATGATGATAATGATGAGGATGATATTAATGATGATGATGATGATAATGATAATGATGATGAAATGATATAATGATGAATGATGATGATGATGATGATGAAAATGAGATGTGATGATGATGATGATGGTGATGATAATGATGATGTGCCAATGATTACGATGGTGATGATGATAATGATGATAAAAATGATGATCATGATTGGTAATGATGATAATGATGATGATAATGATCAATGATGATGATGATGATGAATGATATAGATGATGATGATCACAATGATCAATG